>OY757251.1:4184551-4428551 GCA_963584085.1 Pyrausta aurata
TGGGGTCAGGAGAAAGTAGGGGTTAGGCTGGTTGCACACCATCGACAGTAGTATCGCAAGATCATGTAATGATGAGCAGAATTTATGGTTCATGATTGCACCCAAAACTTCCTCGTCTTGAAGCTTATAGTATAAGATCCCAGGGCCCCCAGACGTTCCTTATTTTTGAAGTAATGAATTTCACAGTATAGACACTCTTATATGTGCTTAAGAGTGTGTGCATGCTCGCTAGCTTGGCTAGGCGGCCCGTTCGCAGGTAGCAGGTAGGAAAGGTAGACAAAAACATAACTAACTTTTGTTAAATTCGAAGCACTGATTTTTATATATGTCACACAGAATATTATTAAAAATTAATATTTCATTATTGACAGACCGTTTCTGTGGGCCGTAATTCCTCCCAGACGCTTTAAATTTTATTTGAAAAAAAAAATGCACTTTTCTTACATTCGAAGTCTTCAATTTTAGATATGATCCTTGGGGCACTATTTTAATACCTTTTGTGGACAGCCAGACCAATCCAATGGGCCAAACTTTTTCCGAGACACAATTAAAATTAGAATTAAGTACCGAGAAACATTTATTTTTGCCTACAAAGTGTACGTTTTCAACAACAAATTATTAAGTATATTTTCAACAACAATTTTTGAGAACAAATGACAATTTATTATTATTATTATAGTAATAAAAAATACAGAAATTTTGTAAAAATATTATCTTTTTCATCCTATTCCAGGATTGCTCAGAGTATGAAAGTCGAAACTCATATGAAGCTGACAATGAAGATTAAGACTTAATTAAATACTCATGGAAAAGATAATATTTTTACAAAATTTCTGTATTTTTTATTACGTATAATAATAATAATAAATTGTCATTTGTTCTCCATAATTGTTTTGGCCCATTGGATTGGTCAGGCTGTCCACAAAAAGGTATTAAAATAGTGCCCCAAGGATCATATCTAAAATTGAAGACTTCGAATGTAAGAAAAGTGCATATATTTTTTTCAAATAAAATTTAAAGCGTCTGGGAGGAATTACGGCCCACAGAAACGGTCTGTCAATATGAAATATTAATTTTTAATAATATTCTGTGTGACATATATAAAAATCAGTGCTTCGAATTTAACAAAAGTTAGTTATGTTTTTGTCTACCTTTCCTACCTGCTACCTGCGAACGGGCCGCCTAGCCAAGCTAGCGAGCATGCACACACTCTTAAGCACATATAAGAGTGTCTATACTGTGAAATTCATTACTTCAAAAATAAGGAACGTCTGGGGGCCCTGGGATCTTATTCTATAATATAATATTTGTCTATTCGTATTTCTATGTTATATGTATATTAAAAAGCTGGATGTTTTTGTTTGAACGCGCTAATCTTAGGAACTATTGGTCCGGTTATGAAATTTGACAGATACATTGTTAGATAGCTTACTTATCGGGAAAGGCTATAGAAGTAGTTTAATGCGTATAGGCTTACATTATATTTTCGCTACGATCTATGGGAACGGAGTAAAACTATTATGCGCGTACGAAGTCGCTGGCGGGCCGCTAGTAAACAATAAAATTTAAGTAAACCCCGATTCTAAAACACCCTCAGAAGTATGATTTTTGTAGACTAGATTGAGCAACTTAGAGCTTTCTATCAAAAACAAATTCAGCTAAATGTAATTTATAAAAAAACCGGCATGTGCGAGTCGGACTCGCGCACTGAGGGTTCCGTGCCAACTTGATCGGAAAGCGGTGCACAAGATACATCTACTTACCAAGTTTCAGCTCTGTGATGCTAATAGTTTTAGAATAAAGTGGCTGTGACATACGGACGGACAGACAGACAGACAGACAGACTTGACGAAACTATAAGGGTTCCGTTTTTGCCATTCGGCTACGGAACCCTAAAAAAGGAATATTTCCGGTAACTTGCAGCTCTGGATGTATTGGTGCCGACAGTGGTTGTCGGCTCGGTCGCGCAAAGCGATATTAACCCGGTGGTCGTGCGAGTAGCAGGTGGAAATACCGTTTTAACCTGAGTTAAATTTTCAGTGAAAATCCAGTGAAAATCTGTGGCCGAATACTTTTACACTAAAGTTAATATTATATTCCTGGAGCATAAGCGAAGTAAGGGCCGTTTCCCACAGCAGCTCAGTTCTGCGGGATCGCTGCATTACTGGATATGTGACATTATCTCCAACTTTAAAGAATACTAAATAACACGCACGATACGACACACGGTAGCTTAATTGGAAGAGCGGGTGGCCCGGTAAGCCAGAAAGATGATGATTCGAGTCCCGCCCGTGCCCAATTTTTGGTTTCTTATTTTTATCTTTTAAGAATTCAAATATGACACTGAGTGTTAGGAAACATTCTAAACCATTGAATACAAAATAAGTCTCGCTAGATTCGCGAAATTGGACACTGCGCACTGTGCACCTATATACTTAGTCTTCATTGAATCTCCCTTAAGTGTGCAGAAAGAGTACATGGTGTGTTCCTCCCCAGGTGGTATTCCTGACAGCGTGAACGTGAACCAGTACCCGGGTCTGACCGGGTGCGTGGAACAGATAGAGCTGGCGGAGGACGGACGTGCGATCAACCTTGGACGCGT
This sequence comes from Pyrausta aurata, assembly GCA_963584085.1. Taxonomy (NCBI): domain Eukaryota; kingdom Metazoa; phylum Arthropoda; class Insecta; order Lepidoptera; family Crambidae; genus Pyrausta; species Pyrausta aurata. The sequence goes on from OY757251.1 coordinate 4,187,154, forward strand.
CGCCGTCACCGGCAGGAATACGCAGCGGTGCAAGAAGTGAGTATTACCACTTAATATAATAATACATTCACAGTCAGATATTTTTTAGCGGACAAGATGCTCAAATACTTCTGAACACTCAAATTGGTATTACTTCGTTTTTATTTATTTAGACAGCCAGACATTTGGCCACGATTCCACCTAATGTAAAGTGACAATGTAGCCTAAGATGGACCATGAGCTCTATTTTTGAATCACTCGCTTGGATATGTATGGCGTGTGATTTTCGTTCGAAAACGAATTAAAAATCAACGAAAACCACGCGAAAGATAGACGTGAGTATTAAAAAAAATTGCAATGATTTTTCAAATCCTTTTTGTGTAGATTACAACCGGTTTTCATTCCAAAGTTCGACTTTAATCATTGAATATCACACCACACGCCATCTTGACGCGAGTAATTCAAAAAATAGAGCTCCATATCTGCCTAGAAACAGCATATTCACTCTCTTCTTGAAAACGTCCAAATTGTAAGTTACAAAAGTAAGTTGTAGAGTACTATTATATATTCTGTGGTTGTAGTTAGAAAAGTTGCATACATTACAAGCTACCATTAATATATCTGAACGCTAATTACTTCATCATTAAACAGATTCTGAATGGAGTTATTAATGTTCAGATATTAACGGTAACTTGAAGTGTATGGAACTTATTGATGTTTTAACTATTCAATAGTAGATTGTTATACAAGGGGAGAAAGCGACCCATTTCACTCGAGATTTCGTTCGAGCGCCAATAATTCGAGAGTGAAATGGTGCTTTCACCCGAGTTAAACATACTATTTTTCATTTCGACTGTGAGGAAAAATATTAAATTTACAATAGTGGTTGTAGTGTCATGGTCAGGTATTATGTAGTACAGCGAGAAAGGAAAACTCAAGTTTTTGCACAAAAAGACAGTTAATTTACAGTTCTCCAAACATCTAACATGATTAGAAAGAATAACGACACGAATACATGAAAACAGTACGAAAAAGCAGACAATACGAAATAATTAAAATCCTTGTAAAAAATATCGATCGAATTTTCCCCACAGATAATAATTGTCAAAATTTTAAAAAGTAGGCATAGAGTTCAAAAAGAAAAAATGACACTGACAATGTAAAAAAAAGTGTCATCTTGGTATTATGGCGGGAAGTCGAATATTTTAATCACAGATTAGTAAATGTATATTTTTATTATAGATTGAATCAATTGAATATTTTTTTTATCAACGATCATAATAAACATGTTTTTCAATGTATAGCTAAGCAAAAATGTTTATTATTTTTATAATATGATGTGACTCAATTATCTTTGATCCAAGCTTTGACTGCATACCTTGACTCTATACCATGCCAATTAAAACTAAATTACTTTCCACCCTAGGGATGGATAAGCTATTTTCCACCCGGCTATCTACACAGGAAAGTGCAATTTTCCGAACAGGAGAGATGAAAAAGTATTTGTACGAGCTATATGATCACCTTGTCTGCTACAATATATCTGATGTTGACTGTATTATAACCTGGTTATCGTAAGAATGGACCTGGTACTGCGCTGTTGTGCAAGGAAAAGTGTGCCGAACGCGGGGGGAGGTGCGGGGATGCGGGAGGGGTGAAATGCATGACAGGTACATTCTTATGATAACCAAGTGTAGTAATATGGGTGGAATCGCTAGTTTACGAATGAGGTATGTGAGCAGTGATTGTGTGCTTCAGGTAACAGAAATAAAACTCCCTAGGAGAATAAAACGCACCCACCGCTCTTCGTGCACTTTCTAACCCTACTAATATGATGAATTCGAAAGAGAGTATGTGTGAATGTTTGTTGCTCCTTGACAAAAAATGCCATTGGATTACAGAATAGCTTTCACACTAAGGGCTGATTTTTCAATAGTCAGAAGAAATATTCGTCAAACAAAATACAATATCGCTAATTTGAAAAGTCACCAAATTGTCAGCAATAATACAACTGTTTTATTTTCTAAATCTGTCGCTTTACAATTTATCAGTCTGATAAATTTTATCTGACCATTGAAAAATCAGCCCTAAGATAAATATTGAGTATGCGAAAGTTTGTACGGATGTATGGACGTCTGTTGCTCTATTCTAATTTAAACCACTGATTGGATTTTGATAACACCTTACAATAATAAAGCTTTAACTCCATAATAACGCACAAAATATAGCACGGGTTTAGACAATCATATCTAGTCACACTGCCGAGTGACAGCCAAGTCCACGGAGCGGCAAAGGCAAGTCAGAAGCCATGTTCTATCTTCTTTACGCAGATAAAGTCGCTGACAAAAGCAATACGATTACTAGTGCTAAATAATACAGCCAGAGCGTCAACCAGTTGCAGAAACAGACTATACAGGGTGTTTTTGCAAGAGGGTACCAAATTTTTGGAGGTGAATGAGACCATCAAGATAACAACTTTTATTATGGGGACATGATCGAAATCTCAAATAAAATAGGTGCCCCATACAAAATCAGTCAGCTACATTAACGATACTGTATGGAGAGGCAGAAAAAACAATTTAGATTTGAACGATGGTCCCATAGTAAAAGTTGTTCATACAAAACACCCTAAAATATTGGACGACTAATTTGAAATATAATAGCAACTGAAAGGAAGGTTAACCGAAACATACTTACTACATCCATGCAATGCAAATGACGGAAATCAATATCATGATCGGCTCTGTCAGCTACACACTACCGCCGCATTACACCACGTTGTACCTATAAGTTTAACCGCAAAATCCTACAGTGGAAAATGGGATGAGCTTCATTTAAAATATAGTCTCTTAATTAAAGTTTCTGTCTACTGCAATGTAGCATTCCATGACCGTGCTAGAAACGTGCCAGAAAACTACGACACTGTTGCAACTAGATCCGTCAGCGACCAACACTGTCGCGTGTCATGCACGGAGCGTGTTGGCAAAATACACTATCGCTGTCACTCCATATAGCGGTGAGACAGAACGCTGTCGATCCATTCATTTGGCAAAGAAAAGCGATTCGTGTTGCTTTTCGTGTCAGTGCTGATACGTTCCTACCTAGCACTCACTAGCACCAGTCAAGCTGTACAGCTGTCAGCAACTGTAAAATCAAAATAATTATAGAAAAAAAACAGTTATTGATAAAAGGACGCAACGTAAACAGGATATTGAAACTATAATACTTACGACTAGAACGTAAATAACAAAAATACTTTTGATTTCCTTAATTTTTTAAACGTTATTTTCAAAAAAAATGGTACACATCGAGATGATAATTTTATGAAAAATATTATAATAAATCCATACACATCTCAAAGCGCACTGGATTTCCGCGGCTGAGTCTACTCATGATAAAATTAATTATCAGCTTCGCTTTTAGTTAAAGAGCTTAACCACAGAATATACTTAATATAAGCTGAAAGCTTAACTGACTGCTTTATTGCCTACCACCTGAATGAAAAAATATCATCATAATTCCTATAAATTTCTCATATCTGGTGCAACAGTTAAAGTGAATGTATTGTATTTTATAACCAAGTTGTATGTCATAATTAGGCACTAAACGCCGGTTTTTTGATCGATAGCTATGGTTAACAAACTTTTGTATTTTGTCAAAAGTTACAGTCAAGTATATACTTATCAGAATATTATCCAATCTGACCATTGCTTACGGAATCATAATTTTGTTAAAAAATGCACTGGTAACTTTGATTAAAGTAAAATAGCGGAAGATACGGCATGTCATACTAATTGTCAGCTAAAAAATGGCACTACTCACAACTACATACAAGGTGACCGACAGAGACAAACCTATTTCTTACGACACGGTAGTGCGAGCGAAACAAACGCGCGCTTTGAGATGTCTTTTGAATGCAATTAGGCGACGGGGGCCTGATTTTAGCGGTCCACGTTCGAATGGCGCGTCACCTATCTTCCGCTATTTTACTTTAATCAAAGACTGGTAAAGTTATTAAGTTATAATGTCAAGATAACTATAGATTAAAAACTGGCCCTAAAACGGGACATCACGAAAAAAGTTAATGAACGAATGTAAAGAAAGCGGATGAACGGAAGTGTTTACAAAGCGAATTAAATCAGATTTAGAGATTGGTTGAACCTTTTTGACAATAAATGTGTTTAATGATGTTTATTTTAAAAATGCCGACTAACATTAACAACAATGCTTCCTCTTAACTTTCACGCTGCTTCGGACTCCCAGCTCCATGTTCCCTGATGTGTACCCATTCTTCGAAGAGGTCGAGGTGTTCGAGTCCCCCCCTCCCCGCTATCACTTCAACTCCCACCCCCGACCCAGCCTTAGCCTCGGCCTCTGCCTGGCCCTTACACCGTCCTTTTATTTAGTACATTTTAGATATTAATGCTACGGATACGAACTGCATGGACTTCAGAGGTGGGTGTAGAATATAACTGAATTTTGTCTTAAAAAAATGAGGCTTTTTTGTTAGTTTAGCACCCCAATTCAGAGCGTCTTCTCTCTTATCCCGTCGCTTCGAAGGGTTTTCTGTGAATTCTTGATCTGATTAGTTTCTAAAACTAATGATATTGCAAGAAGAAGAATTAAACAGCTTCGCCCGCGAATACGACCGGAACCAAGGGCTTACGAAGTAGACGCCCAGGTCCAATAGAAGTTGGTAATTTAAACCAAAATAACAAGCACTTTGTAGGAACTTGTAAAAAGCTGATTAAAATTATATTTCTTGGGAAAATACCTAATACATCAGAGAACACAAGGCGTGTTTTCAACCGAGTCCTTTCAGTGGCATGATATCTTCTCGCTTGCACTTACCGATAAAGCGGCGAGCTGCATATTCATATCTCTATTGACATTATGTCATCAGGATTCAGTTGATATCGCGCCTACTATAGCAACAATTGTCTGTGGTAATGGTTTTGTAATTTTTGTTTTTTTCTTTACAGCTCCAGAGCTTGATGACGTCAACTTTAAGTAACTCCTCGATGTAAGGTCAATTTTGTGAACGTTATACATACTCTACATTACTGTCTTTTAAAGTTCCAAATACTGCGTCAATTGTAAACGAAAAAAATATATCATACTTAAATCGCCTAAGTCTCTTACAATCATGTGATTTCATGTTGTTATTTACAGAACGCATTCGGATAATTTGTTACAATTTGTTATGAAGATTTTACTGAAAATTAATGTTGTAACTTTTAGTATTAAGGATATTTCAAACATTCAGGACAATACAAAATAGAATAGTCTATAATGATAACTGTTAAATAATTCATGTTAACGTTAAGATAAATGTGGGGTGGGGCCCAGCCGACGCTGGAGTCATAGACGGTGCCATAAGATTGATTAATGTATGTAGCTAGGCAAACTATTTACTAATTATATTACAAATTTTACAATTCCCTTCAAGTGAGCTTGGTCACATTTTTTGAGCTTTATTGTTTTTATTTTTGTACGACACACAATATTTAGTTATTGGTTACTTGATGCGAGTTCCTGATTTATACGATGTCGGCAATGGGACGCTTGTCCTGTTCAAAATATTGAGATGTGCCAAAAATAGGATGGGGTTGTCATTTTTTTACCACTGCCATTTGAGTTGCTTTTGTTTCTGAATAGATAGATAATATTTTCGCTTTATAAAGCAACGAATTCACTATTTTTAAGTACTTAGTTAATCAATATTTGTTTTTTAAAAAAAAGATACGATTATATTACAGATTGTGAATCGTTACATACAACTTTGGTGGCATTTAACTTATTTGTGTAGCGCCAGTGATTGGCTATCCAGTGTTATATTATAGTTAATAATAAATGATCGAAATATATGTGCATTAAATGTGTTTACATCTAGCTTAGCTAAGACTGCTACGAGACAGTGAAGATTTCAAAGTAGATACTGTACTGTTTAGTTGTAAATGTCAAGTTTGAATTCTAACGTGTATCGTCACTACTTCAACGAACCTGCCTATTATTAAGATAACAGTCTATTCATGTATAGCTGCTAAATGAACAAATAAAATCTAACAATAAACAATGAAATATATTATTTTTGTGTTTTTTTTTTTTTCATAGACCTATTAATTAAAGCCATGATAAATAAAAATTATGCGATAAAAAACAATAGCCACAGCGAGATTATGCGATCATCGCGCTAGTAGGTACCTAAACGAACGTAGGTACCCTAACGTACGAATGTCCGATCAAACATGAATATTAATATTTTAATTATAATACTTTAAGTAAAACATTCTGGCGCCACTAATTGATTTACTCGCCTCAATAAATTGAAGATATTTTGGAGTACCTTTCCTTACATTTTAAAACATCTGATGTACTTATACCCAAATATCCACAAATAAACGTTTTGAGTTTGAGTTTGAGTTTGATAACAGGCGTAAGTGCAAACTAGACGGTGCGTTTAAGTTGGATAGGTAACCATTCCTTTTTTTTATTTGAAATGGGTTCGCTCTTGTCTCCAGGCTAGACCAGTGGCATAGACAGAGACGACGATGGAGCAAGCTCACGCAGAAAAAGCCTGTTCACTCTAACTTTGAAAATTTTAGGGTTATAATCCATTGGAAACACTGATGCGGGTAGAGAGTTCCACATTTTTTCTGTGCACATTATAAAAGTTGACGAAAAGCGCTTAGTTCTAATCAGTTGAATGTCAGCTAGGTAAGGGTGGTATCCCGCAGTGATATATGATGATAGAAGGGAGCTGGTGGAATGAGCTCATGGAGTTCCTGTGCACACTCTCCAAAATAAAGCCTATAATGTTTAAATAATCGAACAAATCAAATACATTGCACTGATCTAAAAGTAAGTAGCTGATGCAGTTGTGATAAGGAAATCAGATATAAACCCATACCCGAGAATGAGACGATACAGATAATTTAGTTTTCTACATGGACCTGACCGAGAATGGATCCCGGAACCTCTATAACCTTTTTATTATTGACTTTGCAACCATATTATAAATACTAGAGAGAGCAACCAATAAATAGGAATGGAGTATTTTTGTGAAAATATCACTTAAGTAATACTATTGCATTAGTTCAATCGGATTCTTAAATGCTAATTTAGCAATGCCGTAAATCATTATCAATGTAATCATAATACGTCTTTTATGGGATGCTGTAAATTATTAACAGTCTTATAAATTTTGCAATTGCTTATGGTGGTGTGAAATCATTCAAGTGCTTTAAAATTTGTATTTTGACCATTACATTCAAATGGAGCGCAGATTGCAAAGCATGATAATTATTGTATATCTTGCTATACTAAAGACCTGTTATTGTTCTGAAGAGTATGTGGCGACAGCATTGTTTTATACAAATCAGGATTATACCGAGATGCTACTGGCGGCGGGGCCCCTACCAAAAGCGGCAGAAAAAACCATCATAAAAGATTTGAACGGCACAATCAATCCTAAAATCCGCCTTAAAATTGTACCAGCTTATGAAAATGTTGACAAAGTGCCAAAAAACATGGACGAGCTGGAGAGCATCAGAAAAAGATATCCAAGTCTTCACGTAGCCAGTATATCCAAGGATGACGCAATGATTATTATTGATGGTATGAGGAAAAGTTTAAATAAATACGTAATTAAAAAACTTAAACTGAAAGAGGAATTTGGCAAACATATGAAACTAACTAAGAAGAACATACTATTACACGCTTTTGATGGCAAGGGAAGAGTACAAGCTCCCAAAAACTTCATTCCTAACGACATTTACTACGCTATTGAAAAGAGATGTGACGATTGTAAACAAAATAAAAATTCTCCTTGGTGGCGAAAATTGTTCAACATTTAAATTAAGTTTTTAACACGTTCCGGGACAGTGAACGCCTACAGGCGTGAAAATAATTTGCAATAAAATTTCATGTTGACTTGACATTTATTTTGCGTGACATCCATACATTATGCATAATCTTCCTTACTAATATTCTTCATACATCAAGAAATCAAAAAAATCACATTTTCATCAACCGCAAATATAACTTTGTCTTTCATACAAACACTATGAAAAACTTAGTTACTTTTGCTGTCAAAAAATAATTTAAAAAAATTGTGGTGGTAAATAAGTGGACCCCCAATTCAGTTTAAGGGTGGCACCGGAACCCTCTGTGCGCGGGTCTGATTCGCACTTGGCCGGTTATTTTAAAATGATGTGGGATCATCACATCATGAAAATAAGACATGCATAGTAAAAAAAAGAATGGGCAGAGAACGGAGTATTGGTACATATTGGGATCCCGTTAATCCGTGGGTACAGAAACCTTAAAACAATTATTTAATTGTAAGTTATTTAGCTGAAACAGTTCAACATTATATAAAAAATATCCCAATCGTAGTATTTTGCCCTTGCTGATTTACGGACTTAACTGACACATGTCAAGTATCCATATAAATTATTTGAAATATAAACATCACATCAATCAATAAAGTCAATACTCAAATTGGTCCAAATATTTATTTTTAAACTTTTGAGACTAAATTGCACGTTTAACGATTGCTTGCATGATTTTATTTATGTAAGTAGAAATACTCTTGCATTGCGACAAATAGGACCTACCTGCTATACATGTTAATAATAAAAATTACATGTGTATAATACATGTTCGCATTTTTTCAAATCTTGGTATGGCCATCTAATGGGGAAAACTTATTTTATTTAACAATCTGGCTCGTATCCCTTGAAGGCTGCAGTCATCGAGCCAGTTAACGCATTTTTTTTCTATGCTGTAGTGAATTGCGTTAGGAATCACTGTCACAAACGGGTCTTGGACATTTGGTTTCATTACAAGGAAATCGTTTTTGCCCTTATTCTCCAGATAGGGTCTTTCGAGTAACGCAGATGATTGTTTATTTAGAGCTTCTAAGAGCTCGTGTTCTACTACCTCTGCCTGCTCATCCTTAGCGTTTACTGATGCACCTTGTCCCAACATTATCTCGTGTTCGTTGTCGTGTGCGCGCAGCAAAGCCTTCGCTTTGCCTCTAGACAAGTGTTTGAATGAACGTGAAGCAGGACTTTGAACGTAAAATGAGGCTACATTATTTGTTCTCCTACTACTCTTGGGATGTCCTGCCGCCAAACTTAAAATTTGTGATAAAACATTGTTTTTGTTATTCCCAACTCGATCTACGTTTCTTCTTTGGTTCTGAAGCACACGCAGTGTAGAAACAAGCTTGATCAACATAATCACAAATAACAATTTTACCTGTAAAATTTATAACAATCTATTGAAAAATGATATCTAAATAAAAACATGACAATTCAGATTATGATTATAACTATAAATCACCATGAACAAACACGTTTTTTCACTCATTACAATTTTTTCCTTAAATCAAGTCTCTTTTTAGAATATGTTCACCTTGAATTTAATCCTTTTACTGAGAGCAAGTTCTTTTGGTGATAACAATAACAATCAAATACAAATAACCATGAAATGAAAGTGACTTTTAACGAGAATTTGATTCACTTACCATTGGCTAAAATAAAAAAAATACGGTACCCGACTCGAACACATACCCTATACGTATTTGAAAACTTATTTTTTTATATATTTTTTTTATCTACCGTCAAAATGATTTGAATAAATTTTTAACCACGACTGATTTCGTATACCAAAAAATCTGTCATTTCGTTCAGAAACAATATTTTGATGTCATTTTTTAGTTAGTAAAATACAGTGTTTGTACATTTCAACTACAATGTGTTTATTGTAATCGTTCTACGTGATTCTACGTAGTTGCTAACTGATACCCACTGAAACTGATATATCAATGGCTGCAACAGTATGGACAAAGAGTATTCAGTCAGACCAGCTTCAGGCGTATTGTTTCGAGCAGTGTCTGAATTTAAAGAAAACAACATGTAAATTAATCTTTTACTGATAGATGCATGGCCGGTTGAGTGCAACACCGAAGCGCGGTATCACCATCATTGTCAGGTTAGTTACTCGTTGTATGTAGGTAAGCGCTGGCTACATACAGAATTAATTAACCACATAGTTTTCACATATATGCAATTAGAGGGTTTATTTCACTCAATGATGGCGATGTCGCACTTTTAGATATCTCTCTAAGCAAATTCGCTTACGGAAGTAGAATTTTGAATCAAAAACACAGAAAGATTTAATTAAAGTTTCTCAATTTCTATAAAATGTTGGAAAATATATTTCTTTCACTTGTTTAATATTTTCTAAATTTCGTAAAACGATTTGAAAACTGCAATTTCAATTTAATTTCATTCATGCCATAGCACTATAAAAAAGTGTCCTCCTCTGCATGTAACTATATCTAAAAGTATCGTTGAAGAAATAAATATTTTTTATTCTTTTTTTCATCTCCAAAAAGAAAGTCACAGTTGTTCTTAAGGAAGTCATACATAACTTTGGACTTACCATGCAAACCTTTACAGTTTTTTATGGTTGAAAATTGTAGATTTGTATATTGTCTCGACCGCACGAGTTTATTCTTGCGAATCAACAAGTGCCCGCCATTGAGCTTTCGTGCATAGACGACAAAAACTAACCAATTTTTGGCTAAAACGTGAAGTTTTTTTTTTTTTAACCAGGTGTGAAAAAAATGGTAAACATCGATTAAATTAGTAATTTGCCATTTAAAAGTAAGTCAGTCCATTATTAAAGAATTAGAAACCCTTCATAACGTCTCAACTTTATGTGCGTAACTTTGCAAAGAACTTTTGGCATAAGTTACTGTTGTACTTATTTACCTACCCGTTTCAAAGATGTTCAAGAGGTCCATAGTTTATTTAATGGTATCAAAAAGAAATACCTAGAAAAATATTCCAATGAAACTGGTAACTATAGTAACATTTTCGAGCGTGGGACGCTGTACTCGTATATTGCTATGTGTGAGCGTTAAAGCAGTTTGTGAGAGCGTTCAGTCAGTATGGCGCCGCGAAGAGACGCTGGTCGTCTCCGCTTGACTAAATCGCGTCCTTCGCGATTCGGAAACGATAACCGTCGTAACATGGTAAGTGTGCTATCACCCTAAGTGTAGAGGATGACTCATTTTAAACTTTTGGAGGCTCTAAATTATGTTTATGATACCAATAGTGTCTAATCATAACAGATTTAAGGTGCAATTCAGCCAATAGCCAAAAAGTATTCTCTGAAAAGAAAAGAAATTCCTGTAGTCAATAAGACCGCCTGAATGGTACAATTTAATTGAGATATTATGGATCATTTACTTATGAAATTGGTATGCAATAGTTTATAAATGGTCTTTACCTATTAAATGGACTTTAATTTTGCATCTTTGAACTTAGATAGGTACTTATTGATTGGTTTAGTTCTGAATACTCTTATTGGTTTTAAATTAAAGCTCATTTTACTCATTTAATGCCAGCGGTATGACATTAGACTTTCATTTATTTATAAATAATTTGATATGGTAAAAAAGTTGCAAGATTTGTAACCAAACAAATAACTTGCTTTTACGAAATTAGTTCTACTGTAGAACAAGTGTTTCAGAAACAGTTCCAAAGTTTATAAACTTGTTTTCGAAATGAATGTATTTTGTTCACTTTGTTGGATTTCATAGGAAATAAGTATAAAGTTTCTTTCGATTTGTAGATTACTCTATCCAACTGGTTTATAACGTGTTGTCCCGGTACTGTTTTTTGACATTACTAATATTTTTAGTTTTTGAATAATTCTGATGTAGCTACTTTTCAGCTATATCTCGTGACATGTAAACATATAATACCAATTTTAAAACGCCATGAAATAAGCTTTTATTTGATATAAATTTTTATTCCAAGCTTGTAGCCGATCGTCATATTGTTTTTCCTATTCTGTGTATAGACATCCATATAATGAAGTGAAGCCATTTAAGCGAATTTTTTTTTGTTTCACACAGTCATTGCCATAGAATTATCATCCCTTGTATGGTCATTGCTATATTGTTATTTAATATTTTAAGAATTCAAATACGACACTGTGAGTGTTAAAATACATTCTAAACCACAGTCATTGCTGTCCAGTTTTTAATAATGTTGTACGTACCTACATTTTCTATTTGCATCACTTCTGTTTACGAGAATAGTTCAGTTTGTTTTGGTTTGTAATTCATTGAAGTGTTGTATCTTTTGCTTGCAAACGTGTAATATGTATGATTGTATGTTCTGCTGATGTTCAATGCTTTTACTGAAACGTGCGAACGACATACAACTCAATAAAAATACTAGCCAAATGAATCAACCGACTTCTAAACAGCATTTTACGTAATAAAGATTTATAAATAATGCTATTCCACTCCTCACCCTTGATCGGTTCAGCCGTTCTTGTGTTATAAACAGTTTACTAATACTACTTTCTTTAAATCAAAGATTTTTACGAGAAACTAAAATTAAGAATGAGAAAATTATTTTCCAATTCTTTTTATTTAATTTAAAAGGAGTCAAATATTATAACAATTTATGTGTCGAATATCATAACAATTTGATTTTTAATCACTAAGTTTTCGTAAAAAATGAGGCATCATAACCAACTTTTAAGAAAGTTTATGTAATTATTATTACTAAGCGCATAATGTTATCTTATTATTAGCGTTATTATTTTAATACAAGCACGAGTGATAGGCTGCGGCCGGCAGTAGGTATGGATGGAGTGGTATGGATGTCAAAAGCTAGGTATATACCCGTGAAAGTTGGCAAAAGAAACTTGATAATATAGATTTTGACCAAAAAAACAACACACAACTGATCTTAAACATACACATTTCTAGGTTATTTAAGAACCACACTATACATTAATTGTCTTGGCTTGGAACTAATGAATTTTCTTCCTTGTGCTACGAATACCGGACACAGTGGCCCTATTTTTGAATCACTCGCTTGGATATGGCGAGTGATTTTCGTTCGAAAACACGTGAAAAAATCTAGATGTGAGTACTCACAAAATTGAGCAATGATTTTTCAAATCCTTTTTGTGTAGATTACAACTGTTTTTCATTCCAAAATTCGACTTTAATCATTGAATATCACTCGCTGTAAGATAGCGAGTGATTTTCGTTCGAAGATGACTTAAAAATCAAAGGAAATTACTCGTTGTCAAACGAAAATGACACGCCATATCCATGCGAGTGATTCAAAAATAGAGCTCCTGGGCGGCTCCAATAAATACTTACTTATACACATACACATCCATGATGAGGTACGAATATACGTGCTCTTCACATAAACAATTGCCCCTTGCGGGATTCGAACCCGCGACTGCTGGCATAGTAGTCAGAAGCGCTAACCACTACACCAAACCTGTCGTCTAATAACATAAATGTTATATTTCTGAAAAAAAAAAGACGTTCTAAAATACATTTAGTCAAAATGTAATTCAAAGAAGGAGATAGCGTATTTAACATTGAACTGTCATGGGCTTGAGCTAGACTAGACTTAGAGGAGGGGGGTAAGAAGTAGGCGGCGCGACGAACACACCCATTTCTAGTCTTACAGCTATTTATCTTTACCCACTTACAAGACTATACACTACCTTAAAATATATAGGATAAAGTAAAGAAGTTAGCTGGAGAAGTGCAAAAGATAATATTTCTCATTTCTGTTATGTCTAACTTTAACGGATTTTCGACAATTATACACATTGTGTATGTAAATGTAAGTTATAAAGGTAAAGATAATTTTAAGTTTTATTTTAAAGTTATCGAACATTTACTTTTCGTCCGTTTTTATTTGCTTGGCAAATATTGTAAACAACCTTATTTTTTTTAAACGAAACGACTCGTTTTAAAATAAGATGAACACATAACTCTCCACCTACATCTTTGAATAATTTGAGATCTTTTTAAATCTAATAAGTTAATTAATTATTAGATGTTGAATAAATATATTTAAAACATAAAAAAAATATATTGTTTACCACGTTCGCCAAGCAAAGAAAAACTAACTGTATTAATTAAGATCTATTTCACATTTACAAAAGTCACAAAATATAAACATAACGGATCAAACGACGATCCAAGAAACGACTCCAATCCATCTCACTCAAACTTCACTCTTTTATTTACTACAATGTTCAAGTACCTATCTATAAGCGGCTAGTCAGCAAAATGGCAAATAAGGTCACTCCCTCGACTCCTCCTCAAAGTTTGAAGTACATGCGAGTATCTAACCGCTAGTTTATTACTTCGTGGTAACCCAGATTGTAAATACGAAAGAACATAAAACGAATTTGATAAGTAACGTGTTGGGTTACATTACATACATGATCCTTTTGATTTTTCGTGGGTGAGTTTGGAGAGCTTCGATTGATGAAAACTGACATTCGGCTGTCGGCAGTCATTGACGCTGCACGTCTCCCGGTTGACTCGGTAGAGACACGCGTTTCCAAAACTTAACTAAACGAAAATACCTAAATCAAGAGAATAACAAGAATACAATATGTTGGTTAATACTGTTTTAAACTTTAAATTGTGTACACATACCCAAACTAAGTTGGAGATTTTATATAACCGAAAACTACCCTTAACAATTTGTGGCACTGTTCAGATTATTAAGTTTTTACAACTGGTCAAGATTACAAGTGTAAGTAACTGTGAATGTGCGTGATTGTAGTTTTTAAATAACGTCTTTTCGTAAGCCATTTTAACAAAGAAGCATCTAGCATGCTAGGCTGATAGTGTTAAAGATATTGCATTGTTATAATAAGTAACTACAATCAAATGGGTACGTAATGATAACTCGCGTGAAATCTTTTTATATTTATACTAAATTAACTATAACAAGAGTTTGTTTGAACGCGCTAACCTAAGATACGACTAGATATCACTTAGTTTTCGCGAAATCCTCGGACAAACATACATAAACATTTGAAAGCTTAACTAAATCATTATTACATACACCAGATATACATATAAGATGAACTTTAAAAAAAACGGCCAAGTGCGAGTCGGACTCGCCCACGAAGGGTTCCGTTTCCGTATCATTGACTACGAGCATAAAAGGCCAAAAAATCGCGAGCCCCCCTTAAATATTTAATTTATTAAGTTTTTTGTATTTTTTGTAATAGCGGCAACAGAAATAGATATTTGTGAAAATTACAAATGTCCGCTATAGTGGTTCTCTTGATATACAGCCTTGTGACAGACAGAGGTACAGACGGACGGACGGACGGAACAGCGAAGTCAATATATTCAAATCTACTGAACTGAATTAATAAATTTGTCGTAAGCTAATATGCCGTGGATGTATTGAACCCTTTTGAAGCCAAAGCGGGTCACTTATTTTTTTTTCCTTATGTAAGTAGTTGGGTATGTTATTGATTTTAATAACACATGGTCAGAGGCCATTTTTGATTCATTTTAAAATTATTAAATCAGTACATGGACTCGAATATAGTATAACTTTGATTCAGCAAAAAGATAATTCTGATCTGCGCTCTTGTCGGTGAAGTAATCGGCATTCTTTTCTTTTTTCTGCCTTTTTCTTGACCTCCTGATACGACATGACACTGACTTTTTCCTTCACTTTTTTATTTAATGGAAAATCCGATATTTGCGTGGCAGAAACCGCGAAAAACTGTCCTATGTAGAAAATAAAGAAAATATACTAAATAAAACACCAGATAAGTGCGAGTCGGACTCGCACACGAAGGGTTCCGAAGGTTCCGAACCATTGTCTAGCTAGGTAACAATAAGGTAACAATAAACAACAAGGGTGAAGTTTCAGATCATCATCATATCATCGATATTAATAATGGCAATAATTATGCTTGTTGCCATTATTGAAAACGAGCAAAAAAGGGCAAATATCGCGATTGTTACAATATGGAAAATAAACATTTATTTTATTTTGTTTTATGTATTTGTTTGTAGCAACAATCGAGTTATTATTTATGATTATTACTTCTATTTATACATGTTTTGTGAAAATTTCACTATCGCGCGCGGTATCTGATATTCAGCAATGAGGTCCCGTTTTCACCCTTTGACTACTGAACCCTATAAACGATCGTTTTTTACACAAAAAAACTATGTAAATACAACTACATTTTGCAAGACAAATCCGCGGTTTCGACAGCGGCCATATTCTTCGTGTGGTTACATCAAAGTATTACTCACAACACAAAAACGAGATGTATATTATAAAGGAGATGTCGGAAGTGGGTTCAGACTGGGAGCCCCGGGCACGGTTTGCTCTTGAAACCACTGGCTATTGACCTACTAAGATCTGAAGAAGCTTTGTTGCAAGGACATATTTATTTACGAAAATACACCGGCCCTGCCCCTAAAAGGATTCCGTTTTTCGTAAAATATCCGCCATGTTACGTTAGTTCCGTGATGATTGATGGTGTTTTTCTACTGTGACTGAGTTTGGTGATAGGAACTACTATTCTATACTTTATCCTATACAGCTCCATCCATCAATTTTGTAAGGATTTAGGAGTTTCGGAGGATAAAATTTATCTAGCTAGGTTTCATTTTCAGGAAATGATGCTATCACCGTATTTTTATGCACTGAAATACCGAAGTTCGAATCAATGCACAATATTTTTTTATATATATCAGTATTTTGAGCTTTTTGGGGTTCAAATGGCAAAAAACGGAAGCCTTATAGTTTCGTCAAGTCTGTCTGCCTGTCCGTCCGTATGTCACAGCCACTTTATTCTGAAATTATTAGCAACACACCGCTGAAACTTGTTAGGTACGTGTATCTTGTTCACCGCTTTCCGATTCGGATACAAAAAGTAAAAAAAATGTATTTAAGGGAAAAGGGCTCCCATACATAAAACTGAACCCTAAATTTTTTTTGTAAATAAATTAAAATATTGTGATATTTTCGCTAGTTGGAAGTAAGTGGACCCCGAATTCAGTTTAAAAGGGTGGTACGGAACCCTCAGTGCGCGGGTCAGACTTGCGCTTGGCCGCTTTTTTTTTTTTCATTTTTTTCAACACGAGCGAAGCTCAGTCACCCAGTTATGTTTAATAATGTGATGTGCGGTAGTAGTAACTGTAGTATTAAGTAAATAAGTTAAATTAAATACGTTTTAAGGACGAACAACTCTAAATCTGCAGTAATGTAGAGCAAAGTTTTCGATGCCATTAGGGAGAGTAATAATTAGAACGTAACCTTTTTCCTGCAGATCTAATAATAACAAACCGGAAAAAACCGGCCAAAATTGAGTCGAACTCGCGTTCTGAGAGTTCCGGGCCAACTTAGACAAAATATCACAATCTTTTTTGTTAGCAAAAATAATTTTGTTATTCATAGTATATGTATGAAGGACAAAGTTGGATTTGCGGTTGGTAAAAAGGTACCTTTATACCTACATTATACAGAGAATAAGCGGGTGATCCATCGAATTGACAGAAATCGTGCAACCAGAGCGGCAAGAATTCAAAAACGATACGAAAAGAGCGTCAGAACGCTGACGAAAAGCTTTTTATGGATTTTTATTCTCGGCTAAGCAGACACTTGACCTTGATGACAGGTAGAGATGAGGTCTAGAGTGGTGCATATCTGCTTAGTAGCAGCCTCAAAGAGGGAGATAATATTCCTTAGCGAAAACTTCAGCTGTCTATATGTATAAAGGTCCCAAAACTCGATGTTGTTATGTGTTTAACCCAGATAGTACGGAAAAATTATGCCTCAGAAACAAAAGGTCTTATGTACAAAATAAGAATAAATTGTGTTTATTAAGAATAATTATTACTTTATCTATTTATAATTAAAAAAGTTAAATAATTTAAAAAAAAGTTAATTTGTGTTGACGCTACGCAGAGAAGTATTTATTTTTTATTTGGATTAAAAAATAAATTTCAAACTAATAAATAATAAGCTACTTGATAAAACTACATGTCTTTTCTAATAACTTAGGTCTTCTTTAAAATCAGTAGTGTTATCTGCGTTAAGAACATTGAGAATGGACAAACTGGAGTCAAGTTTTGTTTAGTGAGAGCCCTGTAATAATACTTACATAAATTACATAATGCTCACATACGTAGGAGACCCCCCATAGGCATAGGATCGACTATGCAGGTAGTCATCATTTATTGTTATCTGTAGGTAGAAAAATGTTATTCAGCGTTTTATTTCTTAACTCGTTCATTAATATGACGTTCGAATTATAAGTAAATCTTGAAAAGTTACATTTCGTTTAACATGAAATGTTTAACCTTCGAGCGCAACATTTTTCTATAACCAACACTTTTTATGGGAAGGGAAGATTACATGTGCTATTTTATCTATTCCGTATTTACTTAGTAAGCGTTATAAATTCCTCCAAAATCATCATCTATTTCAAGAGTTGTACGTAAATTGTTTAAACCGAGCGTTAGGTCATAAAAACTGTAAAAGATGGCGATTTGGTTTGTTAGTTTTAGTAGATACTGATCCCGTTCCATCAATTCTTCGAGGTGAAAACCGATCGACAATTGTGTTCATAGTAAGGCGTTTACCGTTTTATTCTAAAAACTTAGTTTAATGACTAAAATATTAACCGATAAATTTCAAAATTATGTTTCAACTAGCTTTTGCCTGCGACTTCGTTCGCGTGGACTTCAGGTTCGTCCCGTCTAGTAGCGCAAAAAATGAGTTTTTTACGACCTCACATTAGAAACCTCAAAAATTGTAGCCTATATGTTATTCAGATGTATAAGCTATATTGTGGTAAAGTTTCATTCAAATCCATTCAGTAGTTTTTACGTGAAAGAGTAACAAACATCCATACATCCATACTTACAAACTTTCGCCTTTATAATAGTAGTAGGATATTCAGTGACGATCCTGTGAAATGGCGAGTAATCGCCGCTATCAAATAAGCGTTCCTCTGGTTTTGGGTAGCAGCAACATCAGTACTAGTAGAAGGCTGAAGATATAGTATATCAGGAAATGCTTTTGACTGGGCAGAGGCGGAAAACCCCCCGTTTCTAAAACTGTGGTGAGGAAGGAAACCTCCACACTATACTTATTCTCAAATTTGGAGTTTTAGAAAAAACTCCACCTACAAGAGTATGATGATGAAATTTAAATAATATGAACTGCTCTTCAAGAAAGAATGAAATCAATAATTAAGACTAGCCAACTAAATGAACCCCACCATTTTCTCAGTTGTACCACGAGGAGTATAACCACGGTAATGTTATCGTATAACTTTTTTGATTTGATTGATTAAACAAAATTATCATTACTTACGTCAGCACAAAACGAATAATTCTGGTTAATTGATTTTATTGATACCTAGCGATGAACCGCTAGGGGATAGGTACCCTCGCCTCGTGTCTACTTTCTCGTTACCTACTCGTTAATTTGTTAGAGCGTACTTCCATCACCAACTCTCCTTCAACAATGCCTTTCAACAATGGAAATTAAAAATAAAAAGGAAAATTTTGTGTAAGCACAATAAAATAATAAATACAACCGGGCCTAAGTACACTCACCTGTGTACACTTTTATTTTTCTCCACTGTTTTACAGGAAGGTAACCACTATGTGAACTTAATTGTTACCTCAGATTATTACTTGTACGAACTGTGAACCATCTGTGGAGGTCCCTGGTGACCTTTAATATTGGTATGTTTGAAACTTTCTTTTCAGGCACCACTTATTTTGCAAAACTGTAACTTAACCTTATTATGTTATTTACTGTTTGTTTCCTATTAATGAAGAGAAAATAAATAATTATTGAAATAATTGTAGGTATTAAATGTAGTACACCAAAAGGACACGGTCGACCCGCCATACATTGCTTGCCCCAAAAGTATCTCTTGCACACTATCTAGAACAACCCCCTTGCTCTGGACACAAAACCCGATCCAATGAATATAGCCATCCCTGTCACACGCATGCACGGCCTGGTATGAGTGACAGGGATGGCTATAACCATTGGATCGGGTTTTGTGTGCAGAGTAAGGCCTCAGGTCTTTCTAGATCATAGCGCTAACAAAACGAAAACTAAAACAGAAAACTGCCCCGCTAGGGTGCGTAACGCGTGAAAATTACGATGACGCAAACAATAGCCAACGAAAAGAAGTTCCTTGTCACAGTTTTTTTTTCAAGTTTTAGGAAGAGGTTGGTAGGTTTAAAGGTTAGTACCTATGGGAGGCAAACGTCATTTTCCTTCTTAAAATAGCGATTGCGAGCGCTTACTTATTTAACTAACTGCCAGTTCTATATCACAGTATGACACAATATGCCATTTCGTTAAGCGGTCGTCAGTTTGCTAATAAGTGCTCGAAACCGCTATTTTCTGCCAAACACAACAATTGTTGGGGACAGGAAATTGTATTCAATCGTTGTCCTATTTATTTTGTAGATTTTTATGCCGCTAGATAAAAGCAAAGTAAATTAACAATATTGTATTAAAAATTCAATATATTTTTTGCAAAATGATATAGTCAAGTCTCTTAATGCTTTTCTTTAATCAAACATAAAACGACTCTGGGGCAGGATATGACCGTGTCCTTTTATTCTAATAGTCTGACTACCGATTTTAAATAAAACTGTTTTTCCCGATTCGGTACCACAAATTATTTTTCTTTGATAGTACTACAAAAGCGCCTGTGTTGTATTTGTGCTAAATATTTGTTTATGCTGTTCTTATAAATAAATACCCGACCGTGACAGGTCTATTACCTATACTTTGAAATACTTGGAGAACAAAATCTAAGACAAGGGAACATAAATATTAAGAGACATACGCCTAATACATTATGTTATGCAACTATTCTCCCTTTAGCTGTTTTTGCTTCCTATTTATGTAGGCGATTTGGCTTTGGGGTATAAATTAATAAATATGCGCCAGACAACACACCAATTGTCTGGTTTTTGGTCAGGAATTATCACCCTTGTGTTACGAAGTACCAGACAACGATTATGACAGGGGCGTCTCCCATAAATACTTAAATACGAATAACATCCATGACTTAGATACAAATGTTCGTGCTCATCACACAAACATTTGCCCCTTGCGGGATTCGAACCCGCGACGGCCGGCGTAATAGTCAGGAGCGCTAACCAACAATACACCGAACGCGTCGTCAAATAAAGTCGTCGTATAAAGCGGATAAAAGTAACTTTAGCCTTAATTTCGGCAATCAAACAAATGTTTTATTTAAAACTATTTGTTTCAGATGTTCTCTGGCTTAGGCCGATTAATCCTTCTTTCTTTGCTGCTCCCGCGCACATCGGCAAGCCTCAACTTTCTTCGGCAGCAATGTCAGGACAAGTATGCAAACTTCGATTACAAACCAGGTAAGTGAATATGTATTATTAATAGGTAAAAGAAAAACCTACATTTATAGGTTCTAACTAAAATATTTGAATTGTAAGAAAGTATGTATATAAAATACTTCTACCCAAAAGATCATAGCTTTAAAATCAACGAAAGAAGTAAATCAAATTGTTATGAACTAAAAGATATTTATTTTTATTAATATGCTTAAGTTTATCCTTAGCATAGGACAATCTTACAAAATCTTAAAAATAGGGACACATAAAATCAAATTAACATTTACGATAGAAATCAAGATATTTTTGAACATGAACAAAAAGAAGGCAAGTTTGGAGGAATGAAAAACAAATCATACGATCATCTTTCCTTTGGGCTCATAGGTGACAAAGAATTCGCGGTACTGCGGTATAGTTACGGGTGAAGAACCGGGTATACCACAGTTGGTCATAGCATTTTCTACGGCCTCTTGGTCCAAACCTTTGTAAGCACATAAGTCCGTTAAAAATTCGCAATACTCATCAAAGTCTAATTCGGTTTTCCTAAAAAAGAACATATGCTTAGGGAAAAAAACACAACATGGGCATAAAGAAGTACTCCGACTTTTCTGACTATGGGATTTTTTTTTTTAATTTTTTTTAATATAGTGTCTAGGCAGACATTTGGCCCCAATCTCACCTGATGGTAAGCGATTATGCAAGTTTTATCAAAATCGGTTCAGTAATTTTTGAGATATTGGTATCCATGCAATTCCGGTATGAACCATTATTGAGAGGCGGTTTTGGAAAGCAGTCGCTACATAATTTTACATTTTTATTACCCACTTTGTTGTTCGTGAACCATCGTAAAATATTGATTATTTACCATAACTTAAACCACATTATCCCAGTATCCGTCATGGTCAGCTTTCTGTCGTCTAGGACTTTACTCTGGCGCATCCAGTAGTCGGATCTATACAGGGTGATCGTCAACCCGTCTCTCTTAGTGTCTAAGAGCTTGGCAAACTCAAAGAATTGACTGTCAAGTGTGGCCGGTTCGTCGTCCATAGAAAACTATATAAGGTTCTCGTATCTGAGGGAAAGTAAAATTATTTGTCATTTCAAAAATTCAATATCTTTAATTCAGTTTAGGTCATGAAATGACACTTATGAACGTCAAATAAACAGTGAAAAAAATAAAAAAATGTGCCCTGAAAGGACCGAAACATATTGTCTCCTTATCTTTTGGGCCCTACCAGCGCTTCGAGACAGAATACAGATAATTAGACAAGTGCTGAGAAGAAACGCCGGAACAAGCTCAGTCACCACTAGCTGCCGTAAAATCAAAGGTCAGTGAAAAAAAATAAAAAAAATGTGCCTTGAAAGGACCGAAACATATTGTCTCCTTATCTTTTGGGCCCTACCAGCGCTTCGAGACAGAATACAGATAATTACGCAAGTGCTGAGAAGAAATGCCGGAACAAGCTCAGTCACCACTAGCTGCCGTAAAATCAAAGGTACCTAAGTACATCAGTCGGTGCAAGCTGGACGGACCACACATTCGTGTCGTTTAGGTAGTCTTGATCCTTAAATAGCCTTTAGTTAGACATAAGCGTGTTTTTAACGTGTTTCTTAAATTTATCAACCGGCAATTCGACAAGATTGTGTGGTAAATGATTAAAGAATTTATAAAATTTCCCATAAACGAATTACTAATTTTAATAATCTGAAGTTAGGAACGACAAGCTTGTGTTTATTTCTTGTATTATATGAGTGAACGTCGCTCTTCTTTGTGAAATTATCTAAATTTTTACGAACGTACATTACTTATATTGTCAAAAATGTATTGAGAAGTCACAGTTGTACTTTTCAGACAAAACATCGCCTGTTGTGGTAGGAAAAACCGATGTTTTAACCACAGGTTTTAACAAAACGACGCTACTGCCTCTAGGTGTGTGTGAGAGAGAAGGCCAATGGAGTAGGTAGCTATGTCGCAGGCAAATCGTATAATTCCGCCGTTTACATATGGCGTCGTCAGCTTATAAACTCTCGCGGATTGCAAAACGACGAAGACAAAATATATAATGCCGAGAAAAATGAAGAATTAAGTTCTTTTTCGCACCACAGGTGTCGCTATTGAGCATTCAAGAAAAATGGCGTCAAATAGTGAATTCATATTTGAAAAGATTGAAGTGTGAGGTTATTACTGATGTTATGCGTGGTAATAGTGATTTCAAAGAGTTTTTTATAATGAAGTACAAAAATTGTAGAATACTCGAACGGGAACGATAAGAAATCCATAGAACAATGACATAAATTTTGAGGTTATCTGGCACCTCAGGACCGCTAAGATGTCCATGGAATCTTAGACCCGCAGGACACCTACAGAGTTCTATAAATTATTGGTGAAAAATAAGATATAATGATGGGTATTAGTGTTGTGGATTGTGGACTATTATATTCTAAAAAACCGGCCAAGTGCGAGTCGGACTCGCACACTGAGGGTTCCGTGCCAACTTTAACTGAATTAGGGATTCTTACTTCCACTTAGCCAAAATACCACAATATTTTTTTGACCGCAAATATAACTTTGTTTTTCTTAGTGTTTGTATGAAAGACAAAGTTATATTTGCGGTTGATAAAAATGTGCTATATCTCAAAAACTGCTAGTTTGATTTCGCTCAAACCAATTTTCGTTGAATATTTATATTAAGATCTACATTACATATTTTTTTTAAAAATTTCATTTCCGCAGTTCAAAAGTTATATGGGGGGGGGACGCCCATTTAACCACTTTGGAAGCGTCTATATCTCAAACATTAGACTTTTAGAAAAAATGGTTTTAGGAACCTCAATGTCATTTTTAAAGACCTGTCCATAGACACCCCACACGTATAGGTTTGAGTAAAAAAAATTTTTTTGGTTTTAGTTTCATGTATGGGAGCCCCCCTATAATATCATTTTTTCAATTTTTTTGTACCTGACTCGGAAAGCGGTAATTAAGATACACCTACTTACCAAGTTTCAGCGGTGTGATGCTAATAGTTTCAGAATAAAGTGGCTGTGACATACGGACGGACAGACAGACAGACAGACAGACAGACAGAGAGACAGACAGACAGACAGACAGACAGACTTGACGAAAATATAAGCATATATAAAAATATAATATATATATATATAAGTCCCAAGCGGTTGACTGGTAGAGAATGCCCTAAGGCATTAAGTCCGCCAATTGTACAGTATACAGTGCAATATAGTTGAAATAAATAAATAAATAAAATATAAGGGTTCCGTTTTTTGCCAGTCGGCTACGGAACCCTAAAAAGGATTGCCCTAATTGTGTAACAGTCATTACCATTGCTTATTTAAAAATATGTCCCAAAAATGATTTACTTCCAAAATAATATATTTTTTAAATATCTTCTTAATACTTTGATAAGTTATATTTGTCCCACAAAACTGTTTTTTATCATGGTCACCCTAAATCAGCATGAACTCCAACAACGACCTCTATGTTACACTAGACAGGCTGTTTAGAACAAATTTTGTGGTACGGTAAGTTAAGGCCAGATGGAGCATCTGCGTTTAGTCTGTTACCAGAAACTACCATGTCAAAACGTTCCTTACGTTAAAAAACCAAATAGATAAATTACGTAAATATGTGTTTATGTGCCCGTATTTTCACCTAGTTTGTCAGCAATAATTTTGTTAAATTGTTTGTAGTAAATCTAAGTGATTCAATGATTAATTTGAGTCATAAAAGTATTAATTTTAGTTTTCACACAATTTCCATAGAAAACCAAAGATCAACCAAAAACAGACATGCCAAACAAAAGTCTCATAGGTAGAAATGAATTAATTACTGTGATTTATTTGAGTTTATCTTATTTCAAAATGAATCATTTCGTTAAAAAGGAATGTCAATATTGTTTACAATATTACAAGACTAGCAAAAAACTGACTAAGTAAAAATCTGTATGTTGTACTGAAAGCAGTTGTATTTTTAGATAAGTACAAATTATGTTGTTATAATATTGGTAGGCATATATTGACCCTTAATTATTTTTGAGGATCTAATATCAAATATTTTCATATTTCAAACATTACCTATCACTCGAATAAAAAATATATAAACGTAAGTACTAATATCGAATCTTAGGCAGAAAAATAAAAACCATCGACGTGTCATATCTGTTCGATTACTCTTTGCTACCTTTGACAGTTCAGTATTCTGTGGTTCAGTGTTGTTGTTGTAATGGCGATTGTCATGTTTGGGAGAAATAAAAAAAAGGATTGCTGTGATTTCTTTTTGAGTTTTTTTGTTTTTTAAGTTATTAATTTATCTAATACTTGAAAACGATTTAAAATATCATAATGTATTTAAATGTATATGCTTTAGTAGCTTAAGATTGACTTTCCTAAGAAGCACGACAATAATCCGCATTAAACAGGAGAAATTAAAAAATATTTAATGGCAACACTTCACTTCTGTCATTTTAGAAAATGTAACACAAAGTTTGTTCTGAACAGCGTGTCTAGTAAAATATCTAGGAGTAAAATCTTAGACGAAGTATATTATAGACTTGACAGCCGCGTTCACCCGTATGAGACAGATATAAAGTACAGTTTACGTATTTTGGGGTGGCCATGTTCATAAAAATTTACTCCCCACCCATATAAATACACTAGTAACCTTAATTACAATAAATACTTAATTTTACAGTCAAAATCTTTATTTATTTGTACAAAAAAATATTAACATAGGGATAAAACAAAGATTGTGTACAAAAAAAATGTTTAAGAAGAAAATAGGATTTTTAACGTCATAGAACAGAATAAGTCCGCCAATTATACAACTTACAGAGCAATAAAGTTTAAATAAAATAGTCAACAAATAACTTTTATAGGCCGTTAAATGATGTAAGTTTATTAAATAATAACATAAATACGCAACATAAAGGACACGGTCGACCCGCCATACATTGCTTGCCCCAAAAGTAAAAATCCATGCGTCACGACCAAAACTAATTTTATGGGTTCGTTTCTTCGCCTTTTAAAATAATATAAAGTAATATAAGCCGTAAATAGCGGGGTTTTCATATAAAACGAAATAAAATGTGTGGGGTCAATCTCTTGCACAGGTCTTTCTAGATCATAGCGCCATCTGTGTCGAAAACCCGCAACCTAGGCCACCAAAACTAAAACATAGAAAACTGCCCCGCTAGGGTGCGTTATGCGTGAAAATTACGATGACGCAAACAATAGCCAACCAAAAGAAGTTCCTTGTCAGAGTTTTTTTTTCAAGTTTTAGGAAGAGGTTGGTAGGTTTAAAGGTTAGTACCTATGGGAGGCAAACGTCATTTTCCTTCTTAAAATAGCGATTGCGAGCGCTTACTTTAGTTCTATGACACAGTATGACACAATATGCCATTTTGTTAAGCGGTCGTCAGTTTGCTAATAAGTGCTCGAAACCGCTATTTTCTGCCAAACACAACAATTGTTGGGGACAGGAAATTGTATTCAATCGTTGTCCTATTTTTTTTTGTAGATTTATATGCCGCTAGATAAAAGCAAAGTAAATTAACAATATTGTATTAAAAATTAAATATATTTTTTGCAAAATGATATAGTCAAGTCTCTTAATGCTTTTCTTTAATCAAACATAAAACGACTCTGGGGCAATTTACGAACGTGTCCTTTGTTGCGTACATTCAAATATTTGCCAAATAAGTTATCCGTTGCTTTTTCTGAAAGCATTCGGTTTTAAAATGGATAGAACACATGCGAGTGTGCTTGGTAGACTGCCAGTTTTGCCGTCCAGTCGCTGCAATCCAAACCTTTAGTACCGTCTCGTCTTTTGGAAATCTATATAAATGAACACAAATCATAATTAGTTCAAATAATAATGATCACTACAACGCATGAAATGTTCTTCCAGCAATTAAAATACATATACGATTTTTAAAATTAGTCGATTGAAAATTACCCTTAAATCGAGAACTTTTACCCTTTGTATCCCTAAAGGTAACGATAACCCAGCAAAATTTAAAATACTAACAAAATGGCTACCGTAATAGCCATAACCCACAGAGTTGAGCCATAGACGACCTTTTATATTTGGTCAGGTAATAATACAAAAATATTTTACAATTCGATTGATAATTCACTACTTTTTTCCACTATTATGTTTGTTCTTTTATAGGATTTAAGATTAATGCACTTCGATGCAGGTAAAACATATAGGAACAATATAAATGAGGCTTACTTACGTGTGAAATGTTATGTTTTCATATTTACGCTCAGTACGGCTTTTACATCCAAGCACACAACAATTTACCATGTTGAGTAAGTAAAACAATCACTCCGTAATCCACAAAACACTTCACTTGCACAAAATTTATTTTAAATTTGCAATTTTATTGTATTTTTCGCATAGACGTCAAATGTCTGCCCTTATTTTAAAATTGTGGCAGGTAGAAATTACCTATGAACGGTGATAAGGACAAAAAACAATATCTGCGTCTCTCTCACTCTTAAGTACTTTTGTATACAGCCATCACTTTCTAACTTTTCAATTTTAAATATGTGTCAAATCTACAGGATACATAATCTAAGAGTAAAATACATATAAGATAAGTCTATGGAACTCCAACCGTCGTAGAAATTATGACAATTGAACATGACATGGTAGCATTTTGCCCTCTGGATTTTGCAAGCTGAGATTTATATTCTCCGTTTGCAAGTCCGTGAGCGTTTCTAAACTGACGACACCATGTGAACGGAGGAATCATACGTTTTGCCTGCTAAGTAATATCGTGCTATTTTGTCTCTTTTTGACCATAGATGTAATATTAAGTATGTACGCCAACTACAAAATATGTAAAATACAATACAATTTAAAATAACCTTACACGGATTCTATTCTTCTTTCCTTTTCATAAAATTATTACAATCGATTGATGCTGAAGGTTGATTATGTTGAACCAAAATGATGTGTGAATGATGTAGAAGACAGACATCCAAGATGATGTAATTTTTTTAACAGACATACACACGACATGACACAACAGACAGACCAGACAGACCACAGATTAGTAGATACTCTATCTTTTGCTTAGACGAAGTATATTATAGACTTGACAGCCGCGTTCACCCGTATGAGACAGATATAAAGTACTTACGTATTTTGGGGTGGCCATGTTCATAAAAATTTACTCCCCACCCATATAAATACACTAGTAACCTAAATTACAATAAATACTTAATTTTACAGTCAAAATCTTTATTTATTTGTACAAAAAAATATTAATATAGGGATAAAACAAAAATTGTGTACAAAAAAAATGTAAAAATGAAGGAAATAGGATTTTTAACGTCATAGAACAGAATAAGTCCGCCAATTATACAACTTACAGAGCAATAAAGTATAAATAAAATAGTCAACAAATAACTTTTATGGGCCGTTAAATGATGTAAGTTTATTAAATAATAACATAAATACGCATCATAAATTTGTTGCGTACATTCAAATATTTGCCAAATAAGTTATCCGTTGCTTTTTCTGAAAGCATTCGGTTTTAAAATGGATAGAACACATGCGAGTGTGCTTGGTAGACTGCCAGTTTTGCCGTCCAGTCGCTGCAATCCAAACCTTTAGTACCGTCTCGTCTTTTGGAAATCTATATAAATGAACACAAATCATAATTAGTTCAAATAATAATGATCACTACAACGCATGAAATGTTCATCCAGCAATTAAAATACATATACGATTTTTAAAATTAGTCGATTGTAAATTACCCTTAAATCGAGAACTTTTACCCTTTGTATTGTGGTATCCCTAAAGGCAACGATAACCCAGCAAAATTTAAAATACTAACAAAATGGCTACCGTAATAGCCATAACCCACAGAGTTGAGCCATAGACGACCTTTTATATTTGGTCAGGTAATAATACAAAAATATTTTACAATTCGATTGATAATTCACTACTTTTTTCCACTATTATGTATGTTCTTTTATAGGATTTAAGATTAATGCACTTCGATGCAGGTAAAACATATAGGAACAATATAAATGAGGCTTACTTACGTGTTAAATGTTATGTTTTCATATTTACGCTCAGTACGGCTTTTACATCCAAGCACATAACAATTTACCATGTTGAGTAAGTAAAACAATCACTCCGTAATCCACAAAACACTTCACTTGCACAAAATTTATTTTAAATTTGCAATTTTATTGTATTTTTCGCATAGACGTCAAATGTCTGCCCTTAATTTTAAATTGTGGCAGGCCGAAATTACCTATGAACGGTGATAAGGACAAAAAACAATATCTGCGTCTCTCTCACTCTTAAGTACTTTTGTATACAGCCATCACTTTCTAACTTGTCAATTTTAAATATGTGTCAAATCTACAGGATACATAATCTAAGATCTTTTGACCAACGAATGACATTGACAGGGAGGCGCTAGCATTCAAAAGGGTAGCCAGAGCAAGAAAATCTACCTTGATTCAGGGAGTTTAGGAAGCTGTTTAACGAATATTTCTTACCCAAACCACAGAATATACACCGTGCTTTTTTAACCGTCTTACAGCCGAAGGCCACTTAAAGTATCCAATAACTACATGTCATTCGTTAAATAAAACTTGGTTATTATTAAGATTTCAAAGCCTAAGACATTAAAGAAGATATCAGCACAATTTAGTACGAAACATCCTGTAACGAGCACTACGCGCGGGTCATTCACTCGGCTGTCTAGCACTACTGACCTTATTTTACGCACGAATAGAGAGGGGCGAGGCGGTGGGCGTCACAAAGGATTGCGCTAGCGCATGATTAGTTAGAGATCCACGTGGACTGTCTTAGATTGGCTACGGTGCGGAACGCGTGGAGGCGGCAAGGTCAAGGAATGCATTGTTGAAAACGTAAACATTATGAACAGGATGATACATTACGTAACATTACTATTAGATATTTTTTACACCAAAATTATGTGGAGTGTAATAAAAAAAATAACATGTCCTAGAGGTTTATTAAGATGGTTACATTACGTGGGCTTCGGGTGTAAAACGGTTAAAAGAGCACGGTGTATACATAGCAGTCAAAGAAAAGATTTCTTGGATGGCAATGTCGTTGAAGGCATTTTCTACCATAAGAGACATAGCATGTATGTTCCACCGTTCTAGACGAAAAACAATTTTATTAACAATAAAAAATTTTAAAACTTTATTGAGCTTAGCTCTACGGTATTAAAAACAATAATATTTAAAAGTGGTAAAAATTTGTCGAATTCTGCATGCGCATATTTCCACACATTAATTTAATAAAAACGGAACTAAGAAACAGATTGTGTGAATTTCAACCCATCAAACAGAATGTTAAAATATAATTCTAATATTTATTGCGATGATGATTAATAAAAATATGTTTTAAAAACCAGTATTTTAATTGGTATATTTTCCCTGTGCAAGTTGGTATATTATTTCAGTATTTTTTACTGTCATTATTAATTTACTTAAAAAAATATAATGGTAAGTTAAACACCATTAAATCAATTTTAAATAAATAAATAACATGTGGTACTTATAATATTACCGGAATGTACTTTATCGGGGAAGGCTATAAAACATCACGCTAGGACCTACGTATACAAAGAAAAGACAATTCACGCGTATGAAGTCCCGGTGGACCTATAGTTCTCTTATAAAGACACTTTTTATTTATTTTTCAAAACGTTCTTATGTATTTCGTTTACGTCAATAGTAAAAACGTTATGGTACAATTTAAAAAAATACTTATTACTTGTCTTGTAGCTAACCATACCTACTTTAAACTATATCTAAGTAGAGCTTCTTTCCCTTTGAGTGTATTTTATGTAGTGTGCTTGTCATTCGTAATAAGTCAGATGTTCCAAATTCAATTCAAATGTTGGAAAAAGCTTGCACACCTGTAAGTTCTATAAACGATTTGGACTAGTGGTGGGGCGCGCCGTCGTGGATGGCACTATCTATAATATGTGTGATAATAAGCCGGTTGTTAATGAGAAATATAAAATATTATAACTTAATTAATGTGTGATGGTTTTATTCCTTTGCTTGTTCATCATTCGCATAAAAGAAAAATAAAACGACGCCAGCGACATCACAGATTAGCAAGAGTATGTACTAAATGCTTCAAGAGCTTTCCAATCTATAGTATAGTATCTGTCTGTCATAGCCAGCCTTACCTCACTTTGAGTGGTGTCAATGGGTACACGATGCGATTTTTTAGATTGATTGAGTTTTCTAAATGTCAATACTTTTTGTCAGTTTTCATGTCCAGCCAGCTTAATTTTAAGTATCTATCAAATAATGAACGAATTTATTGAACGAAAAAATATTGCGAACCTCGTTTGACTAATTTATGGTAAGTTTTTATTGACACTTTGACAGCTGCATACTTTTTCATCATGTCATTTTAAAAAAGTCAGATCAAATTTCAAATTTTGTGACAAAATAATACAAAAATAGCTTATTTTTTCTTTTAATTAGGATTATAAGGATAGAAAAGTACCTAATGGAAATAAAAAGCAAAAATGCTGCACGAGAAGACCCGGAAAGTACTTTCCAAAGTCTGAGAGGTATGGTGTGGTGATGTGACGTCGGAGGCCAAGCAAGACTCTGAGTCGTTGTTTCATCGTGATGCTAAGCCGTATTGTTTTCTCTTCTTTTAAAAAATAGCAGCTGACATAGTATATTCTTATTTTGTCTTTGTTTTCTTTCAGATATGTACCAAATCTTAATAAAATCTAATCACGGGTAGGAAGGTTTGAGGATCTGGTTCTGCTACTTTAAAAACTAAGGCGTCACAGGCAGGCTGCAGCGTAACTAAGAAAATTGTATCATCGTGTATTAGGAGAGTGTGTTGTTTTAGTATTTTCAATAAAATCTTTTAAACTAACTGCAGAGTTTGATTTTGTGGGCATAGGTAGTGTTGTTTTATATTATTTTAATGAGGCATCGACCGCCGGTAGGTAGGCAGGTTATCGATTAAATAATATCGATTTCTTTAAACGAGTAGTAGAAATCGATAACGAAAATATCGATTAAAATGGTTACATTACAAGACTGAAAGATTGATTCAACGAGACCGTAAGGACATCACTAAAGTTAGCTCACACCGCTCACTCTCGTGTAGTCGCTATTTGACACTGATGACAACATTTTTTTGCGTACGGCCAATGTATCGTTGTCCCGTATCTAAAAAAGATTACATGATCAGTGGTCATAGCCACAGGGCCACAGATTAGTAAGAGTATGTCATAGCTTTCTGCAAACTGTGCAAAATTGCCGTAATAAAACCTTAGCGTAAAACGGATAAGAAAAAAAAACAAACTGTGCAAAACCACAAACAAAACAAATTGTAATATACTCTTACTAATTTACTAATCTGTAAATAAAATGCAAATAATTCTGAAAAACGATTATTAGCGCAAATGCTTTGAAACAAAGGTAAACAACTGTAAGTACTTTTAATTCTAGAAGTTGCATCCGAGCAGGTACATTTTGGCAAGGCATTTTCAATTATATTTATTAATTCGCATTCGTCCATGTTTTTCTAATTGAGTCGTACAGTTGATAAGCATGTATTTCACTTGCTCTAGCTAGGAAAGTTGTATTGGGGACAGTCAATAGTTGTTTTGTTACAGCCATAATTACAAAACAGCATTTTTTACCACAACACAACATGGCTTCTTTGCATTCAGTGTTTTTGCTATCAAGTAGGAATTTCTATGATGCATGTCTCTTATGTCTGTATTCCATCTAAGTATATGTATAATTTTGTAGTCTGAATGAAGAAATAATATATTTCTACCTTCCTAAACTGCTGGGGCAGAGATCTATTGTTCTTAAATAGTTATAACAGTGGAAATATCTGCTTCACAGAACAATATTACTTTAAATGATTTGGTTGATGACTGAGCTAAGCTTTGGGGCTTTATCACACTGGCTGCGTTCTGCGGTTTGGTCCATACAAAATGTACCTTATGCGGGAAATTTTGTATGGTCTGGA
The DNA here is from genome assembly GCA_963584085.1 of Pyrausta aurata. Classification (NCBI taxonomy): domain Eukaryota; kingdom Metazoa; phylum Arthropoda; class Insecta; order Lepidoptera; family Crambidae; genus Pyrausta; species Pyrausta aurata. Next base: position 4,220,426 of record OY757251.1, read on the forward strand.
CCACAGACTGCACCCAGTGTGGCAAATCTTTAATGCTGTTGACTGTTATCATAACTGTGTCTTAAAGTTTCTGTATATGCATTTAGTGTGGTATTTATTATTAATTTATACAAGTAACAATTCTCAAACTCATACCAAAGCTAGAAGGTTCTTCCTTGATGTGAATTTGATAATTGTAAGTGAAGTTCACTTCCCCACTAAATTATATGGAGTCATTCACTCATTATTGCCTTAATATAAAAAGTTTTGAGGCAATAATGCATGAGTGACTTCCTCCCACACAAGACAAATAACAGTGTCCTTACTTACAATCATGACTGAGAGTCATTGTAGAGTGCTACAGTACAGACTGCCTACTTTGAGCATCAACAGATACAAATGAAAAGAAAGTTGGTAATAACGATGACCACAAACAAGTAGGCTTAATAATATATTATTAAATTATTTTAGTAAGACTATTTGGTTGTGGAAAATTATTAAAATATTGATGATATTTCATATGGAGATTTGTTTGAGTTGTAGGGATGGATACCGTAAGGAAAGTTTGTACAAGTAAAACCAAGTCTAAACATTTTCAGAAATCGAAATTGTTGTGAAGTTATGTTCTTAACATGACTTGACAACTATCTTGTTCTTTAGATAGTAATTGTACTTATTAAAACTACCGAATCACCTTGGGTTTCCCTCACTTAGAAGTTGTTTCCCTTCTAAAGAAATCTCTTTATCGGTCAAAATATTGTTTATGTTTCCATAAACAAAATGTTGGTACCGGTGTAGTTGTTCACTTTAGTGCTTTGTGTGTCATTGTTCTCATACCCATAAAATACAATGACTAGGTGTTTTTCAAATGTAACTATCCCTCATAGTGTGTCTATGTGTCTTGTGATTGGTCTTGAGGTATTATTCATGTTATAAATTAACCTGAAATTTACAGGTTTGTACTAGTACAATTTACAGGTTTGTACTAGTACAAACCTGTAAATTTCAGGCTTTAATGCATTAATGACTTTGATAAAACATTTAACTGAAAAATCGCTTTTTATATTTCCCTGTTTTCTGGAGTGGTAATGATCTGGTTAAACATAGTTTCCTTTCTAGGTGTAATTGTATTTTCAGTAAGAATACTGCTTAGTATAGGGAATGTTTTCATGAGTGAACTCATTTTCACTTTCGTTGAAAATGAGTTCACTCATGAAAACAGGTGCAATATTTTCTTTTTCCGCGTTTTTTTCTTTTTTATTTGATAATTTTGCTTAGAATTGAATCCTTCAGCCTACAATTTTCCATAGCTAATTGAATATTTCTTTGTTTGAGTATACATGTATAATTTTTATTCGAAGCTTTTGTGCTTGTATTGGGCTACTGGCTTTTTTTCTTTTTTCCTCCCTCCATTTCTGTCTTTGTATATCTTGTTGCTCCTTGCTGAGGTCTTTTATTTTTTTCTGGCTTTATTCACCCTCTCTAAATGCTTAACCCTAGAAAGATAATCATGTTGGGAGGTACGTAAAAGATAATCATGCGCCTCTTGAGCGCATATTATGTTTAGGTCTATATGTCACCTGAAATGCTTTTTATTCGGAAACAAACTAGTTTAGTATGAAGTTTATGCCTTATAGAAGTAATTAAAGTCGAAATTTTGTTATAATTATTTATATTATAAAAAACAGAACATAAAGTTTTAACCTCTAAGAAAAAGTAACAAAAATATCATTCTTCTTTTAATAGGACATAATAAGTTGTCTATGAGACATCTTAAACAGCAAGTAATGCTTAATTTTACTTATCAATAAATAAAAATAATACTAAAATATCTTTGTGACTAGTACTGGTATACTAACTGCAGTCGACACAAACATCTTTTTTGTGTTCTCCACAGATGCATTTAGCGCAAGTCATTTTTGACATCCGCCTTTTTTTTAGATGTACATAGGTCACAGTATCGCCTTTTTTTTGCTCCGGGTTCATCTAGTACATCTTCAGCTTCATTTCCACACGATTTTGGTAATGCATGCAGCTTCTATAGCGGTCCGGGCAGATCGTTTTAGAATACTCACTGTCCTCGTCTGCAACCTGGATGTCATCATCATCTTCCTCAATCTTCCTCATACAGCACATATGTTATGTCCTCCTCATACAAGTATCTATTTCGTGCCATGATTTTCAGACCCTAAAACATATAATAAAGCTATAAATAATGATATAAATAACTACTAATTAAACTCTATGTATACCGCCAACAGTTACACAAAAGATAATCATGCGCTCCTCGAGCGCAACACCTACTGAAAGCAGCGAAACCAAAGTACTTACCGATGAAACGCGAACACCCCGCTGTAGCACTCGGCGACCACTGAGATTACCTGCCGTGCCGAGATCGAGAACGCGCTTTTTGGAAAAAGACAGCGTTATATGTATTTTGCGTGCGCCTCTGAGGCGCAGATTATCTTTCTAGGGTTAACTCGGAGTTCTTCGTATCGCTCCGAATTTTTAAGTTTTTCTCGGTAACGCTTTTGCCGCTCAGCGTTCGTTTGCGGCATCTAAAATAAAACAGGTACATCAACTGGGATACCTTCAAAGACTATTTTGTGTTCATCTGGACTGCTAAATTTGATCTTAATCCGGTCAGCCATTTTTAGATGATTTGCTAAAAAAACGTCAAAACATCCAAACTTTCTTAATTTTATAATCAGTAGGATTACTACGTAATACGACATACCTACATGGAGTATGCGAAGTGGTTGCATTCGGTAGCACAGTTAAGATGACGACCTGTTTGGTCTTGTAGACCTTAGAGACCCTGACTGCTATAATATAATACCGCGGGCTAAGGGGCACATTTTTGTATTATTAATAGGAACAAAAAAAATCCTATAAGAACAGGGTGATCACCGCCTTTTCCATTTCGTTGCGTAACTAAACGGACATGGACAAAACCATCTATTCAGTGGACAAAACTAAGTGAACATAACCTAACTTCTTGAATAAACATTCGCAAACACTCTTACAAGTACATATAAAGCGTAATTTTATCTGTGGACTACAAATACAAATAAATATTATCATAATAACAAAGCTTTCTTACCTTAATCACAGAATTTTCGTTACTAAACCGAAAATAAAATTTTCAAAAATTCACGTGCCTAAGTAATAAACGACTTCGAAGAAGGGTAGACCGATATGTCTGCCAATAACAAGTAATAACAACCCACCCGCAAGTTCTCTTCAGTTACTCCGTGATCATGGCGCTTGCAACAGTGCCGAAATATCGGAAGCTCATAAATAATAAGGTACATGCTATTATATATTCTGTGGTACATGGTAGCAATCCCGTATCTAACTATTCTAATGTTAGTGACCATGAAAGTTTAAAACAATAAACCGCAAATATAACTTTGTCTTTCATACAAACACTACAAAAAACAAGAGTTTTATCTGCAGTCAGTAATATTGTGGTATTTTGGCTCAGCGGAAGTTAGAAAAAATCCCTTATTCAGTTAAAGTTGGCACGGAATCCTTAGTGCGCGATTCCGACTCGCACTTCGCCGGTTTTTGGAATCCTTCTTACGATTTGACAAACTCATCTAGGTACTCTAATAATGGTAGTCTGAGTAACCCATGAAATTACACGACTAGTGCTGAGCGGGAGCCTTTTTGATAAACAATCATGTTTTTTAAATTATTATTTTTATTATGTCTGTATTGTTGTGTGTCAAATAAATGTTTCTTTCTTTCAAATTAGTGACTGCAGAATTCAGGAAATTTCTGTGAATTTAAGTTGTGTTTATATTTTCTGTGGTTGTGTGCTATGTTTGGAAATGACCAAATTTGAATTGAATAAGTGTGTATTGCTAATTGATTGGCAAGAGATCCGTACAAAATTTGAAGGAGGATTATTAAGGTTTTTGTCCTTTAGAAAGCTAGGCGCTTCCTAAGTTCAATATAAAAATAAATAACTAAATTTTCTCTAGTAACTTTCGTTTTATTGCAGCTGAATAAAGATTTTTTTAAGTTTTCTTGGTACGTTTCCGGCTGTAAAAGCTCCCGAAAGAACGTTTAGCCTTTCCATCCGGGCCTGCTAAAGCAGTGAAATCTCTTCCTTGCTGAAACAGCAAGTGTCGTTAGGATTCTCGTCATAAAAAAGTCATGATCAATTAACATCTCACCTACATCGACTTCTCAATTTGTATTGCGTGACTGAGGCCCTAATATGTCTGTTAATAAAAGTGAAATGAAACTACATTGAATAGTGCGATTGTGTAAAGTTGTTCATGGCTGGACAAAGAATACAATTGACGATCGATCGAATAACGTAATTCGAATTGTGTAATTTTGTTCATTTCATAAGGACCGAAAAGTGACCGGTCGTATAAAAACGATTCATGGATTTATCGCAATTTGTTCAGTAAAACTCAATTTTTATTTAACAAAAATTAAATGGAATTCAAACAAAAGTGCAGTTTTTCTATCAAACTTTACCATTTTATCTCAAAATCAAACTTTTATCCATTAAAACATTTAATTCAAACAAAAAAGTTAACTCTGCAATTGCAATAACCAAACGCAAACAAAGAATGAAATACGAGTGTCGCTACCCGTCCCTAGAGGGCGGGCAAAGCATGGGCAAAGTTTTCTGCTACTCAACAACAGGTGGCGTCAGTGGACCGCTTAAAGCATGATTATAGCATGCTTAAAGTGTATATTTTAAGTGTTTATTATTTACAGCGTAAAATACAAGAAAAAGATATTATTAATTCCTTAAAAATATAATGTTAAAACTAAAATAATATATTATTTAGTAAATTGTATTATATTTTCTGTGGTTCTGTGGATGACAACAAGTGTTATGTGTCACTGTCACTGTGTTGACAAGTGTTAACTGTCAGTTCAGTAGATCAGTTTATCAGTGCGTCGAAGAACTTTTAAATTTGTTGAAGTAGAAAGAAACACAAGTAAGTGTGAATAATATTGTACTAAATTAACTCTCTCAAAAACAAACAACACAAAGCCGAAGACATCCATGAATCCGTAAAAAAAGTTGGTTAATGTCCTTTTCTATTCTTTAGTCATACTATCAGCTTGATATGGGTACCTACCCTCTCATAACCTCCATTCTCTCCTCGCGGTTACTGGGGAAGACGATGTGCCGTTGGAGAATTTCAGCATTATTCAGGGCATCTGTGACTTCAGCCACACACTTGTGGACGGCAGTCTGGCAGAGCCCTAAATTAAAATCTTTCCCAACCCGTCTTTGGTAGCTGCCCCCGGCGTAAAAATCTAAGGCAGCCATGATCTATAATAATAAAGTAACATTAAAAAACGGTCGGATTCGCTTTGCTCACATTTGTAAAAAAGGGAAACTTACTTTGAGCTCCGCTGAGATCCCTGTAGATCTCCGCCTTTGGGGCATGAACGGCGCAAGTTCATCAACAAGCTGTTGAAATAACGGCAACGACAGCCTGTAGTTGTTGATGAACCCGCTATTCGGCATGTCCCAGGGCATCGACGATCTCCGCAGCTCCCTCCTCCTCATCTGCGAGCGTCTCAATGTGCGTGCCCTCCGAGAGCCCGCTGTGGAAAACGCAGGTTTCGTTTACATAAAGATTTAGCAGAGCCTCTAAAACAATTATAGCCCGAATGATATTTTTATAGCTGTTGTAAGTTGTCCGCTATAACTCGCCGAATGTGGGCCCTCAGATGAACTGTGCCAAACACCAAATTACTGAAACGGACCAACTATGATGATTTTAAAGAGTGGTCATATTTAGCAGGTAAATTATAGGGCAACATACGAAAGTAAGAGCTCTGCCTAGTTATTGCAAAGAAAGAAAATCCAATAAGATGATAAGCCCTCAGTTCTTAAGTACACAAATTTTACTTTGATGCTACAAATTTTAACTTACAACTAAATGTCTTTGGTAAGGTTTTTTATTTTAGCAGAAGTAGCCACAATGCTAACCTGAGAGAACTGGGTTTATATATTCAACTAGTACAGAATAAAAGCTCTAGCAAAGTGAGCCCTCAGACCACACGTTTTAGAAGAAAGATATCATATTTAGAGTCAAGGTGGAAGGTGTATTAATTTACAATTAATTATAAAAAAACGTAGTCATTCCATAGTACAAACTTATGTATCTATGTGGCGTGCAAATATTTCCTTTCTTGAAATAAATGTAATTCATTTATATGTGAACAAATGTTCGTATTAGGGTAACCACAAATCAGAAGATTAATGGAAAGTAATGGAAAAAATAAATAAGTACACATTTTATTTATTCGTATTAATATAATCTTTTATATCTGAATAATTACATTATTCGATAAAAAACTATTTTATCACTCCTGTTATGAAAGTTGACTTTTCATATGTGGAAAATTGCTTTTTCATCCCTTGGGTGGAAAGTAATAGCTTTTTTAAATTTTTACGATCAGACACGGGGTCGAAGTTAATTGAGCAACATTGTGTTAGAGATAGACCAAGACCATAGAAGTTGCTACCAACAGCTACCAACATTATAGCCATCTCTCTGCATGACCTAAAGGTTTGACTGGCAGTGAATGATTTTAGCATTAAGTCCACCTTTGTACACCATGATTTGTGCAATAAAGTCTTTAAAGACAAATTTTATTACCCTACACTCTTGTGCCATAGCGTCACGAGTTGGCAGCGCGAATATTGGAAATTGTACACATACAAGTAAATTGAGTATTTCCTCACAGTCATAATGAAAAGTATGGTGATAAACTCGAGTGAAATCATCCATTGCACTATCCAATTATAGGAAGAAACATCTCAAGTGCAGTAAGTCGCTTTCTCCCTTGTATAACAATCTACTATTAAAGCAAATGCAGAAAAGTTGCAATGCAGGCACAACTTAATGTATTAGAATAGTTAGATACGGGATTGCTACCATGTACCTTATTATTTATGAGCTTCCGATATCTCGGCACTGTTGCAAGCGCCATGATCACGGAGTAACTGATAAATAATAAGGTAGATGGTAGCAATCTCGTATCTAACTATTCTAATGTTAGTGACCATGAAAGATTAAAACAATATCTAACTTAATGTATGTATAAAAATAGATTGATCTAGTTTACTTTCAGCAAAATTCGATCTTAAATCGTCATACATAACCATTCGTTCATTCATGAGCACATGTGATCTATAATGGCCAATGCAATTAGAATTAGCTCCAGGAATAAATTCAATTGCACCAAGTAAATTCAATTTAATTTTTTTTTATTTAATTCAATTTTACTGGGTTATCACTAAAATTTTCAAAATGACAACGTCTCAGCGATCATCTTAGGTCTAATTAACTTCTTTAGTGTGTATTTGTCAGATACTAAAACTGCAAAAAATCGTAATAATACCCATACATAATAATAATTAAAGAACATCTCTGGTGTTTAACCAGACTTATTATTTATCCACTAACATTAACAAATGAAGAAATCCATTATTACCTACTATGTTGTCTTTTTTCAAACGTTGCTCAGGCGCGGAAGTCTCGACATAGTTCCTTGTAAAACAACCCGGTGGCGCTCAAAAAATGCTGAGACAAAACTGGTATTTTCGTGTATTTATTGGTTGAAAAGAATGTTTAAATCAAGCTTGAAAAATTACATTTTTTTTTAAAGATTTATTAAAGATTTAGCTACGTCAGTTAAAAGTATATTCGATGCAGCAGAAAATCAGAATATTGAAATAGTCTACAAGAAATGTCAAAAATCTTGCTCCAGACTTCCAGCTCCGCAAACAATACAAATACGTCCATTCAGGCGCGGAAGTCGTGATACCACGTAAAACCACCAGGTGGCGCTCGATACATGCATTTTTTTTTTCAAAACAAAATTGGTATTTTCGTGTTTATTGATTGAGAAAAATTGATAAATTGAAATTGATTCAACCATAAAAAATTTTTTTAAAGATAAAAGTTAAAAGGATATTCAATGCAGTAGAAAATTAGAATATAGATTTGAATTAATTGTCTACGCGAAATGTAAAAAAAATTGCTTGAGACTTCCAGGAGTAATAAAATATATATATACATATATTTTTCTCAAAATACCTCTTAAGCATCGTACAGCATATACTTTTGTTTCGAGTTTCCTAAAAAAAATTATATTGTGGTTAACATACACAAAATAAGTATGGAGAATTTAAGAAGCTAGATATTTCTTTAAATACTTTATATAGCAATAATATTTGGATACAATTAGAAACTGTAAATTTTGTATAAAAAATGCTGTAAACTATTTTCATCAAACAATGACCAGGGAGAGAGATTTCTTATGGAGTTGGTTTTTAGCGTGTGGTCTGAGGGCTCACTTTGCTAGAGCTTTTATTCTATACTAGTTGAATATATAAACCCAGTACTCTCAGGTTAGCATTGTGGCTACTTCTGCTAAAATTAAAACCTTACCAAAGACATTAAGTTGTAAGTTAAAATTTGTAGCATCAAAGTAAATATTTTGCACTTAAGAACTGAGGGCTCATCATCTTATTGGATTTTCTTTATTTGCAATAACTAGGCAGAGCTCTCACTTTCGTATGTTGCCCTATAATTTGCCTGCTAAATATGACCACTCTTTAAAATCATCTTATTTGGTCCGTTTCAGTAATTTGGTGTTTGGCACAGTTCATCTGAGGGCCCACATTCGGCGAGTTATAGCGGACAACTTACAACAGCTATAAAAATATCATTCTGGCTATAACTGTTTTAGAGGCTCTGCTAAATCTTTATGTAAACGAAACCTGCGTTTTCCACAGCGGGCTCTCGGAGGGCACGCACATAGCGTCTCATGCGACGCTCGCGTTCAATCATGCCCATCATGTAAGCGTGGGCCATTTTATTAAAAAAAAACACGCGGATTACTATTACAAATTATAAACAATAAACATTCACTGCTTACCACGCTTTATTTACACAATATTTGACGATTGTCACGAGTCTCGAGTCACCGTAATCATTTGACATTAGCAATGAGCTAAAAAAACTTACGCAATTCGAATTATCTGTCAAAATCAAGTACACCATTCACTCATTTACAATCCAATCGTTAACGTTAAAAGAACTCCTTAGACAATTCGAATTTGCCGTTTGACAGATCATACCGTGGCTATACGATGGCTTTACACAATCGCCCCTCTGATTATTGTTCTTACAATTCAAAGGTGTAATGGACCAAAGAAGTTTTCGAGTGGACCCTAATTTATATTACGGTGTAAACCAAGTTTCATTTCCGATCAAATCGAAACGAAACTTAAGGGTGATGTGATGATCCATCTATTCAAAGTCGGAACATACATTCCTTGAACCTTGGCAGGCTCCACAAAATACAAAATGCAAATGGTAAGAGTTCGAATGGTTACTAGCCAAGTCGTTATTCGCAGGGCGAGCCGTGCGAGAAGACAGACGTAGTTTTTACGATGCTGCTCACTGGTGTGCCTTCCACGTGGTGTCCTGTTAATTAGATTATCGTAAAATAAAATATCACCATAACGCAGCATTTATTTTATATTTTCACTAGCGGTCCCAGCGAACCTCGTTTCGCCCCCAGCCCAGTCCCGTCCCGCCCCGGCCCCGTTTTATGGCAATTTTCTTTGCTATAAACCTCACGGAGCCCAAGACTTTTCCAACGAATGCAAAACCGAGGAAAACGGTTCGTGCGTTCTGAGTTATAGCGTCAGGGAGGAAAACCCGACTTATTTTTATATAGTAGATGTTAAGGTCCATATTGACTGATGTCTTTTGAAAATGTACTTCAACATAGCAGCAGTTATTCACTCATTGATTGAGTGCAGTTTTTGACCTTCATTTTCTCAGGTAGAACAACAATGCTCATCAGTCACTTTGTTCAGCATACGTATATCTCCAACCAAAAATAGAATAACATTTATTTGTTTATCATACTATTAAAAAGCGACCGCCTCAATAGAGTATCGAACCTTCGTATTCGAAAATCATCAATCCCATGAAATAAGTGCGAGCTATTCGGGCTGTATCAGTTAATTCTGGGGAATTCAACTCTAATTAAGATATCATCATCATCAGCCTATATTAGTCCACTGCTGGACATAGGCCACCCCCAATGAGCGCCATAGCGCCCTGTCTTCGGCTTGGCGCATCCAGCATCTACCTGCAGTCTTCCGCAGATCGTCATGATCATCCCATCTGGCCGGAGGGCGTCCCACACTAAGTTTGCCGAGTCGCGGTCTCCACTCAAGAACTCGTTGACCTCAGCGGTTGTCGGTTCTTCGCGTGACATGACCGGCCCACTGCCAATTAAGATATCCTAATCTATAAAGAAAAAAAATGATATGGGGGTCAGCATTTTTATTAGGTAGCTAATATATAACCGTTGTCTGATAATGATTACAAAATGTGGCAGCTATATGACCGTTGTCTGATCAGAAAAATAAAACCATTTTATTAATAAAAACTGTATATTTATTTATTTCTCTGAATTTTCAGCTAAATGAGATTTTTTGAAGCATTCTATTGTACATAGAGATACACACAATGGGAACATTTTATATTTGACCTTTTGGTCTCTTTTCGGGTCGAGCAAAACTTGCAGCGCTTATAAGTCTTCTGTGTTTCCGGAAAGTGGATCCCAACGCTCTGAAGACGAATTTCGTCGGGCACACCGAAATTTCGAGTTATTCCGTTCTGATCCCCTACAGGTTTTAATTCCTGTCTGATCCACTATGAACTTTGTAATTCCGTTCTGATCCCCTTACTCTTTTGTAAGGTAAGTACGTCAAAAGAAAAATAGTTGAAAACTAAAAAAAATATATGGTTATTAAAAAAATATATATATTTAATGTATGTGAATGTAGGATGGACTCCCTCCTCGTCTGGCCGGTTGCCCTCGCGATCCGCGTGTGGACCTTTAGCCCAAATGTGTGAAGAGAATGCCATTTGGCGATAAGTCCACCTTTTGTACAAATTTTGGTTGGCGATAAAGTAAACATAAATCAAGGATAAACTATCAAAGATTAATCGAATAAAAAAATCAACTTTCCTTTAATTTCGGCAAGTACCTACCTATAGCTTAAACTTTTCTAAGCAGTGACCGACTGTAATTTTTCCAGTTCGGAATTGCTCCTTCACATGTTGGTACCATTTGTCGCTTACTATATCCTTTGTGAGCCGCCGTTTGCCAATGTGAATATATTTGAAATCAATGGAATTTTATAATATTTGAGTATGATGAGATCATCTTAAGAGAAAATTTTGTAAGTGTATGTATGTTTGTATATTTGTAGTTTGTATGTTTGTCGACGGATTTCTCGAAAAAGAAAAGTCATGGTGAGATGATTCGTCTTAGGTTCAATCAGGTATACTTCAACTTAGGGTACAGTGTAAGTTTTTTCAAAATCGGTCCAGTAGTTTATGAGATGAGATACGGATATTAACTATAAAATAATGATTTTAAAAGGTATTTAAAAATTATACCGCCTTCAAAACACTGACCAAAAAGCTTTTAATAACGCAAATGTCTTCTGTTTGGAAAAAAAAGATTCTTTTGGAGTCAGTGCATGTTGCCAAACCAAATAGAAGACAAATGCGTTAGGTATTGCAGCATCGCGTGGCAATACCGATCTTCATTCAGCACAGAGGCGACATGTCACTTTTCGCTATTTCAGCAAAAAATGACGTCGCCTCTGTTGTAAGTGGAAATAAGTTGGTCATAGGTTTTGTAATAGGATATTGTTTGGTTTTGTGTTATGGTTTGTTGTTATTTTCATTACTTTTACTACTATTTGAAATCAAAATTGTCATAAGTCTGTATTTATGACTATTTTTTGTAGATTGTTCTTAATTGTAATAGTTTAATAAACCCTGAACGTTATTTTTTTGCTGACTGTCTCAATAATCTATATAGATATCTAGGGAAACAGACCGGAATAAAATATATTAATTTATTTCTGATACCCTGCATGGTGGATCAGACCGGAATATAAAATAATTTAAAATATAACTGATCCCCCAGGGTATCAGATCTGGGGGATCAGAATCCCTTCTTATGTTTGAAAACAATTGGTCGTTGCTTCTTGGATGTGAAGTCGCTAATCAGTGCTCTTGCTAACCGCAATCGAAATTCACGATGGGCCGAATCTCGTTTGGCGTGATTCGTCAGGTAAAGAATGTAGGAATTTATTATTGCAGCATATAGCATGAAAAATAACAAACGCATCCAAAATTTCCTGAACCTACGCCCTGTCGGATAGGAAGCTCGATAATGGTCAAAATGATCTACACCTCCCATATTCAATGTATAATCTACTATTGCTTTAGGGCAAAATACTTCGGCATTTGAACCGTCTTTTTGTGTCCTCTTTATTTTCGTGACTTCTGACTGCTTATGTGCTAATGTAAGAACAGTTACTTCCTTTGTGTCTAACCATTTAACTGCAACGATGGGCTCACTAGTCATTGCATTGAATTCATTTTTAGCTAGTTTAATTTTTTTTATCTTGCGGGTTTTGTTTAATAAAACTAAGTAATCCTTTTCTGATCTTTTTTATAATCCCAATCGAAAGAATGCCATTTTAATATAAAACATCTGGTAATATATTTTAATATAAAACGCTGGTATTCTGGGCTGTGGCGACGATCCCGATATCGTCGGCGAACGCTTGAATGTGGGCCTCCAGGTTCTCCGCCTCCCTAAGGAGGGGGTCCAACTGCACATTCCATAGTAGGGGTCCGCCGATCGACCCTTGGACGCAGCCCTTCGTGGTGATCTTATGGACCTTCTGTCCAAGGTAGCGGACCATTACCGATCTGTCTCTTAAGTAACTCGAGAGCACCCTCATGGTCTGGGCATTTACCCCCATGTCCAGGAGCTCCCGTAGGACAGCCGGCCACCACGCGTTATCGAAAGCACCTTCGATGTCGAGAGACACCAGCGCGACCATCTTCTTTTCAGCAATTCCACTCCTCACAATCTCCATGATGTCGTAGAGCGCATCCTCCGTGCTCCGTTGAGAAACGAAACCATACTGACGTGGGCTCAACCTGCACTGGTTCAGCAGACTCCACGAAAGTCTGGCGACTATGAGCTTCTCCAGAGCTTTCCCGAGGATCGGAAGCAGACCTATCGGCCGGTAGGCCTTGGGAGCCGAGTAATCGGGTTTCCCAGGCTTCGGGATGATCTTGATAACGGCCCGCTTCCATGGCTCGGGAAAGTGGCCCAACTGTCGACACCGGTTGTACAGCGTCAGGAGTCCCGAGTTGGCTCGCGAGGCCGCTGCGCATATATCGGATGTAAGTCTGTCCGCGCCAGGGGCCTTCTTCGGGCTCATGTCCGAAAAAACTTTGGCCAGCTCGTGTTCGGTGAAGGGTGGTACGGCATTCTCCCCCGTGTCACCGAGGGCTGCCAGTCTGCTCGCCACCTCCTCTCTGATAGTTTTGTGAAACTCGTCGTCCGTCTCCAAGTTGTCCGGAGGGTAGAACGTATCTGCCAGAAGAGATGCAGAGGCCTCGGGTGTTAGTACCTCCCCGGTCTGGGGGTTCTTGAGCAATCGTTCATCTCCGATCCCTGGTTTCGCTGTTCTCTTGATGATGCGGTAGGCGCATCGCCATAAGTCTTCCCCTTCCTGACGAGTGCAGAACTCTTGCCAGCTATTAGTGATCGCCTTGTGCATAGAGTCTTTATAAGCTTTCTTTGCTTCAAGGTACTCCTGAAGCACATACTGCCTTCGCGTCGGATTTGCTCTCTTCAAGCGCCTTCCCATTGTGATAGCATGTTTTTTCAGGCTTTCTAACTCTTTGGTCCACCACGGGCTCGTCTTTGCCTTATGCTTCGGGTTAATTTCCGGAATGGTAGCTGCGGCAGCCTCTATGACCGCCTGCGTGTACAGTGACACGATGTTGTCCAGCCCCTCTGGAGTCGTTTCAGCCATGATTTGCTTTGATGAGACCCCTCTCCTCGTCAAGCTATCTGATAGAGCCTGGGGGAACTGGGTCCAGTTGGCTTTGGCCGTGTTGAAACGCCAGGTCATCGTCCTGAGATCTATGTCGCTTCCATCCGGGGTCATATTGACATATAAAACTGATCGGTCTGTGGTCAGACAGGCCCGCTCGTTCAACATCCACCCTCCAGCCGTCGATCTTATTTAGGAGGGAACTGGAACAAGTAGTTATGTCCACTAGGCTTTCGTATGTGCGTACGATGAAACGTACGGAAATTGTACTCATATTTGAACGCTTAATATTCTAGAAAAGTTAGTACCTAACTTATGCATGTCCGATAGTGAAGAAGTTGGCACCTAACTAATGCAGTTTGATACTAAATGGCTACCCAAAATGTCAACCAAATTGATTATTTCCCATCAGTAAAACGTCTTGTTAAATTCGTATGTCCTTATGACCGGACCGTAGATAATGATTGTTCTATTTGTTTAATTATTCTTAGTTGCACAAACAGAAGTCTAATACTATAAATAGCGGACTTAGTGCATTAAGGGCGGATTTCACCGTTTTCATTGTTAAACGAGTTTAGCAAAACTGAGTTTAACTTGACTGAGTTCAAATGTTTGAATAGATCTCGATTAACGTCAAATGAATTTCACCGACAAATTGTAGTTATGTTTTGATCGCGTTTACGAAAACGAAGTTCACCTAAATTCATAGACAAAAACCACAGATTAGAGTAAAAATCTTATAATAGTTTTCATTTCACGCAGAAAAAAATAAAGCAAAACTAATTGATTTTAAAAACCGGTAATGAATTTTGGAGGAACGGAACGTAAATTAAAAAGTATGTAGGTATGCAATGACAGTCAATTTGTCAAATATTGCGTTTCCCGCCCACCCAACTCGAGCTTTTTTTACATGTTTGAAGGAAATTCTATCTTTTCTTCAATAGACTTCAATACCGATAGAACAGTTGGTTTTGTTAGACGAAATCTTGTAACAAAATCTTTGTCATCAAGGGTGTCAAAGGATTCTTCCCTGACGCGTATCCACCTTGGACGTCGAACAAATACATCTTCATCATCACTATCTTCAAAAGCTAGTGCTAATGCTCTTTTCATTGTTGTTGTGCACAAAATAAACTGATGGTAAATTCAAAATATCAAAGCAAAACGCATTACTCGTATGTGACGGCATTGACATTTGTTTGATTGAACGCGTTTAAAGGCGTTAAACGGCCAATATCGGGCGTTCAGAACGTAAAACGCGTTTTGCGTTAACTGCGATTAGTTGTTGTCGGTGCAATCCAAAATGCAGCATCCGAACTCAGTTAGGTGCGTAAACGAGTTTTACTTAAACTAAACGCGTTTAGTTTCAATGGTGAAATCGGCTCTAAGACGCTCGCTCCACGTCAACCAGTGTACGAGGGAAAAACAATTAAAGCTCGTTAAAAAAGCAATGATTATGTTGTAACTTAATGTTGATGAATAACATTAATAGAAGTTGTTATCACGAGTGTTCCTATCCACCTCTGCCAACTGGGGAATCGTGGGCCTCAAAAGTGCCACTCTAATCTTTCTTTAAAGGCAAAACGCGAACGCGGCACGGAAACCCTTCAAATAGATTTTTTGAGAAATCGGTAAAAATTACTGCGACGCATAAGCTCATAATGTAAAAATAGCCGTAATGCTCTATCGATTCTTTGAATTATAACTTAAATGCAAAGCATGTTGTAGTTTGTAAATCTTAACAAATACTTTTTCCGGTTTTCTTTGGTTTGAACAAGATTGAATTGGTAGTTTTTGAGGTATTATAGCACATTTTAAACAACAAATATGACTTTGTCTTTCAAACAAACACTATTTATTTATTAATAAATAACTTTGTTTTTCATAGTATTTGTTTGAAAGACAAAGTTATATTTGTTGTTTTAAATGTGCTATACCTCAAAAACTACCAGTATTATTGTATGATTATTAGTATTATGGTATTTTGGCTAAGTGGAAGTAAGTGGACCTCTAATTCAGTTAAAATGGGCACTAACCCTCAGTGCGCGCTTCCGACTTGAACTTGACCATTTTTTTTTGCTTGAAAGTAAGTGTAAGGGTACTGAGGGAGGGTTGTACCAATATACTCTGTTCTATAACAAGTTAAACAGTACCCAACATAAGATTTGGTGTTATATTCCCTGTACTCCGAAGCATTCACGAGTTCCACCATCACCACGGCACCACAAAATGATGACTATCATACACAAATACATGTCAGGATTAAGATACTAGTGCAAAAAAATACTTGCCTATAAAATTTGAGGGTTTCCCTCGATCAGGATCCCATTGTCAGATCGCGATTTTAGTAACAATGGGGTCAAATAGTAAGTATACCCGTCCTAATAAACAAAATAAAAAATCAAATCACGTTCCACGAAATTTTCTTACATTATCGCGTCAGCCAAGGTGTTTTGGCAGAAAAAGCTGTGACAGACTTTTATTTCCGTGACCTTTAAGTTCGCACCTAACGACTGTTATAAGTTTTATCAGATGGGTAAAATTATGGGTACCGAACTCCCGACGGACACCTTTGAAAGTGTCTGCCGAGCAATTCCTGCAATAAAAATACTGGCAGACTTCGATTTTCAGTATCTACACAAAATTTATATCTGCTGTCATCACTATTATTGTGGTATCAGATGGGACAGAAATCAGCTTGTTTTCCTAACTTCCGGCAGGTTTAGCCCTGGCAGACGTTTACATTCGGACTCAGCACATACTCGTATTTTTATGAGTAAGTAGTGTACACGTTCGTAATTTCCATCTAGTTTATTTTTTCCTTTAAGTCATATTTTTCAAAAATCAGAAAAAACTTACAGGTCGAATGAATTATAAGATGGCTAAATAGAAAACTTCACCTATTTATTAGCAATCATTTACGTTAATTACATTTTAAAATCGGTCGCTATATACTTTATCATTTCATCTAACGTTTGGAAAATCGGCCCTTAGTCATTAAATATAAAATTTCGAGAAAATGTATTAAAGTAAGTAATACAAACTTTCTTGATATTCGAGTTTTCTTTTCCTTTAACAATTCGCTTATTATTGATACTGATGACGTCATCATTTAGGGTGAAGACATAAAAAGGCGGATAACCGTTACCGAAATGCACGTACCGACCGACCAGTGATGTGCCGAGTTGGCTATTTTTGGTTTTGACATGCTGAGACTGGTTTCCGGTGCAGACAAAATCGTACCGATCCGTCCAGGCAAAATATTCAAGCTCGGTACTGGTTTGAAAAAGGGGGGGGGGGGGAGTAGGGTGTTCTTGTAACGCAGGCGACTAGAATATTTTTATTTTTTCACTGAGCACTGAGCATTGAGTTAAGATACAGGAGAACCCCGATAAAACATCCCCGCTTAATACGATTCCCCGCATACGTGTCGGTCCCTACGATCAATGACAGCCTTTCAAATCACTGGGGAGCCCGCTAGATAGTACTTACATTAAAGGCACAAATTCACTCACAAATTTTCTAAAATTTGGAATATTTTTTTATGAATGATTCATATTCACTGGTAAAATGTATGATTTTTGGGATCGTTTTGATAGCACAAGTCATTTCATCTGAAGTTGGGTTACAAAACCTTAATTATAACTTTATCCATTCATAATTTTTCAAAAATTCCAGCGACGGAAACTTGACGTTTCCACAAAATCCATTATATCTTAAAAAACGGTCTCGCTGTCATACGGTCTTTCGCTGTCAAATCCTATAGAATATCACAAAGTAGAACGCTCTTTTTGAAGCGAAGATTTTTTTTCTTTCTCTATGGTTTTGACTGCATGGCTAAGCCGCAAGCTGTAAAAAACTCTATAAAAAAAGCTTGATCTTTGATTGCCATGACAACCGTCCGGTAGACAAACTGCTGTTGATATCAATATAATCAAAACATAATTTAGACTGGAACAAAATTTTGAATAATATTTTATTTATTTATCAAATACTGGACACAAAAAGTAAGTTTTGCTTTGCTAATTTTTACTACATTTTAACTACAATGGCCTGTTGGGAAACATATAATGCTATAATATTTCATATGAACTGTATACTTTTTTTTGTTTTTACTATCCATATTTTTTATAGATATAGACATAACTTATCTCATAAACGAAATATTTATATGGGATTAAGGAATGTTAGCAAGTATTATTTGAGTGTATATGCTAGCCTATATCAACGGTCAATGTAAGCGTTACCTGCCTAAAGATTCCCCAAAATGGGATGAACTTGATGAATTTGTAATATAAATTGCACTTGTAAAAAGACAACTGTGAACCTGTGACAGACGAAGAATTGAACCCCGTGTCTTACGCAATCCGGGCGTATGCCTATACCACTCGGCCACCGTCACATTAACAGGCCTGTTGAATTTTGCAAGCGCTTCTTAACGCATAGGCTGCGTGACATCATCAATTTACAAGTGCAATTTATATTATTAAGTTTGTATGGTGACAAAACACTATAAAAACAAAAATAAACTATTGATGAATTTGGTCAAAAATGTGTAATCAATACTGCAAGATCATATCCATAGGTATTTTTGTTGTTCTGACACTGTAAAAGTCCAAAAAAAAACATATCTAAAATAACTTAGGTTTGGAGAGTCTGCCATCTTGGTTACTTTATTTATTTGATATTCAGTAGTTTAGAGGCTGTATATAACTTTAGCGTGGAATTGAAAATAATAAACTATCGATGTTCTTTTTAATAAATAGTTGGTAGGTTCTCACTTTCAAACTTTAAAGCGATAAAAACCTCATATCTCAATATACAGGAATAGTATCATGGGGGATGAAGAAGCTGCCACACTCGACGGCCAGTTCTATGAATACGCAAGGCTCCAAGACAACAAAAGAGACGGCACTACGATAACACTATACCGTTCCGACTATTGGATGAGGCAAGCTAACATCCTGAACGATAGACACGTAACCATGATAGACACTGGAATTATTTTCAATAAATACAGGTTTGATTTTAAACATCTGATTTTTATCTTGCTATATTCTTTTTTGTGAAGTAAAGAAATAATTAGACTTCTCTTATTGGTATTTAGGGCTACATAGTATCAGAAAAAATATAAATTCGATGCTGTCCTCCAATACTGGCCTAATCTACTATGGCCAGTGGTCAATTGCCTTTGTCTTTGAAAATATAATAAATGTCTGATCCCACACCATTCATAACAATATTATGATTTTATGATAGTGATTATCTCGTCGTATGCTTCCTACGAAGTGTTGTCACGTGAAATCCTAGAGGTACCAAACATTTCATTTGAATTATGAGAGTGACAAATCTGTACCTATCTATAAATATGTACTTAATACAAATTTATAAATGGGTATAGATATTATGATTTCTAGTGTGAAGGATTCTCTGTGTCATAGAAAGTTTATTATCGAATCTGCGTTAGGTGTCTAATCATTAAGATTTGCTTGAATCTTTATCAACAGATTCTCATCCAAAATTACAGTACATACAGACATAATGTTCTTTTAAAGGTCTGGGCTCAGGCACATTACACCGTATTATACCATGTCGGAGCGTATCAGATCCGAAAAGCTGCAGCGTTTTGTCTCACCTTTTTATGGAGCGAAAGCGAGAGCGTATTTTGACGGTGCTCGGTGTGCTGCTGACACGCTTGAAGCATAACACTTACACAGAGTACAGTCTGAGCAAACAATATCTGCCTAAGAAATAACTGATGTTTTTTTTTTCACTCAGGCTTGCGCATATTATTATTAGACCGGTACGGCAAGCAAGGGATTTTAAGTGACTACCATTATGTTATCGTACTACGGTTGTAATTACAATGATACATTACTTATGTCATCATTACAATTGCTATCATAGCATAATATCATAAGTGCATTATTTTTTTAACACCTAAAAATTTCTTGCCATTCCGTTCAGCAAATGAGTACTACAGTTCGTAACGTTTAACTGTTATCTTATTTCAGTAAAACGGAACTGAATTTTGATGAATGGTTAGAATTCTTGACAGAACTCTGCTTATTGAAGAATTTTAATGAAGAAAAAATCAAAGATACAATGACGAATTGTGGATTGCCCGGAGAGTCGCCGGTTATAGTCCCACAGTATAGAGACTATTTCCTCACCTATAAACCTAAAAGTAAACTACAGGGTTATTGAATTTACTTCCATAATTTGTTTGTATTCTACTCTCATCATTTAACAGTCATTCAATACTTATGTAAAAAGCTTTGAGTTTAGAATGTTTATTCTAACTGTATACATAAGTTTTTTAGTATAATTTAGATTCTTAAAATGTATTTTTTAGTACATTTAGTTTTTAACTATATGTATTTTTAATTAAATTTATTTATAATGTCAAGTTTGTTTTTTATCTAATCGATATGGACTGCTGTTCAACCTAAATGTAGTCTAGTAGGGGAATATTAGATTTACTCAATTTATTTAAAATAACGTGACCATTACCTTGATATCACGTTTTGTCTTGTTCCAATCTCAGTAAAACTCCATTGAGTAGCCCCATGTTGGAGCATGCCTACTGCCCTTAACATTTCCTCTGTCTGTTGTTGCATGATGCACACAATAACATTAATTTGAAATTAACCGATAACTTGTTATAACTTAAATTTGATACAAAAAAATAGCCGCAGCGCATAAACGTCCTTAAGTACGAACCCAAAATCAGCCTGGTAAGGGTAGTAAGAGAAAGTATCTTAAGCTTTAAGCTTTTTGCTTCGACTTAGTTGTTCGGTTCATATCAACTTAGCAACCCTTTAGAATCTGGAAAATCAAGTCTGGGATCAAGACATCATTAAAGTGGCTCACGAAAATCAATCTGGAATTTGTGGATTGCCCTTTTGAACTCAGGTTTCTGGAGCTCTAACATGACATCTCTCTTTGATTCATCATCTTCATCAGTCTGACTCAAATGAATCCGGCTCATTTACCAAGGGATGGGTCTGTTTGGACTCTTGCTGAGTATTATTTTCGAACTCATCTGATCTGATCCTTCAGCTAATCCAGAGCATCCTTAAAATCTGAATCAGTCTAGCTCGAACTATCTGAACTAAATAGACAGTAACCTGGCACCCATCCTTATTCCAGAACAAAGTTGAATAAGTACAAAAAAGCAAACGCCAGTCAAGGGGTGTATAGTGGTTGGTGTCTGTACTTCTGTCTTAATCAATACGACCTCTCTCAGCTTTCAGCTTTTGTCCCTTTCACACGTTACGGTGCAGGTACGCACAGTAAATTTGTTATCAAAAAATATATGAAAAACATTGAATTATCCTGTACATTATTATAACATTGACACATAACACAATATTAACATTATTCAATGTGTTAATATTATGTGATAAAAATATGATTTATTCAAATAATCTTATAAAAGTCACTTTAACTTGCAGAATCAGTTACGTTGGAAAATAAGTATCATTATTTAAAATGTTTTCAAAACCTAAATTGCGAAAACTGTTGCAATAAACTCAAGTTTTTTTTCTGGTCCTACACGGATCTTGTTACGAGTCTGCTGTTTTCCTCCTGCTGATGAAGTCACACGGCGCCGACTCCCACCTCTGACACAAACTTCTCCCGGCGCCCAGCAACAGAGCAACACTCATTTGACACCATCTGACTCGTAACAACTCCCGGCTGCCAGCATTTCCTTCATCTGGCGCCATACAGCGCAAGGCCGCCAGCACTCCCAAAATCTTTTTTTACTTCATATTCCTTTGTAGTCCGTCCTCAGTTACGGTTTTAGTTATCTTTATTTCTCATCCTATGACTTTTTTTTTCTACGGGTACATTCCTTATAAAGTGTAGTATAACGCATATTTTTTTTTAATTTCAAATACGCAGAAGTTTGAGAAATATACATTTTCCCTTTAAGATCTAGCATAGGTAAACTAACCCACTCACTGAATGACATATTATTTGTTCTCCCAGAAGAAGCCGTCGGGTGTATTGCTTTCGATATTGTTTTCACTATATTTATTAGAAAACTTAATCGAATTTTATCGTTGATGAAAAAAAAACTAACTAACTAAAAGACTTACAGCATAAAAAAACAATCTCATCTATTAATATAGCAGAAGAAATTTGGTCTTCTTGATTTATATAAAACACGCTGGAACTGTCATCTTCCATATCGAAATTATCTATTGGCTATGGTTGAAATCCAATTAATATCGACGGGTTGCAATAACTCTCGCACGGCAAAAGACAGGGGAAAACGTTTTGAAAATTTTTGATGGTGACGAACACGAACCATTAAAATAGCTGGATCAGTACCGTTACCATGAGTTTACGCCGGTTTTACTCGCTAGCAACTACGTAACTTTTTGTATGGGAAATTTTAGTTCTGCAAGTGACCGCTAGGGGCGCTGTGCAATTTTCCATAGACTTTTTTTACACGGCACGACAATAATACACGGTGAAAGAGATCAGTCATTGTCTCTTTCCTGTCATAATTTATTTCGTGCAGCTTGCTCCGACAGTATTCCTATCGAAAGAACTTTTGCTTCGATTTTCTCTTGTCTGTGCACTAGAATCTTATGAACAGTAACTGTCATCGGATGCCAGCTATGTTCAGAGAATCTCAAAGCACCTATCTCAGAGTCTTCGTTTGAATGGGATCCGATTTCATTATTTACTAGCTGACCCGGCGAACTTTGTTCCGCCTTAATGGCAATAAATAAGCAGATTTTTTTTTATTCGAAAAAAAATCCAAAAAAAAATTTAATAACTACATTAATCATTCATTATTATTTCTGTATTTTAGTAGGTACATAGGTTGCTCTTCACTTAAGCACCTTGTGATACACGACATTTTTTGTTTTATTATCAGGCGCAAAAACAACCAACGCGGATGGTCTTCCGACCCGTGAACATGCCACGTATAATTGACCATGGGAAAAACATGAATGTTCTAGATTTAAACCACAAACTTTTAAGGATTGGCCTTGTGATTTGTTGATGGTCATGGCAAATGCAAGACGTATCGGAAATTGAAGTCTTTTAAATTTAAACGGCATATCGGTTGGGATCATCGGGATCCTCGGAATGAGAACTTCCTCACCTTTGAATTTTCCTATCATTATCGTAGCGTAAATTACATTGTTCATCAATTTACTAACCACCAAACGCGTACCGTTGCACAGTTTTGGTTGGTTTATGTTTCGAAGCATGATTACTACGGAGCCAACCTTTAGGCGTAAATTGTGCGGTGGTAAGCCAGGCACGTCCAAAGAGTTTAAAAATTCAATTGGATAGTTGGTGGCTTCATCTTCATTTGTGACGCAGTCAATAGATTTGAATGAATGCATTGTTCCAATGATCTTATTTTGAATTATTTAGTTCAGGTCATCTACATCTTTATTCTTAGCCGCTAAAA
The DNA here is from genome assembly GCA_963584085.1 of Pyrausta aurata. Taxonomy (NCBI): domain Eukaryota; kingdom Metazoa; phylum Arthropoda; class Insecta; order Lepidoptera; family Crambidae; genus Pyrausta; species Pyrausta aurata. The sequence goes on from OY757251.1 coordinate 4,243,807, forward strand.
TTGCTCGCTCACTCAACCATTCATTATTTTTGTAGTTAGAAATAATATTTGGAAATACATTGTTGATAAGTTCGTCTTTTGATGAGACAAAATTACAGAAATTATTTGGAAATGATATTAATCCGCTCGATTCATCGACAGGTACTTGACCATTACCGATAGTCAGCAATTGCTCCGAGAAATCTTCAGAAGATGTATCATTAAGCAATGTAACTCTCATGTTTGTTGTCAGCTGCAGTTTCTTCACATAGCGCCATAGATTTGACGATTTGAGGCAAGCGTTTATTTCGTCGGCAGCCGTAGATCTTGGAATTACTGGCAGTATTTGGCGGAAATCGCCAGACAGTAAAATCATTGCTCCTCCAAAACATCTCGAGTCATTGCGTAAATCTTTTAATGTTCGGTTAAGTGCTTCTAATGCACGTATATGCGCCATTGTGCATTCGTCCCAGATGATGATTTTCGATGCCGCTAAAACTTTGGCCATTGCTGAGTGTTTTGCAACATTACACGTTGGTTCTTCAATAGTTTGAAGATTTAACGGTAATTTGAATTCTGAATGAGCTGTACGGCTTCCTTCTAACAATGTGGCTGCTATTCCAGAAGAAGCAACTGCAACCGCTATGTTGGATCTCGCCCGAACAGCTGCTAAAACTAATGACATAAGGAATGTCTTGCCAGTTCCACCAGGGGCATCTAGGAAATATAAACCACCATTTTCATCAGCGATTGCCTTCATTAAAGTATCATAAACTTCCTTTTGTTGGTAATTCAACAGGGGTACATTCCTTTGAACTACTAAATCTAATTCCTGGTGATCATATTCACGTTCCCGTTCCAATTCTCGATTAAATGCGTCATTCATTTCACGATTTGGCGCTGGCATTCCTAACCTGATTAATAAATTACCGCACATGAGGTAACACATATCTTCGATCAAAAGCAAATCACGATTATGTATCTCCTCATTCATCTCAATATCGCGATTTCTGGAACTGACAGGACTTTGATGTAAAATATCTTCTGACATACTATCCTTGTATTTGTGCCACAGGTTATATGGGTTTGATGGAAAACATGGGGAACACTTGGAGATGCAGAGATAATGGCTTCAGCGATTGTCGTATCCATTGGGGTATCGTTTTCTAATAAGTTCAATTCTTCACATGCAGCACGATATGTTGGGAATATAACACCATTAACAGTTCGTAGTGTCTCAAATGAAGTTGGCCCACGCACATTTACCAGCAACAACCGCAAATAGAAACATTCATCATTCTTTGGATGAACTGTATACATACGACCAAGAGCATCAGTAGAACGCACATCTGGATACCCAGGAACAGCATCACCTTGCTTCCGTCTTTGAAAATTCTTGGATGGAGCATTCCAAGTATAATAACGTGGCATCTCCGAGTAAAGCAAAGTTCTTGCAAACTGATCGCTTTGGCAGATTGCAAAAAAACTGGTCAATGTAGTTGCTGGAGGTGTTTCAGCACGTTGCATAGCATTTGAAGCCGTGAAATATACTCGTTGACCATTCTTCAGATGCACCGCCAAATGTATAACAGTAGGATGACGTTCGTGAATGGGAAATGCGAATATACGCCAAATCGCTTCATTACAGTTCACATAACGACCAACTTGATAGCGTGAAATTTCATCGTTGGTATTCGAGGATTGCAATCCAAAAACCGCCATATCACTGCCTTTCGTGACATATTTGCAAATATATTTTATGGACTTAACTGAATTGCAGTATTCAACGTTGCAATGTGTCTTGAACGTTTTAGAAATAAGTGGTGAATATGGAACAATCCAAATGTTGTCGACAACGAAATCCATTCTTTTCACTTTCGTTGTGACAGTTCGACCGTTGTCATCTGGTGATCGACGCCGATACAGCGGATACCCATCGTTGCCAGTGACAGTCTCCGCCGTTAATTTCCGTGGATATCGTTTAGAGCACTTTCCATCGACCAAGCAAGGTGATTGGGGGTTGATGGCACCACACGGTCCATTAATCATATTAGTAGTAATGTAGGTCTGGATCGACTTCATGATCAGGAATCTCGGCACATATGATATCATCTATTTGGTCAGGCTGAATTCTTTCCACTTACCAAATAAGAATGTGTGCGTGCGGCAGGCCTCGCTTTTGCCATTCGATTGAATACATCCAGCATCGAGTATCTTCAAAGACGCGTTGTTTAACAATAAAGTTCATCACGGTCCGAATTTTTTGCCTGAATATACGTGCTGTGATGTCGTGTCTATCATTTGATGTTTGTCCGGGAAGCAGCAATTGAGTAATTTCTATCCATTTTGGATTACATGTAAAAGTAATAAAGAGATCTGGCCGGCCGTAATGACGAACATATGTCATTGCATCTTGTGCATATTCATGCATATGACGTGGGCTACCAATGTACGTCCCCGGCAGTATAGTTAATCGACCAATATTAGCTGTATTTCCTTCATTACTAACTGCATCACGTAAATGGATGTACTCCTCAGAACGCAGTTTGGCTTGGTTCAACCTAATAAATGTTAAACGTTCCGTTTCTATTTTTACATACATGTCAACGCAATACTGCTGAAACAATCGACGAAACCGCAGCAAATAGTTGTCAGCATTTTGACGAATCATCAAACGATATGCATAATAATTCATTGAGCTAACTTTCTTTGTAGTTTCTTCACCTGAAATTAAAAATTTGATAATTAACCATTTCAAAGGCAAATAATACAGACATTAACCATTATTAAGATACTGATACTTTACCATTCAATGGATTTATCATTTTAATATTAAAATAATATCCATCTTCTCCTTGCCAAAACATCAGTGGGTATTGCAATGCGTCATATGATCGATGAGTTTCAGATATTTGTTGCAGTTGCCCAGTATCGCGACGTGTAAGCACAATATCGCGTTTTTCCAATTGTTCACCAACAATCAGGATGGCAACTTCGTCTACTGTTGGAGTATTAAATGTGCGTTCGTGTGTTCCAGATGGTCGTTTATCTGCTTTGATGACAAATTTATAGTCATCATTTGGCATGCGCTCTAAAGCACTCTTAAACAACCTGACCAACGCATGATTTTCATGAAGCAGACACTGCAAGTCTTGAAGAATTGCTCGCTTCATTCCTGCATTGATCCCTAGGCGTCGATCAAGTTGTTCTTCCATTTTGCCCATGAAATATATTTGTAAAAATTTATTCTGTGTGTCTTCGAAAGGTAGTAATGATCCAATTCGATGGTGAATCTGTCCTTGTATCTACAAAATAAAAACCAGACAGTATTAAGTGGGTTATAAACACTTTTTCTGTGGGAGAGTAGAGTTCAGTATTAGCAAATATAATACATACCAATAGATAAAGTAAGTTATTCTTTAACTACATTCTATGTAAGTACAAAAATAAATACCTTAAATGTCGGATTAAATCCTCCTTCTTCGATAATGTCTGCCCCAAATGACGTCATTTGGAAACAACTATTGTATTTTCGAGTATTTGCAAGAAAGTGGCGTGATTCTTGTGTTTCGCCACAAAGCAATGAATACAATGGCTCATGTGGCGGAGTCAACACTGGCAATTTCACTTTACCATTAAGGCAGCATAATCCAGGCGTTTCTCCGGAAAACTTTAATGCACCACAATACTCGCAAACAACGTCCATTTGCCCAATGCAAACGCTAGGATGCAAGCTGTAATCATTGCTGCAATCGTATCGAAACGCTGCTCGATTCAAATCAGCTAAATATCTTGTTCTGCGTCGCAAATTATCTATTTGTTGACTTCTATTGTTCGCTCGACGATTCTGCATTCCCAACCGAGCTGTTTCACGGGCTGCTTCACTTTGCTCTCGTGATTGAGAAGCACGAAGTCGAGCCATACTATCGCGGCGCTGTTCACGTGCAATTTCTTGTTCTTCTTCAGTCCTTTCATTTGCAGTATTTTGTATTCTTCTTGCATTACGGCTTTGTCGGGAAAGATTCGATCGTCTTGGTCGCGGCATTATTAATTAAACTTCACTTCACTTCAAATTTCTTACAAATATCAAATTGTCATCCATACGTCATTACATAGCTGTCATTTTACGTCAATTACATAGCTGTCATTTGCGTTTCTGTTACATCTGAATAATTACATTATTCGTTAATTTTAATAAAATTAATTTTATTAATAACAAACAAGAAAAAATTAAAACTAAGACATGCAACATAAAAAATAAGACTACCCTATTCAAAAACGAAACCATTTCCTTGTGGCAAGGAGGCTATAATGCTGGCTGCGTTGCCGCGTTGGATAGCTATGCTTATCCTTTGAGCTAGGAACCAGCCAGCTTTACTATCGGCCGTAACAGAATTTAGTTTGGGCGAAATTTTTATAAACAGCAATTTAGCCGAAGGCCCCCACGGCCCAAACGTTTCAACGCCAAACGGCGCAAATACATAATCACTTGCAAGTGAGCCGTACTTGCGACGCTTGGCGTTTTCAGCCAACTCCGCTGCTGCTCCAGCTTTAAGAGCTGATTCTCTGAGATGGGAAGGGGCCAAAGTATCGACACAAGTTGCATCCCATACTAGGGCCCGACCCCGTTCCCAGGGAATGAGCGTGAGGCCATCGGGTCTCTTGCCATCATCACGAACCAAACCACGTGGTTTCCAACGTGGAAGGAACATTAATGGTGGCAAGAGCTCTTCTGATGGCGTCATTAAGAGTGGCGTGACGGGCGAGACGCCCAGCGCTTTGCTGGCAACAAAGGCAGTGGAGACCAAATTTGTCAACCTCCTTGCCACAGGGACACGTAAATATTTCACAAATAGGATTACCAAGGCGAAGACCCACACACACCCGGAAAGACTCACTATCAAAGAGAGTGCCCAGATTTTTTGATGGTAAAGCATGAAGCCAGTGGCCAGAGTCTTTGCAGGAAACTGCCAAGAGCCTAGCGCGACAACTATCACTGACGGAATTTTGAAGTAAAGTATTAAAGGTCTCTCTCGCAAGAGGGACATCCCATAGTTTTTGTTGATGACGTTCCTTTGGAATGTCTTCTCTAGGACAGAGACCTTGCCAAAATTCCTCCGCCTCTCTCACCTCAGAAAGCTGATGAGGATGTTTGAAGATTTTTCCGGCTAAAACGGAAGTGCTATGCAGAGTATTGCAGAGAGGAGAGAAAAGCAGGGAGGGCAACACTAGAAATTTGGCGAATGCCGATCCCACCAAAACGAATAGGAAGCGAAGCCTGAGCCCAAGAATTATTATCGAAACGTAAATTTAATTTTTTTTCTAAACAATTTTTAAGAGTGATGTCGAAATGTTTTAAATAATCAGTTTTTTTTCCAAATAGGACTGGCGCGTAGGAAGTATGTAAATTTAGGCACAAAAAGACACGATTTCAGTATAATGTAAGCAATGTGAGAATTTAGGTGTTCCAATTTGGGGGCTAAAAGGGTGAAATCATTCAATTTTTTATCAAGAAAAGGTTCGATGCTTGGGTCAAGAAGAGGAGCACCCAAAGGCAAAGCGATTCAGAATTCTAATGTTAGGAGCAAGGGAATTAAATTTATCAACGATATTCTGTCGAGAACCAGACGAAACGTGATCATTAATAAAAAGCTCACATTTTGAAAGGTTCAGTTATAAGCCTAATTTCTTAAATCCTTCTATAATCAGGACTAGGTCTTGGAAAACAACATCCGCTTTGCCTCCAAAGGAGCCGTCATCCAGATACCAGGCATTAAATTTAGAATTTAAAGATGAAATGACAGGATGGATGCCTAAACTAAAAAGAGCAGGACCTAAGGGGTCGCCTTGCTGAACGCCGACTGCAGAAAAAATCGAATGTTCATTGTAAAGTAATTTTGATGGATTATTGTAACATTGAAAAACAAAAGGATAAATCTGAGGTATGTGAGTCTGAACTTCATGCAGCAAGGCAGACCTGTCAAGAGAATTGAAAGCATTCTTCACATCCACTTTCAAAAAAACTTCAGATTCGTCACAGGAGAGGAAATTGCGAGCGGAGTGAACCACGGCCTCGCAACCTCCCTTACTGCCGAAACCAAGTTGAATGGGTTGAAAAAATTCTTTCAAAGTGTGATGTACGAAATAAAGAGGGTAGACCTAAGTACTTATTATACATTTGTATGCACCGTTCAGTTGAGCTTCAGTTTGCTATTAAACGTGTTACTGGTTACTCGGGTGTCTTATTTCTCAGTGGCTGACGAGGATTTTTCAAAATGGCAGTTGGCAAAATATCGGAGTTTGATATGGAAGCCGGAAACTGGCCTTTGTACGTGGAAAGACTGGAAATGTACTTTAAAGTGAATTCGGTCAAAGAAGAACTTAAATTACCTACTTTAATTACCGCGATGGGTGATCGTGCTTATGAACTGTTAACGGATTTATCGAGCCCAAGGAAACCGTGCGATATGACCTACGCAGAAGTGGTTAGTGTGTTGCGAGAACATTTAAATCCAAAACCTTCAATCCTAGCGGAACGGTTTGTGTTTCGGCAAAGAGTGCAAAGGTCGGATGAAAACATTTTGTGCTATGTGGCGGTATTAAAAAAACTGTCGAAAGGTTGTGACTTTGGGGTTAACTTATTGGAAAACCTAAGAGATCAGTTTGTATGTGGCATAAAGGACGATGGAATTAGGCAACAACTATTCGCGAAAGGTCCAGTGACATTTCAAGAATCAGTGACGATAGCGGTTTCATTCGAATCAGCGGTAAGGGACGCGGCCACGGTGGACGGGGCATCGGAGGCAGGGAGTGCGGGCGCGGGCGGCCGAGGGGTCGCAGGCGCGGGCGCGGTTGTGCTCAGTAACAAGGCATCGGACGTCAGCTATGCAGGGCCGCGATCTCGCTTATCGGCAGGACGCCATTCACTCGGTGGGGAAGACGCAGTTAATAATCTTCAGGTGGGCGGTTGTTTCACGTGTGGAGATTTTAGACACAGAAGGAACGAGTGCCGATTCAAAGATTATGAATGCAGTCGGTGCAAGAAAGTGGGACATTTACGGAGGATGTGTCCGGAGAATACGACGACGAAGTCAGCACGTTTTGGTGGAAGAGGGGGCCACCGTGGTGGCCGCGGACGCGGACAAAGCCGAGGAGGGAGGCCTAGGGCTACGGCAACGTCGACGCGAGCTCATTGGGTGGAAGAAGCCGACGAGACTACGGAAGAGGTGGAGGACGAAGAACCTATTTACCAGATGTCGTTTGATGAAGCGATGTATGTCCACCTGTTTTTGAGTTTAAAGATGTGCTCAGTTATGTCTCTTACCGTGTTATGGCCATTAGTGAATGCATCTTTGATTTGTGACTCTTTGAACCCAGGAGTTGTAGTGGATACTATAAGAAACTTCCCTGGTTCGTCAAGATCATCCATTCGAATTCCTGTACGGAACTTGGACAATATTTCTTCTAATGCAGACATATCCATGAAGGTCTCCTCCTTGATGGGTGCCCTGTTTCGCTGACAAATGGTTAGTGAATCTCCTCTTGTGATGAATAGAACATCTGGCCTTCCTATGTTCAACACATAGTTTGATCCGGACTCTCTATTGATCGACTTGAGGACTGATTTAAGTAGCATCCGTGCTTGAGTGAAGTCATGGGCATTTGTATAAGGCCCTGGTGACGTCCAAATGACTCTTGAAGCACCATCCCACTTCTGAGTCTCAGCATGGCCAGCTATCACACTCTCCAAATCACCTAGAATGGAATCTGTCTCATCATCAAGAGGATCCCTCAGTGATGGGCCCGAGGAGCCACAAGGAGGAGAGTCTGAATCAAAGATGCCCTGTTCAGGTGTGTAAAAACCGGCGGATTCCCTAACGGGAGTCAAATTAGCAGAACATGATGATTCACACTCCCCAGTAGATCCAAGCTGGAATTCGACTGCTTGTCCAAACTCATCAGAGAGGAGCCCTTCTTTGGCCCCGTCTTCTAAAAATTTGCTGAATTCTTCCTGTACTTTGTCCATTCTGGATTTATGTATTGCTGAAGAGGGGGCCACCGTGGTGGCCGCGGACGCGGACAAAGCCGAGGAGGGAGGCCTAGGGCTACGGCAACGTCGACGCGAGCTCATTGGGTGGAAGAAGCCGACGAGACTACGGAAGAGGTGGAGGACGAAGAACCTATTTACCAGATGTCGTTGAGTAGTTACAAGCCGGTGAGCATCAATTTAAATGTAAATTCTGTCAATTTACCTATGGAAATAGATACCGGGTCGCCACTGTCTTGTATTTCGCATGAGAATTATGTTCAGTATTTTAAAAATAGGCCGTTACATAAATGTCGGTTGTCAGTACAATTTTATAACGGTGTCAAAGTAAGACCGTTAGGATACATTGAAGTAAAAGTTAATTATAAAAATAGGAGAAAGTTATTAGATTTGTATGTGTTTGAAAACGGAAGGACTACGTTATTAGGCAGACAGTGGTTAGCGGAACTTCAAATAGATGTACCTAAAGTTTCGGTCGTGAATAATTACAATGTTGAAACAAACAGTAAAGAACAGTTAAATGAAATTGTCAACAATATCTATTCTAGGTATAAGGAGTTGTTTGATGGCAAATTGGGGTGCTTCACCGGCGGACGAGCGTCACTGCGCCTGCGGGCGGGGGCGCAGCCCGTGTTCTGTCGCGCACGACCGCTGCCGTACGCCCTGCGCGACCGGGTGGACGCCGAGCTGGACGGCATGCTGCGAGCCGGCGTCATCGAGCCCGTCGAGGCCTCGGACTGGGCGACGCCACTGGTAATTGTTCATAAGCCCGATGGAGCTTTGCGTATTTGTGCTGATTATAAAGTGACTCTAAATCGTGCCTTACAAGTTGATAAGTACCCTGTGCCAAAGATTGAGGATTTGTTTACTAGATTACGTGGGAGTAGGTACTATACCAAATTGGATCTATCACAAGCTTATAACCAGATTTTGTTAGATGATACTCGAGAGCTGACAGTGATAAATACTCATAAAGGGTTATTTAGGTATAATAGATTGTCATACGGATTATCGTCAAGTCCGGGTATATTCCAACGGATTATGTCCAAATTGTTTGAAAACGTACCCAATGTTACTGTTTTCTTGGATGACATTTTGATAAGCAACGCCTGTTTGACGTCACATTTAGAAACTATTCATAAGGTGTTGGATATTATCAAAGAAAATGGATTGAAATTAAAGAAAAGTAAATGTGAATTTTTTGCTGATTCTGTCAATTATTTAGGGTTTAGGATTAGCAAGGAAGGGATAAAGGTAGAACAAGGTAAAATCGAGCCTATATTGAAGTTATCTTCTCCTAAAAATGTTTCGGAAGTTAAGTCTTTTTTGGGTATGATAAACTTCTACGGAAAATTTATTAAAAATTTAAGTTTTCACTTATCTCCGTTGTATGCTTTGTTAAAGAAAGGTAGACATTGGGTCTGGGGATTAGAGCAGAATAAGGCATTTAATTATGTTAAGAAATTACTAACCAGTTCGGAAGTGTTAGCGCACTATGATGAGTCATTACCTATTATTGTGACATGCGATGCGAGCTCGCGCGGAGTCGGCGCGATACTAGCGCAGCGGCGGCCCTCGGGCCACGAGCGAGTGGTCGCCTATGCGTCGCGGGCGCTCACGCCGGCAGAGATTAATTATAGTCAAGTGCATAAAGAAGCTTTAGCTATTGTTTTCGCGGTAAAGAAATTTCACCAATATTTATATGGCCGACAATTCGTGTTAAAGAGTGATCATAAGCCGCTTGTCAGTATATTTGGGCCGGAACACGGTATTCCAAGTATGACAGCGAGTAGAATGCAACGATGGGCTTTGTTGTTATCCGCTTATAATTTTACAATTGAATATATAAATACTAGTGCTAATACAGCCGACGCCTTATCGCGTTTAGTAGAAAGTTATAAAGCTATGGGTACAGAAAACAGCGATACTGAGGAGCCGGAACAAACTTACCTACACTTTGCTTCAGAAGCTTTGTCCCTAGACTTTAATGTAATAAAAAGAGAAACTCAAAAAGACCCGATTCTTAGTCGAGTAGTAAGTTTTATTAGAGATGGCTGGCCAGAGGACGTGGAGATTAAAGAATTAAAGCCATATTTCAATCGGAAGTTGGAATTATACTCCGAGTTAGGGTGTGTAATGTGGGGGCATCGCTTGGTAGTTCCGAATGGTTGTCAAAGTCGAATATTAGAAGAATTACACGACATACACATGGGTATCGTTAAAACAAAATGTATAGCTCGAAGTTATGTGTGGTGGCCGGGGGTAGACGAGGCCGTGGAGGCGATGTGCCGCGCGTGCCGGGTGTGCGCGGAGACAGCGCCGGCGCCGCCGCACCACGCTCCGCAGCCGTGGCCCTGGCCAACGCGACCTTGGACTAGGTTACATTTGGATTTTTTAGGCCCAATTGAGGGACGTCGCTTTCTAGTAATTATAGACGCTTGTTCTAAATGGATTGAAATATTTCATATGAAATCCACTTCAGCTATGGCAGTTATTTCTAAATTAAGAGAGGTTTGTTCAAGGTTTGGCATTCCTAGACAAGTAGTGAGTGACAATGGTCCACCTTTCACTAGTGAGGAGTTAAAGTTATTTATGATGCATAATGGAATAGAACACATATTCTCGGCACCTTATCACCCAGCCTCTAATGGGGCGGCGGAAAATGCTGTTAAAACTTGCAAAAAAGTTATTGTTAAAGCTAACAAACAGGGCATAGACACGGAAGTTGCTTTACAAAGGTATCTGCTGATGTATCGTAACACGGAACACAGTACGACTGGAGAAAGTCCAGCGACGCTGATGTTAGGTAGGCCATTGCGAACCAGATTAGATCGTTTGAAACCTGCAGCTCAGCGGGAGCAGCGCGTGCACCGCGCTCAGGAGCGGCAGCAGCGCGCAGCCGGCGGCGGGCACCGCGCACTGAGCGTCGGGGACGTCGTCTGGTACCGCTCGTATCGAGGACAGAGTAAGTGGCTAGAGGGTATTATAGAAGAAACGATCGGTCAAACGGATTATAACATAACAGGTAGGGATGGCACAGTGGTACATAGGCACATTGATCAGATAAAATTAAAATCTAAAAATAGCAGGGACTTAATTAATAAACCGGATCAGGAGTCTGAACAAATATCAAAGAGCGCAAGTAGGCAAAGCTTTATAGGGTGGCCGCAGTTGCCGGTGGAGTCGGACGAGACGCTCGACGCCCCTACGGGGTCGGTGCCGCAGGCCGCGTCGGGTAACCATGAGTTGGTTGGCGGGGTGGACGGCAGCGGTCCATATTCGAGTAATGTGACCTCGTCCGCGGGAGAACGCCGCTACCCCTTAAGGGAGCGTAAGCCACCGCAAAAATATGGTTTTTGATTTCAATCGTTCAAATAGTATGTTGCTATACTGGTAGATAAATAAATGTCATCGGTTTGTAATATAACGGTAGTACATACATAAATTAAATGTTATGTTGTAGAAATAGGATAAGCAATTATTTGTCTATTTTTAAGTAATTTCTTGTTTCTAATATAAACAGTTTTACAGTGTATTAAGGAGGGAGGTGTGATGTACGAAATAAAGAGGGTAGACCTAAGTACTTATTATACATTTGTATGCACCGTTCAGTTGAGCTTCAGTTTGCTATTAAACGTGTTACTGGTTACTCGGGTGTCTTATTTCTCACAAAGGAGAAAAAAGATCACGACAGGCTAATTTGGCTGCAAGACGACGAAACGTTGAGCCAATGGCAATAGGGCGTATGCCACCATCTTTTTTTCGAAATGCACAGAGTCTAGCACCAAATAAAAACGGGACAAAACTTTCAACGACCTTGCCAGATAAGAGAAGATTGCATAGTTTTGTGATGTTGGAAAGTAGGATTCTACCGGCGTCAGCAGCGGAAGCACTCACCAAGTCCTTAAGGTGTTGGGGAGTGATGCCGTCGATGCCGCCGGCAGAACCAGCCGGAAAAGACATGATGGCAGCAAACGTTTTGTCGTCATCAAGAATCTGTAACGGTTGAAAATTTTGAGGAGGAGGAAGAGGTAAAGAAGGAGAATCTGGACGTGAAGGATGCTTACTACGAAGGCTCTCGAGAGTTTCCTGATTAGGGGGAGCGAGAGTGTCATCGGAGAACAAGATACGGGCTGCGTTTTTTAGGTCGCCGTCCATAACCTTGTTCTCAACGGTACGATAAACGTTAAATTTAGAAGATACCATACCAGACAAACTGGATGGAAGGGATGGATTGAGGGAATTCGAAGCATTATCTAAAAGCGCGCGAGTTAAAGTTTTAGACGGTGAGTTAACATGAAAAAACGAGTATGAAAATGTAAAAAGATTTTGCCAGGCAATTTCTGTATTATCGAAACATTTTTCAATGCAAGAAGAAAGGCATTTAGCTAAAGCAATTCTCGCTCCCCTAGGGATTCTTTTAACTAACGGAGTAGATTGGTGGAGGTGTGTGATAACAGATTCAAAAGGTGGAGTAGAAGATATTGAATTTGAAGTAGAGGGAAGAGGGAGAGACGCGGGTAAATTGGTGCTATTATGACAACGGGCAATATGAATATTAAGGCCCCTCTTACCTTTAAAAGCCCTATTGGAATTACAAATAGGACAGTGAAAAAACTGCGGCTGTGAGTGGGTGCCTTGGATGAATAAACCACTGGATATGAAACGCAAGAGCGAATGTATGAAAACATCATCAACCAATTTTTGCGGGGCGGGGGGAGTTTGTCTTGTCAGTAATTGACATTTAGTGCGTGGAAGTGTCGATATTATTCTATCGATATGTGTTGAACGAATGAATGAACGAATCCTATGCAAAATATTTTTATTTTATTTTTATTACCAATACAATAATTATGGGCATGTTCAAATAAGCACAAGCCATTAAACGAATAATTGAAACATAGAATATTTTTATAAACGGTCTGGCAAGTAACACTAACTAGAACTTCCTAAGACATTGTGAAACAGGCCGTAAGTCCTCCAATGGTATAATAAAATCCTCTAATGTTATAATCTAGCAGTAAATGAGCTTACACTTCAAACTAAACTTCACAATTTCACAGGATTTTATACAACTTTCAGTTGTATAAAAGGTAAAAATTTTATTATTAATGGTATTCATTTTGCCTCTCTTCGGACGGCTTCGACCCACTTTGTTTTTCTTATTGGATCTACAGGAAATCTGGAATATTATTAATAGGATGTATTGTAATAAAATATGAAGTTTAAAATATTAAAGAAAACTGTTGTATTTTTAGGATTACTTTAATCTACTTTAGAGTTAATCATTTTACAGATGTATTATTTTATTTTATATTTTAAATTTATTAGTACGTTTTATCGATATGATTATCGACAATTGTCAAGCACAATTAAAACTAAATTGACAAGGAAACTAATGGTGAATGTACGATAATTCTACCAAATGAAGTATGCGTCATCTCATTGATTTTGCAGTAACTGACCACAACTTTTTTAATTAGCAATGTAACTTTTCTCTAGGAAAACACATTTTACTATTTTAAGAAAAATTAACAGCTTTATTGAGATACAAAGATACTGACGAATGAAAAGAAATATTTTTTGTCGTGCCGCTATAATTTTTACACAAAAATACGGCACATTTACCCATTTTTTTCTGCAATGTTTCTCACAGTTCTGTCACCGTACTGACAAGACGTCACATGAAATTGAGGCTAAAATGCCCAATTCGTTGCCGAGGGGGAACAAGCGAAATTTCCTGTCATTGCGCGTCCAGTGGTTTATTCGTCCAAGGTGGGTGCCCACCGATGGAGATATTGCACTCATAAGCGTTCACAAAGAGCACTAAAAGGAATTTGGAACAACCTGCCAAAACACAAAATTAAAACTTATGAGACAATATCAATTACAAACACATAAAAAACTGGACTAAAGTAAATAAACTTATAAACTATGATGACGGACGCTGACAGCAGGGAAAGCGCTGGTCTGGTTGCCTGGGCAACCGGAGTGGCTGCCAAGTGTCAACTGAAACAAAAATTTTTCAAGAATTTAATACCATACTCATAGGACTTCTGGAGGCCTGCCCACAATCACACTGCCTCTAAACACAATAAGAAAATTATGGAGAGGCCTCGGGAGGAGGGAAAAAGGGTAGAAATATTTTTAAATGAAAAAATCTAAACGAGAAATACTTATCTTTGGCAGATGTCAGTTTTATTTTGCGTTTTGTTATTCCAAGTCTGATTCTTTTTTGTTATACCACGTTTTATAGTGACTGACGTTTCATGTCAAGTCACACGGGAACGCTGTCGACCGGGATAAAAAGTATCCTCTATCCTTTTCCTGGCTCTAAACTACCTCCCTACCAATTTTCAGCCAAATCTGTTCTGCCGTTCTTGAGTTATAAGTGGTGTAACTAACACGACTTTCTTTTATATATATAGATTGCCCTGACATAGTCCTCTCTTAATACTTCCAATTCATAAAATCTTTTCTGAAAGTATATTTTGCAATTGTATCTGTTCTGTTTCATCGATAACCCTTTTGTCATTCCAAAGTTTTTCGTTAAGAAAACCGCTACGTTTGAAAGAATAAATGCTAGTTCCTTAATAGTGGTTCTGTTTATGCTTAATGTCAGAAGAGCTCTCAAAATATACCATCTTTTTCCCATTAATTCTTTAAAATTCTGTTCCGTCTACATTATTATTATTATAGGCATATAGCTAACTTGGCTTTGGATAAAAAAAATATAACACCATCTCTCTCTATCATAGGACTTATTTTGAAGCCCATAATTCCTTTACAAACTTCGTGTATTTTTTTCATCAGTAGATTCCAAAATATTAATTTATGGATAATCATTTACTTTTATGCTTCTAAACATGTCTTAATTTTTTTAATTTGACAGTGTCGAATTAAATTTATACAAATGAATTTGTCCACGGGCTCCAGAGCTTTCCCCCATTAAATTGTCTACCCTGACCCGTACCTGGCGAAATTGGTAAGTATCGGAATTTCTTATCAATCTGGTTTTGGATGTAGTTTATTAGGCTAGGGATTTTCAAGTGCTTTACCATTGAAGAATTTTCTGTTCTACTCAAAATTGGTATTTCTAAATATCTTTGTTATTCAAGTACCGCTTGAGAAGTCGGTGTTCCTTCAGGACGTACAGTGCTTACATTTTGTCGTATTTTTACCAAATGTCGTACTTTCTTTTAGGCTTAGGTTCAGCTGTCAGAGTCATTTACCGCATTCCTGCCGAGTTCCTGCCCGAGCCGACTAATGGTTTTTATTTAGGAGCCTCGTGATTAATTCATAAACAGTCATTAGTCCTTATATCTGCGGCAAGTATTAAGTTTCGAAATACGTGCAGCTTGAAGCGAGGATCCAATAATGTACCGATGTCTATATGGTGTCGTTGGCTTCAAGATTTGGAAAACATCTCTCAGTTACAGATCGCAACATGACTATTAGTATTTTTGGAACTTCATGTAGCCTGTCTACGAAATCTTCTATAGGGTCGTCCGTTATTTGCAGCATCTCATTAATTGCTGAAATAAAACACAATTTCATTAGTCATCTATACCTAATTAAATACACAACAAAATAATCAAGTGCTTACTCAACATACACAAAACTTTCGAACACATTTTCATCAGTCAGTCAAAAAAAATCAAGTTTCCACGGACCAGAGACCACGCGAGCTGCTGCATAGTCGGCCCATCTACACCTTATGAGTGGATTCAACTTACCCAGTATTAAGTTGAATAACTCGGGATAGGCTAGATATTCTGAGTGGCGGAGAAACCGGACAGTCTCAACCAAATTTCGAATCCGATATGCCAAAATATTGCGAAACCAAAAATTGCGCACGGGCGGTGATTTTTGTTCACAAGCCTAAAATTCTTCTACCTATGAGGTGTGGCGCGGACATAAAATTACCGTTTGCGTAATAATAAGAAGATCCGGGCAACGTGTTTAGCAAAGAAGCTCTTGAAGAAGAAAAGTTTCTTTGCGAAACACGTTGCAAATATAAAAAAATTCTTACTTTGACCATCTTCACAAATAAGATTTTTTACATGAAACTTCTAGGACAGTAATAGGCACACCACTGTAATGTTGTAGCCGATCAACATTTCAATGAGACTTTTGTATCCTATGTAACGTATCCTTAATCGATTTGATGGCAGGAATGTGATGGTGTTCAGAGTGATAAGTTTTATTTCGAAGTTTTTCGTCATGTTCTGCA
Source organism: Pyrausta aurata (assembly GCA_963584085.1). Taxonomy (NCBI): domain Eukaryota; kingdom Metazoa; phylum Arthropoda; class Insecta; order Lepidoptera; family Crambidae; genus Pyrausta; species Pyrausta aurata. Next base: position 4,260,066 of record OY757251.1, read on the forward strand.
TATATTTGTTGAATAGGTCGAAAATAAGAAAAAGAATATATTTATTACCATAAAATGACAATCCATGTTACAAAAGTTATGGCTGTCTCTGCACTAAACATGGTTTGCTTGTATTGCAGGGGCCAAATAAATCTTACAAGGAGAGGTTTAGCTTTTATGGTCGGCAGAACGCCTTCCTTACATGAAAAGTTGAGTTTTCAAACAATATTTTTCTTGAAAGGTATGTGCTCATCTTGAAAAAAAACTTACTACTAGCATGTGTGTTAATTTTTTTTAAATTCAGTATTAGTTTGCTCTCGACCCCAGACCAAGCCAAGTGCAAGTTCTGTTTTCCCTGTAAAGGTCATGGCACACTATACCGGCACATGTGCTCATCTTGAAAAAAAACTTACTACTAGCATGTGTGTTATTTTTTTAAAATTTAGTATTAGTTTGCTCTCGACCCCAGACCAAGCCAAGTGCGAGTTCTGTTTTCCCTGTAAAGGTCATGGCACACTATACCGTCACAGCACCGGCACCGCTCCAACCCAGCAATTAACTTGCCATTCAAATTATAGCATTAAGTTGTGAGTAGTACAATTTAATTTCCCAGGTATAAGTCGGGAGATATTTTGTATACCTTTTAAAATTAAAATTCCTAAAAAAACAACAGTGTTTTAGCTCTTAATCAAAATATTTTATTGTTCAACATAAATATTTTTATTTTGACAGATTCTGAGTTTAAGCATTTTAGGCGGGCTTCCCATTCATCTTTTTAGTTTCGGGAGTATTTTTTTCTCTTAACGCCTGTGCTAGTACTCGGGGTATTACTTGTATTTTAGTCTTCAGAGTCAGACATTCTTCATTCATTCTATCAAAGCACTCTAAAACAATTAACAGCACAAGAAACACAAAACCTTTTGCTATTTCTTTTAATTAGGGTCTCAAACAAAAGATATTTAAGTAAACATTATTTTACAAGATTTAATAGAGTAAACCTATTAAAATTTTTTTTGAAAAAACTATACCTATTTTGTATTTTTTTTTACTATGTGAAAAGATTGCGTTAGGATTACGGTTATTTGAATTTGAATTGCTATTTGTGTTAGTCTCGCTAAAACTCGAGAACGATTTTGGATAATTTTGTATGATGAAAACAACAAACGCTCTTTCAGCTTACCTCTTTCTAATTTTTGGGTCAGTAATCGGTCCTATTATATCTGCTTGATTTTTGATTTTCGATGGGCTTAACTACTTGCTTTACTACTAGCTTTCACTATCTATCATTTTAGCATCTTTCAACAAAGTGACGCTTGGACTTGCATTTTTTATGTGCCCGAATTGCACAGTTAATTCATCTATCTGAACAGATTATATTGCCAATTTTTTAACATTTTTTTCTTTTGTTTTGATTCGCTAGTGCTTGACATTGAATTACACTATTTAGTTTTTCTGCTAATATTTTTTGGTTAGCAAAAATCTCAGTGGCATTCAAAGTTTCTGTGGTAATCAGCTGAATGGCATAATCGGTGTTTTCATCATCAACATTAACAATTTCCATTTTTTCTTGATCGCATCTCTAAAATTGATATAATTAATGTAGGTAGGTAGAAGCAGTGGGTGGATTTTGATTTGCGGTCATGCGTTGTTTTTGTTATTAATTATGATAAGTTTTCATGCCAATCTATAGTCTTTTATAAGGCGATCAAATGTTATTTAGCAATTTTTTGTTGTAATATTTTGCGCGAAATTATTAATTTATAAAAAAATATGGCATTATACCTATCAATTTTTATCTATAAGTATGATAACTGTCAGACACAGACTTAGAAAAGATACTTACTAGACACTATACATGCTAAAACTTAAGTTTCCCATCATGAAATCCCGACTTTGGAAACGATGATGAGACAACTAGGAAGATATTCATTATGAAAGAAAAAAAAATACAGTCCACTAAACGACCAAGATGTGAAGTAACATACATAAAATAAGAACCTCTTTCTTTTTGATGTGGAATGGTACACGTCATGGCAACGATATGGTTCTAACAAATTTTGAATTAAGCGTAATATTTTCTAAACTACTTTACCAAGAAACATGGTTATTTGGTACATGCTGCAAAATTTTATGAGCTCCTCGTAAAGTACAACCAAAGGTATATAATAATTACCATATCTGAGAAAAAACTACTTTTGGCAAACAAGTCACTTGTTAGATCTTACCCCCGGTTTGGGGTTGGTTTTAACACCGCTGGGGAAAGCTTTAACAGCGGGGTAAGAAATAACATGTAGTTGGGAATGGGATTTTGGTTAAGATAAACAACAAAATAATATTCAATGTTTGTTATAAACACTAATAATAATAAATGCAGTTCCTTACCGTTCATAAAATAAACAGAAAACTTAAATTATATTAGGTAAACTGACTCACTCAATCAGCATTACTCAAATGAAAGAACAAAAAATAATTTTTGATCTGATGATCAATCAATTGATATTGATCATTAACAATCCAAAAAAATAAAATTCGGCTCCTTGCCTTTTAAACATGTGTAATAAACTTATAACTCACTAAATCTATCTTTATCAAATAAAAAACCAAAAAATTACTCCTCTAATAAAGCGACATACAACTTTGGTTATGATAGTGAAACTTTCTAGTCAGTTCTACTCAACCTACTCATTAGTCAGTCTTAAAAATATAGTCATCGTAATCATGATCTGAGTTGCAGTTTGTGCAAATATAGCAACTGAATCGCCTTTTATGCAGGTTATATGCGGCCATTGTTTACAGGATCTACATTCGACCCAGTCCACATCAGATTTATCTTATGATGAGCCACAGCCTAAGCAAATGTTCTTATCCTTATCATCGTCTCGTCTTCTTCTAAACTCTCTTGTAATTGTTTCTTTTTCACTCTATCCGTAGACTGTTTTCTGGACTTTTCATTTTGACCATACATTGACAGACGGCGTGTTGCACAGACGCTGCGTTTGTGTGCGTGCTATAAGGGTTGCCAAAGTCTGTTACACCGGTCATAGGTATTTTCACTTCAATAAACAGATACCTAAACAACATAATTTATTGGTAGGCACTTACCTAATAACATCATGTGTGGAAGATAGGTACTACTATACGATAATAGTCACGAACACAATCCTTTGCAAATTCCTACGATGGCGCCACACACTAACCTCTAGGACTAGGTAATACAGAACAATTACGTATTCGTTTACCATTATATCACAACCACATACTTATCACATATTTAACACTCACTGTATTAATAATATTTTTTCTTTGTATTTAATAATAAAAAGACACCCACTGGACATCATTTTAATGGTACAAACGTCTTGTAATAAACAACAAAAGTTGCGGACGCCGCCGAGCGGCGAAACAAAACAAACATGGCGACGGCCACACGCACAGTGGGTCGAAAAGCCGTTTTGAGTAACTTAGCAAATAACTTTCTTTTTTCTCATTTTTCTTTTTACGAATGGATAGCCCAATATGATTTTATAACAAACCTCAAAACAACGAGTACAGATTTTCGTAATGTCATATTCACGTGCTATCGTGGAGAGATAGTATCTACCTTAGCAACACCAGATTTTACTGGTCACATAAATATTACAATTATAATTTTCTATCTACACATAATTAAAATTAATGAAATAATTAAAAAAATGCTCATTTTCTAAATTATCCCAATCACCATTGGATAAATGGTCGGAGAAAATACGAATAATTGATAGATTTGAATAATAATAATTAATTAATTATTATTATTTATTAATATTGTTTGATTGATATTTTTTTTCAATATTCTTTGTCTTATGAACTGGTATTAAACGCAAAATTCTTTCAACATTGAGACTTTCTTCCAAAATTAAAAACTTCAACACAACATTCTCTTATGATAATTTAACCCGGGATTACGCTAATCCTGGATTAATTCATCGTTCTGTCTCTGTCAATTTATTTGACGTGAAAAGAAACAGAAATAAAATTTAATCCAGGATAAATCTCGCACAAGTGGGCCTTAGCGGCTAACCTTATGAACTATGTGCGCATCAAGACAACCGCCACCCACAGAGAAGCATGAAATGCAAGCAGTCAAAGTATCAAAAAAAAATATTTCAACGTACCTCAACGAGTGAAGTCCAGGTCACCAAGAGATCACGTAATGGTATATCTAGACAGAACAATTCACGAGATGCAATACGATGATTGTCTAAAGAAAGTCTACAGTTGACAAAACGAGTAGAAAACGCCATGTTTACTCCACCACATAAAAAAAAGCCACTAAGAAGAGTATGTTGTACTCTTAATTTCTAGGAATGTAGTCATGATAGTCCTACGGAGGATTGAATAGTCAACTCGACGTATACTAGGTATTAGAAACACAATCGGAATCAGTATAAATCACAATAAAATTACGATGACGCAAACAATAGCCAACGGAAAGAAGTTCCTTTTTACAGTTCTTTTTTTCATGTTTTAGGAAGAGGTTGGTAGATTTAAGGTTCAATCTCTTCCCCGAGTAGGTGGAGAGAGTCGCAATATAATCCACAATTCCCCACAGTCCTATGTATTTTTCAGGTATTTGTGCCTGCAGCCAAAATGATTGATAGCTACCCTCTTTTGAATGCTACTTTGAGCTCCTCATTAGTGCTAAGCTCTCTTCTTGCAGTACCACATTTTCCACTTCAGTTTCATCATATGGATTTTTTATCCATGGTGGTATATCCATGGACAGAATATCTTTAAATCTGATTTTAAAATCATCATACAGGGCAATCAAATGTTGAACATACGTTTGAATGTCTTCGTCGACGCATTCTACCAATAAATTTGGAAACTGGGAAAATTCACGTCGACCAATATTTCGCTTCATAAGTTTCAATTTAACAAGAAAAGCTGAAATTACACGCTTTTGTTTTTATCAAATTGAGGTTGTCCCCTTGTAACTGTAGGTTGAGGTCATTGATTTTTCTGTTAAAAACAAAAACAAATCTGTCAAATATGTAATGTCTGCTTTGAAATTCATGAGGTTTTCTTTCAAAACAGGATCTTTAGTGAAACTCTAAAACAGATTCGAAAAGCAAATAGAATCTTGTTAGACATGCACCTTTCGACAACCAGCGTACTTCGGTATGTAACAGCACTCGTTGGAAGTCTTCATCATCAGTCCAGATTCCAGTCAAGTCCAGATTCTGGATCATTCTTGGTCTGGATTGGTAGTCTGTTGGATTGTTCGTCAGAAGTTCAGATTTGTTGTAGGAGCAACGCATGTTTGATAAACGATGAGAGAGCTCTTCTACAGTATTTTACGTGGTTTCGAGCCTTCTCAGCTTTGCCGGATCACTGAAAAGAGATAAGGACTTTCTCTTTCTTCTTTGACGATTTCCTACTTACTAAAAGCCATGTTGATCCATTATTTTGAAATTATCTGGTCTTTTGTATGCTCTATAGCTCTAACAAATAATTCGTATCGGATTCCGGAGCCTCGTATTCTCGTTTCGGTAGCCACTGGTTGGATAAACAAGACCCTTGTTGTAATGGGTCCATTAAGCAGTTTTAGCTTTAGTTTCTGGTAAGCTTTTTCTAATAAGTACCCCGCCCTTCGGGTGCATGATTAGGACGATGTCCAGCATTGGAAACGCGAATCGAAGTCTGTTTGAAATGACCACATCTAATATAACGTCCCTAGGGAGATTAATCACTTTCCAATTCCTCCAGCCTTCTGGGTATGTCTAATCAGACATTAATCTGGTCAATCGACCAGATTAATGATCGCTAGCTATAGCTGTATTTCTAGTCATTTCAGCAGAATAGGCGGTGATAGAGGACTTAATAGATCAGAAAAGCACTACATGGCCAAGCATATGTTCAGACTATATGTAATATAGTCTGAACTCATCGATCAATTGAGGATCACCCGATCATCTCTCGAACTGAACTGAACGGTATTTTTTTATAAACTACGGAAGTTGTCTTAGTTTATATTTAAAGTCATAAAATACAATTTTAATTCAGTTTGCGTTTATTTTCGGATAATGAGACGATCTATATAATATATTAGTGATTAACCTTCTGAATTCTAAAGTTTATTCTTGCAATTGCAATAAGTATCAAACATGACGGGTCTAAACGCGAATAAAAACTTATGAGTAATGTAAGTAAGCATATGCCTACGACCTTTCTAGATACGACCAATACTGTTACACCTAAATAATAAAAACAACAATGCAACAAAAAAGTTTGGCGCAAATGAGTAAAGAAGGCAAAGGGAAGCGACCGGGTGTTATGGCCGGGGACCAACCGAAGTGTAATGTTTGGAACGACAAGTTTATTTTTGTGTTATAGTCGTGCAAATGACTTTTTAGGAAACAAGTGCAAGTTTTACGAACATAAGTCAATTTTTTATATAAAAAATGCGAATGAATGCATACGCATTCAATTCACAAAAGAGATATACCTATTTCTATTGCCCATTCCTTTACTTGCTGACGAAACAACATATTTTTTGAAAAATCGTCATCTTCATTTGAACTGTTTGTGCTGCAGTATGAAGAAACATCACCATCAGGTTCTAAAAGTTCAGCAATATTCACATGTGCATCACTACCTGTGGGATTTATTTCTAAGGAACCTTGTCGTGAAGCGACAAATGTGAAGGGAGAAGATTAAGAAAAGAGGTAAAAGAGGGGAACAGAATTTATATAAAAATAAAAATAATATTTACAATACCGGTTAGTGAAAAAAAAGATGATGAGTGAATGTATGTGTGTAAGAAGAGTGCAGTGGGCGTGAGTAAGTGTCTTCAGATCTTCTATATCCTGGAGGCAGCAGAGGGCGGAGTCGGAGTGCAGGGTCGACACAGCAGAGGTAACAGCGACGCCGATGTGCAGCAGTGTCAGGCGCCGTGAGGTAGTAGCTCTCAGCAGTGAAGTAGTAGCTCTCAGCAGTGAAGTAGTAGCTCTCAGAAGTGAAGTAGTAGCTCTCGGCAGTGATGAGGGTATCCAAAACTATGTAGAAAATGTAATGATCAGTTGGAGTGCCAGAAGTACTTGGTCTCGGATCCTCTTCCGAGAACGGGACAGGTCCCTCCCCAAGAGCGAGGAGGTGTTACTACAGTCTCAATAAGGACTCGGATCCTCCTCCGAGAAGGAGACAGGTCTCTCCCCTAGAGCGAGGAGGTGTACTGCAGTCTCAATATGACTCGGATCCTCCTCCGGAAGTGTGTCCGGTCCCTCCCTTAGTGCGAGGAGGCGTTTCAGTAGTCACCGGCGGTTCTTCAAGACTTCTTGAGGAAAATGTAGGTAGAGTGTTGAAGACTGTTCGAGATTAGAACTCGGAAACGAATGAATGAATGAAAAAAGTACAGGCTTATATAGGGGCCTGGGCCGTTCAAATTTAGAACGAGGTAGGTTCTAGAATAGAACATGAATACTGATGGTTCAAAGAGGATTAAACCCGAAAAAGTAATAAACTTTGATAGAAGTTGTCAGATTTTGAAAGATATTGTCATAACAACCATGTCAATAAAGATAAAAAAATGTCAAAAATCAAGGAATTTATTGAAATAATAAGGAAAACTAATCATCACCCAATGCAAATTAAAGGAAAATTGCAAACAAAGGTAAAACACAGCTATTTTTACAGTATTATGTACAGAAAAGTAGAATAACAGAGCTTTGAAAGTTTGACATTTTTAGATTCACAATAAATATTGTACAAAAAGGATTAGAAAACAACAATGAACCAAAAATACAGTGTAATAGTATAAGAAGAGTAGAAAGGCAGGTAATGCCTATAGTTTAATGTCTACAGTACGACTTTTTAGGGAGGAAATACGAACTGTGTTATGGTAGATAGAATCTAAGATTAACTCTATGTTCGTGTTTACAGCAAACAGACTCAAATAAAGAGTAAGAATTCAGCAAGAACCCGCAATCTTTGGATGGGAAAAGGAAATGAAAGCATGGAAAAACAAAGATAATGAGATGAAAATGTAAATATGGGGTCCGATGGTTATTAAATATATTAAGGTACTCAATTTATATGTACATCGGTACAACCTTCATCAGTTGATAGAATTGGCCCTTGATTTTGTGAATCATTATCACTAATATTGCTGTTAGGTCTATGATTTACAATATTCAAATATTCCTTTGCAATCAAGAAAAACAATTGCTGCAGTCAAGAGAAGACTGCACCAGTTGTTTTTCTTTTTTTTCCACATATTTATTACAAGGATCTACCTCGCAATAAATATTCTGAATGACAAACTAAATATTTGCAAACAACGCCTACCTAGCAGCATAAAGCTGCACTACAGACGGAATTTATTATTTAAGTATTAAAGCACCCTTGTCGACATACATTATAAAGCCACAATATTTACAAGAGTGTACAATTACGCTTTAAGCATAGGTGTCAGAATAGAGTTTGTTTATACCATTTTGTACGGGAATAAGTGTAGAGTGATACCACAATAAAGATTAAAGCTGTAGTAAGTGTTTGATCACATGCACAATAACACCAATATACAGCTTTAGCGTTACTACAACCAGCTTAAAGTGTTACGATATGCTTAATATGTATAGTTTATAGTAGAATTTTCATATTCTGTTACAACACCCTAAGCTTATGCAGATCCCTTAATACAGACTTAAAACAGCTTTAAGGCAGTTCAAGCTGTCTACTTTAATCATACAGTTCAAGCTGTTTATAAACTGAAAAATCTCTCTTAAACAGATTAGATAATTTTTGAACACCCTTGTATGTCTCTAATAACACTTAGTTCTAAATCGGCTGAGAACTGGGTGTTTTCAAAGCCTACGTGCTGCTTAGGAAATGTTTAACTTAATATCATTACAAACCTTGTAAACTTAAACATTGTTTTTTTAAGGGTTGATTTTCATCGTTTTCAGAATCTAAAGTATGGTCCCTTTTGCGGTCACCATACTTGTAAATCAAATTTCTAACTTTATCAACCAATTTTCAACGAGCTATTGTGGAACGTCCATTTATGGAGTCTCTTTTTTTATTGGGTGAGTGAAGTAAGTCCCAATGGATTCTTTTGGAAACAATGAGATGATTTTAGCAGCTAAACCATTGTAATCTTCGTGTGTTATTCGGCTAAAACAAATATATGACAGAATAAATGTTACTTTAATGAGTACCTCCTGTAGATCATAGTACTGAATACTATTGATGACCACAGTCTAGGAGGCCAATTTACTATAACCACAACCAATTTAACTAAGTATCTGCATATCCATAAGGTCCACTGGTCGTGAATGCCCTTTTGTAATTTCTCTTATTTTCACATTTAAAGTTCGAGAATAAGCCTGCCGTCTTGAAAAATTAATTATGTGTTGTTAATTTATTTTGCAAGACAATTTAGTGGTTGGTTTATGGAAACCAAGTGATTGGAGAAAAAGGCAAAAAAAACCTCTTAATAGTTTCCTACCTTTTTCCTGCAAGTTATTCAGTATAATAATAATGTTACTTTTTATTAAAGTGCTCTTTTACGAGCGCTGCTAGCTCCAATATTGAACTATTTATCTGTCTAAGATGTTCACAAATATTTTTGGAAACTAGCAGCTTCTGCTCCTCAATGTTTATCAGCTGGGACCTAGCAGATTCCACAGAAACCTGACGCCTGGCTCTCCGCGGATGGTTTCGGCGCTGACTGGTATTTACTGTAATATAAAATAACGCATAACAATTTAAAAAAAATTGACACAAACAACATGGTGTCTCATGTATGCCTACATAATATAGAGGAGTTCAATCTCCATTACCTTGTTGAGTCACTCTAGGAGTTTCGTGAACATGTTGCGCAGTTTCTGCTACTGCAAAGTCTCCAGGTGTCTGTAAATCAAAAGTAATAATATTGTTGTCTTCAGAGACTTTATTTAAAAACCTTTAATGCATAACTTTATTTAAAAGTATAGGTATTGAATATCTAAAATTATAAACATCTCAACTGCTACTTTCCCCAGACTCGGTGAGGTTGCTGTTACTTCTGGAATCTGTAAGTTACAAAAAACCATTAACTAACATAACGAAAAGTGTATAAGTACTTTAGCTTAAACTCACTATCAAATTAAGTTACCGATCGGAAAGCCGGCACTCTGGCACTAGTTTGCGGCTCGCCGCGGTAGCGTAGCATACCATCTAATTTGGTACACACACACAGACGTTAGAAGATACTATAGCTGCAGCGCATCTGCCCTGATATCCCCTTCTTTGCGTAAAATTTATTCGCTTGCCTCCAACAAACTTAGCCACAACGCTGTTGAAGCGTTCCACAGTGTTTGTGTCCACATTTTCTAGCCACAACGCTGTTGAAGCGTTCCACAGTGTTTGTGTCCACATTTTCTATAAGACTGCGCGATTTGGCAGCAACAGTAGAAATGATTGCATTAATTCTAAAAAAAAATGTAGAATTTTGAACGCATTGAAAGTCGTTTTTTTCATTTTGCTGTTTGTCGCAGTAATGTTCTTGACACATTTTATGGTCTCCGTAGGCATGGGCTAACGAATTTGCGATATCTTTATGTAAAAGAGGTATTGAAGCCATCTTAGGTTTATCCGTGACTTATTGTGATATTGAACAGATTTAACTATGGCTTTTCTCATAGACATGATTTTGGTGTTTGTCAGAGTCTTTCTATGAGAAAGTGCGTATTTGGTTTCTTTAGTTATATTGCGCAGCTTTTTGCATAAGTTTCGTAGAATGTGGTTTCTGCATTCGATTTTTTCGACGGTCACATTATGATCTTTATACGGGTTCGCTTTTAAAATCTTGGCATATGTTGCGGAATCTCCATCCACAATAAGCCTTGTGTATATTATTCCGTACATCGTTACAGATGATCGGAAACCCTCTAAAATAATATCGGATTCCATAGAACTAGATGAGCCACTATAATTTTTGAAGCAAATATGATCTTTAGGAGTGTTATTATTTTTTTCAGCACGTGCACAAACCAAACAATACTTGTTTTTAACTCCCATAAAGAGCACCATATTTTTTGCCTATTATAGCAGCAGCACAAAAAAAAACGATGGAAGGACTATTTTGAAAAAATAATGAACGAAGAGAATGAGTGGAGTGGGGAACTAGAGCATGCCCCTATTAACGTAGGATTAGTAAGGGAGATAAGTGAAGAGGAAGTAGAATGGGCAGTAAATAGTATGAAAAGAGGGAAAGCCGGTGGAGGTTTGGAAGTTAGTAAGAGCAGAGGGAAGGAAGTGGTTAACTTTATTTTTCAATAAGTTGTTGCACGAAGAAACGATACCTGACGATTGGTGTAACAGTTTGCTGGTACCAATTTTTAAAAACAAAGGGGACGTGCAAGAGTGCAACAACTATCGAGGAATAAAGTTAATGTCACATAGTATGAAGGTTTTGGAGAGGATCATAGAGAAAAGGTTGCGAGAAGAATGTAAAATTTCACAGAACCAGTTTGGTTCCATGCCAGGTCGAGGTACAACAGACGCCATCTTTGCCATTCGCCAAATGTGCGAAAAGTACAGGAGTGCACATAAAAATCTACACATGGTGTTCGTTGACCTCGAAAAGGCATACGACCGAACCTCGCGAGGTTCTGTGGTGGGCCCTTAAGATCAAAGGTGTGCCTGGAAAATACCTGCAGTTGATTCAAACCATGTACGGCAGATGCAGTACTCACGTCCGATCCGCAGCCGGGACAACTACAAGCTTTAATGTGGCTGTGGGCTTGCACCAAGGTTCAGCGCTTAGTCCTTACCTCTTTCTAATGGATGCTCTGACATCGGACATACAGAAAGAGGCCCCTTGGTGCATGCTCTTTGCCGATGACATTGTGGGGAGCTAGTTTAAGCCCCGCCACATGATCAAATTGATGGATTCGAAGTAGATGTACGAAGAACACTCGAAGATATGTATGATGAAAGATATATTTATATAAAACGAATATGTACAGTAAAATGCGTATCAAAAATATAGAAGACAATGAAGGAAGGAAAATAAAAGAGTAATGATAGTTGACAAAAGTCAGAAAAAGTAAAATGTGAATATGCATCAAAAAGGTTGTGGCAAATAGGTTGCCACATTACCCCCCTCCGAAGAACCGGAGGTTCGATGAGCAGGAAAGGTCTTCAGCGCGCGACGAGTTGCTAGCTTCTCTTCTCAGGTCCACACGGCGAGCCGGGATGAGCGTGCGCAGTGTCCACGTCGAGCTGGGACAGCGGCGTGTCAAGTCCTCGGTGCGTGCGGATGAGCCCAGTCTGCACGGAAAACCGGGATGAGCGTGTGCAGTATCCTCGTCGAGTTGGGATAGCAGCGTGTCAGAGTCCACGGCGCGATGAAGAAGAGCTGGGTGAGGCAGCTGCGGAACCAGGTAGATCCGTTGCGGTCTGCGATGGTATCCTTAGGGCTGGTGCGCTGGCGTGCTGAAGACTGCTGGGTTGCTGTTTATTTCCAGAAGCTGTTTGGCGTGTTTTCTTTGTCGCGGGTCACCAATATGTGGGGAGCTAGTTTAAGCCCCGCCACATGATCGAATTGTAGGATTGCGTGGTAGATGTAGGAAGAACTCTTGAAGATATGATGAATAAAGATATATTTATAGGAAACGAATATGTACAGTAAAATGCGTATCAAAAATATAGAAGACAATGAAGGAAGGAAAATAAAAGAGTAATGATAGTTGACAAAAGTCAGAAAAAGTAAAATGTGAATATGCATCAAAAAGGTTGTGGCAAATAGGTTGCCACAACATTGTGCTGGTTTCTGAAGAGGCCCAGAAGGGCCAGGCCAGACTGGAGGAATGGCGACAAAGGCTGGAGAACGTTGGCCTTAAAGTCAGTAGAACCAAAACGGAGTACCTGTACTGCGACTTTGGCGGTCTCTCCAGTTCTTTGCCGATAAAACTTGCCGGAATGTCCTTACCAGTCTGTTCCGATTTTCGGTACCTCGGGCACAGAATATATAATAGTACTACATACAGAACGGACACTCACCTCCCCTCCCTAGTCTGACTTACCTCACTATCGCGCCGGAATTAGGGATCTCATTAGGGGACCGCCTAGCGGGCATGGCACGCGCATGTTTGCGACGTTAGCGGAAGTACAAAGTTTCGTGTACGAGAGATGCCTAAGTACTGTGCAGTGTACGGGTGTCTTTCTTTCTCGAGAAATGACTCCGATAGGAGCTTTTTTCGTTTCCCACAAGATGAGAGGTGGAAAGTAACTTCATACAAAATATGCAACTACATATAACCTATTCTAACTATTCAGTTACAGTAAACAACTTTAAAAACGTTAGGTAAAGGTAACATTCTATAGAATTATGTGTAGTTCGGAAATTATAATTGTATCATTTATGTGATCGGTGAAATCAGGTGTTGCTAAGGTAGATTCTATCTTTTTATATCTCTACGATACCACGTGAATATGACATTACGAAAATTAGTACTCGTTACGTTGTTTACTAAATGAAAGTAAATTATTTACGTTGTTTATGTATCTGTTTATATTAAATTGTTATGTGAAAATAGCTATGACCGGTGCGGTGTAACGGACTTTGTCAACCCTTATAGCACGCACACAAACGCAGCGTCTGTGCAACACGCCATCTGTCAATGTATGGCCAAAATGAAAAGTTTCTTCTGAGTGTCCGGGCTGTGCCTCGGGTCTCTCGTACAAAACGACGGCAATATTGATCGAGACGTCAGGTATCGAATCAATGCAGGGTTGGATGAAATGGAGGCAGGTCACCGCAACAACATGCGACCCATGCGACAACTTATTGAAAAATAAAGTTAACCACTTCCTTCCCTCTGCTCTTACCAACTTCCAAACCTCCACCGGCTTTCCCCCTTTTTTATACTACTTACTGCCCATTCTACTTCCTCTTCACTTATCTCCCTTACTAATCCTACGTTAATAGGGGCATGCTCTAGTTCCCCACTCCACTCATTCTCTTCGTTCATTAATTTTTCAAAATAGTCCTTCCATCGTTTTTTTTTTGTGCTGCTGCTATAATAGGCAAAAAATATGGTGCTCTTTATGGGAGTTAAAAACAAGTAGGCTTTTCAAACAAGTAGGCTGTAGGCTTTTTGTCTGCAGTCGGCTCTTTTTTTGATTTGCCACATCTTGTTGTAATAAGGTGTTTTTAGGCTGTTTTGAGAGGAGAAGAACGTTCCAAAGAGCCATCGTCGCGGTTAGTTCTTGTTGTGGTGACAAAACAATTTTATTGAATATTTCATTGTACTGTACCCCGCGTGTAGTAAGTTGTTGCAAACTGTTAATTCGGGTGTTTTGCACATCTTGAAGTATTTCCAATATCTTAGTTTTCTTTTTGATCACATCATCGTTTTCATCTTACTTTCTACTGACTGTCTTCTGATATTGGCGGCGGCCAAGACAGCCTTTCTTTCTACCAGTTGTTGGGTATAACGGAAAGAAGGCATATTTTTCCTTGCTCTATTGTTTGGACGAACTTAAAAACAAAATGTTATTATTGTAAATTATTTTCCTTATTTAACTTAGTTTTAGATGGCTCAAACAAAAGCAATGCATCCTCCATATTTAGCTACACATTTTTTTTTGTATTTATAAGAGCTGATATTGTTTTTGTCAGATCCCTCACAACTTTGAGCCTGAGATAGGACAACTATACGCAATAAAGCGTGAAGAGTCTCTGTACAGTAAAGAGCATCAGATGTAGCACTTTTGGAGACTATCTGTTCAGTGAAGAGTATCAGCTGTAGAACTACAGCCTTTTCTTTTCAAGAATAGCAGCTTCGCCAGTGTTCCACTAACTCGTATCATATATTTTTCTGAGTAACAACAGCATACGCCCATGGTCTTCTGAAGGCTTCCGCTTCTAAGCTCATTTTTGTTATTGGACGATGTTTCTGCTCTCTGTCTTCTCTCTCTCTGCTCTGATCTCACTTCTGGCTAGGTGTCTCGATGCATAATTTCTTTTTTTTTTATGAGAACCTAGCTATAATGTGAGAAACTGTAGAGTTTGTGTAAGGGTTTGAAGAAGGCTCGAAGACGTGGATAGTGGCAGACAAAACAAGTCGTGCTAGCTTTGCTGCCGCACGAGTGACATGATGCACTCCGCGCGACCAGCGTTTGGCGCTGCAGATGCTTGCGGTGCCGGCTCGAGGGGACCCCAAGCTGGCTGATCGCACTGTAGACGTCCCCGTGTATATCAAATTCTTATATTTGAGAAAGAACGAGAGTATCCCAGGGTGTCCTCTGTAATGAAAAAAATATTATATTTGCACACACAGCTTACTGTAATTACACATACTAACTCACTACAAAAAATGGCATCTGTCTAAAACAACAAAAATCAACAAAAAAGGCAAAAATATAAATATTCAAAAAAGAGTAACAGTCAACGTAAAACGTCAAAAAAAGTAAGTAGTCAACAACAATATTGATAAACTGAAATATGAGGTCAGTGAATTTAAATCTTGATTTTAGTTGAGTTACCACTTCAATACAGGGTGTAACAAAAGGCTTAACGAAGCCTTACACCTCGCATTCAGTACATCAAACCAAATCGTATGTAACTAAAATAATCGCTGGGAAACGACTTTTATTTTTAAGGCATTCAAATAAATCATTTATTTATGAGCGACTATGTTTACGCGCGAGAAACGCTCATGCGTAGCGACGCGCACGCACACAATGGACGCGCTTAGTTAGTTGTGTGCGCACGCACATCGCGCGATACATTGCGTGCGTCGTGCACGGTTTAAGGTCTGTTTACAAAAAGAGTAATGAAATTTTTTATCATGTTTCTTAGAGAAAAACACTTGTTCGTACTTATAGAAGAGATTATTTTAAAAATCTCAGAAAAAACTAACAATATCTCAGTAACGCGTCATTCCCCAGGTGTGGTTTCTACGAGAAAAAAATATCGTATGAAGGGGGAATACTAGGGATGAAAATGGCGAAAATACTCATTTGTTTTCTTTGCAACTTTGAATCTTTCCAGTAAAATACATGTAAGTTTGGATAAATACAAATTTACATGTATAATACGTGTTTAATTCCATGTACTTTTCATAAATTGCAATGAATTAAAAAAAACATTTCTACAATTCACTATTGCCATCGTCAACCTGAACCTCGTCTCATTCGTGAACCACATCATCATCACATCACGGCTGTCCAAAATCAAAGCCTAGCAAGTACATCTGACTAAATTATACAGGAGAAGACCTTAAACATTTTCGACTGCCATTTAGGATAGGATTCTCACTTTATGTTTATCTTGTTTTCTTATGAAGAATTATGGATTGTTTTACTTTGCGAAATAGTTAAATTGAACATAAGTGCATTTTGGCAATTTTTATGTGCCCTACTAATGACTTTTTTGGATACTTCAAGATATGTTTGATACTAAACCAATGTCAAAAACCTAGTAAGATCTCTACCTAGGTATTTCAATTGGTTTTTATAAACCTTATGTTTTGGATCTAACATTAAAGACCTAGCAAATACATTTACTAGGTTTCTGAATTAGATTCTGAATTATTTCTATACCTAATGAATGACGCATTTCATCCTAGTAAGTAGCATAACGATAGTAAAAAACTCAATAAGCTTAAAAAATAATAGTTTAATTATTGTTAAAGGTAAGGTACAAAATCATCTTAGCACATCTTGCACAATATAAAATCATATTTCTGCTGCCATTTCGCCATCAGTTTGGAGATCATTGACTCATCGTTAACAGGCATTTGATACCAAAACGCTCGTCTTGCTTCTGGCATCAAAGGCACCAGTTTGGCAACAATGACATCCTTTTTACGACCAGGAATGCCTCGAGGAGTTGATTTTTCTTCAGGAAGCCCAACTACTTTATACTTTTTAGGTAGGAAGTCCAACTCGGCAAATGGTCCATCAAAACTGAAAATAACAATAGTAATAAATTAAACGGAAACGGAAAATACTTTAAATTCTCATTACATACAGCTACTATCAACAAGCTACCTTGTCTTGTAAAGAATGTTCCTCGAGCCAGCAACGAATTTTACTTGGACAACTTGGTTGAGTAAGAAAGATTTCATCAAGTCTTCATCATCATTTTTCCTTGGTGCTCTTTTTTTCTTTGGCCAGTTCCGACAATCACTTAAATCAATGACATTTATTTTTTGCCTTGAACTATTTACGACATCTTTAAAGTCTTCATAATCCAAAACATCTCATTGTCTTTTAATTCTTCTTTCAATGTTTCCATGCACTGAATCTGCAGTCATATGTGTATGACCTTTTGTCGAGTAACTCAAAGTCACAGTCTCGACGGCAGTTTCTGTGTTTACAACTGTGGTCAAAGCCGTAAATATAGTCCAGTTTTTATTTTGAGCAGTGCAATTATCAGCCCATATATGAAAATGTTGGCAATCCCTTTCATTCTTCATGAATGTCAAAATAGCATCAACTATGTTGGAAGCCTCTCGACCGGCGTGACCTTCGTGCCAAATTATGCAAGTAGCTGAATCAGGAGACTGCTTATTAATGGGTGCAAAAGTAAGATTAAATGTAATTAATCGGCTTATAAAAACAGCTTCTTTAATTTGGTTCATTATAGGCAGCAAAATTACTTTTTGTAAGTCCATTGACAAATACTTTACATGCTTAGAATTCTTTTGTGTCGCATCACTTTTGTAATTTTCGAGAGCTTGATCAGATTTAGCTTTATGTAACGAAAACCTTTGCTTTAGAATAGAATAAATCGAATAGATTAGATCGTCTGGCATAAGAGATTCATCGGTGTATTTTTTCTTTTCTGCCAAATAAAAAAAGCATTCATCATTTTTTTAATCTCTTTCCTGTAAGTTTCATCAGAACATTGTGTTTCCGGGTATTTCCTCTTAAAATCGCTGTGCATTTCGCGTACTGTTGTTAGGTCTTGCAAGTATTTTGTGAACGGTGAATTATGTCTACGGTAGTGACTGACAGCAGGTTTGTAACTAAGAATATGTTCCTGGAGTACATTTTTGTTAATTTCTTTCCTTTTACCGCCTCTTTTTTCACCATTCAAAGATGCAAATAATTGACCCTTCTTTAAAGCTATTGATAATTAAGTGATGGGTCCATCAGTTCTCAATCCAAGTGTACCTATCTAAAAAAAAACACAGACGGGAACCAAATCTTTGTTATCCTTTCCTGGCAGATAGTAACGTGTTTCGTTTCTGGATGGAACAGCGGGAGTAGTGTCGACTCTTCGTCTTTTTATTTCTGTCAATTGAACAAACTTATTTGAAAATGATCTCCTACACTGAAATTTCGAATCCCAATACTGTTCCCAAATAGCCAGTCTATCCTGTTCTGAAAATTGTAAACATTGTCGCTTGTAATTTCCATCGCAGGGCCTACGTAGCATAGGGTGCTTAAGCTTATGTTTATTTTTGAAGATGCTATCGTTGGGAGCACTATTTGAAATAAAATTGGTCCTGGATATTTTGTAATAAAAATCGGTATTTTCTCTGTAATATCAGTCACTGGCAGAATTCGTTCTTGTGTTTCTTGTTGTGGGGTAATCATACAAGTATGCAAATTAACGTCCTCAAACGAAGCTATATCTTCGCTTAAACCTAACAAGTCTGATAATGTGCTCTCATCAAAATCTGGATTAGGTACATACGAGTATAACGGATCTGCGACAGAGTCATCGTCACTAAAGTCGATAAACTGATCAAGGTCAGGTGTATCTGTAATTGATTCAGAGTGAATGCCAGAACCAGAAGGCTGTGATTGAGCATAGTGATTAGTGCCATGAGTGTTAGAAGCAGAAGTACTCGTGCATGGCTGAGGCTGATTACCAAAAGGTGCGATGTTAGTACATGGAGAAGTGCTAAAGAGAGAGAGAGAAAGCAAAACGCACTCATTATATCACGTGTAACACACCACACAAATGCAGTTAACACATAAATATTCATTATCATTAACGTCAGAGTGGAGAAGACATGAGACCATAGCTTATTTTTTTAGCCTCATAGTTTTAATATTGTCTTGGATTCGAACTAAGGAATTTTCTTCCTAGTACTACGAAAATCAGACTACAATTATGACGGGACATTTTCAAGTTCAAAAACTTAATAAAAGACCAATTTCAAATTCAAAAGCCTCGTAAGTTCAATTCGCAAATTCATAAACCTAGCATGTATCGTATTTAATAGGATTTTGAACTTGGAAATGTTACTTACTAGCTTTTTCATTTTGTAAACTCTGAGTACGAAAGGCACTTGCTGGGTTTAAGCATGTTCATAACTCTGATTCTATTTAAGATAGAAATACAGTTGTTTTTGCAATAGACGGAGCATAAAAAATTGGGAATATTGATCGCAGAAAACGTGTTTGAAAAAAATGCCCCTTGCTAGGTATTGGTTTTGGACAGCCGATCATTGATACCGTCTTTAGCATTGACAAATTTCAGACTCCAGGTAACAAACATTAATTTATTCAATCGATGAGCTGTCAAACGGTTGCGATTTTTGGTGTGTGTCTGCCCTAAAAAAAAGACCAATTTCTCTCACTAACGGCTGATGATGGTGGATTACTCAAAATTCTTATGGCCACAGCAGACAATGGCTTTTAGTGACACAGTCCTAGCTAGCAGTCACGTGGGTGAAGTTTGGTATATTGTGGTATTTTGGCGAAGTGGAAGTAAGTGAATCCCTATTTCAGGTTAAGTTGGCACGGAACCCTCAGTGCGCGGGTATAACTTGGCCGGTTTTTTTCTTTGTCTATGGTTTTCCGCCAACGTGTTTTTTTTCTTCTAAAAGTGACTATATAAAGAGACCTATAAAAGTGATGGTAGAAAATTGCTCATTGGTAAGGCCTGTTATTTATTATTGTTCAAATAGCAGTGCCACATATTGTCGTGCTCATTATAATAATGAAAATAATGAATAATCGTGCAATTAGTATTTGTTGGGAGTTAATTTTTGAACAAGACAACAACCCAACGAATACCGCTAATAGTCATAACTATACCGCTCAGTATATTCTACCGCTCAGTATAATCTGATTTTGACCAAACAAGGTAAGAGTCAACTTCCTGACATGTTGTTAATATGTAAAGTTATGGATTCACTGCCAGACGAATACTTAAACTTCAAGTCTAGTTTGGCCTTGATGTCAATTAACGATCATAATATAGAAAACCTGACAACTCAGCTGTGCACATACGAAAGATCACTGAAAGAAAAAACCGACAAAGAAGGTGAATGTAGTAATGAACTCTTAATGCTAAAGAAGCAAGGCAAGAAGAAAAACAAAGTTTGCAACTATTGTAAAGAAGGATGTCACAAAGTCAGATCATGCAAGAAGTGGATTGCTGATGGGAGACCCCCAAAACATCATTCTACCAGTGCAATGACGACGTTGACAGGCTTCACTCAAGCCTGCTACGAGCAAAAAGACGATGAGTCGTGGTAAGTTGACAACGGAGCGACAAATCATGTCACAAACAAGAGATTATTTGACAGTTTTGAATACTTTCATGAGCCACATAAAATAATGACTGCTAATAATGGCCAAGTAGTACAAGCTATTGGTAAAGGTACAGTCAAGATTAAATCTAATGTGAATGGTCAGAAAGAATTGCTATATTTCAAGAATGTATGGTATGTTTTGGAAAGAGTCATAGACAAAAGTTCGGACAGAGACCTATAGCTACCAAACCTGGAGAGCTAATAAGCACAGACGTATGCGGACCATTTCCTTATTCTATATCAAAGTATAGATACTATTTGTTCAAAGACCGGCGACATGGCGGATCCGAATCCATTTTTTCAACTATCAAAACGCTTCCCTTTCATTGATTTAATGTAAAAAAAACTAAAATGTAAAAAAAAGTACTTTTGGAGATATAGCACACTTCATGAACCGCAAATATAACTGTCTCTCATACAAACACTATGAAAAGTTATTTTTGCGCTCAAAAAATATTGTGATTTTTTTTGTAAGTGTACCCTGAATTCTATCAAGGGTGGCACGGAACCCTCAGTGCACGGGTCCGACTCGCACTTGGCCGGTTATTTATGTTTGAATAATTTCAATAATATCATGGATATGATGTTTTTAAATTTATTGTTTTCGAATTATGGGAAAAATGGTGTCAATATCCAATCAAAATTTAACGTTTAAAAATATGTATAAAAGTATATATAATTTTGTAGGTTCCCCTATTTTAAAGTTCTGACCCCAACGAGAGTCTATAGAAACAAGAGAAAATTTGAAGTCATCGATGATTGTTCCAAAAATAAAGAAATTTTAATTACGACACCAAAAAGAAGAAAGGTGCAGAATACTGACACACAAGAGACGCCCAAATGTAAAACACTAAAGACAGTTTTATTAAAAACAAATAAAAGAATTAAAAGGTTCATATCGCCCAGTATTCGATTTTTAAAAAGAAACTTTCCATTAAAAATATTGTTGATTTAAGTAAACATAAATTTAAAAGTGAATGCAGTGAAATTTTAACCAAAATGCACCTGAATAATAAAAAAAACAGTGGTCAGAGAAGGAAAAGAAGTTTTGCATGTCTCTCTACTACAAATCCCCTGCTGCCTATAAGTTTTTATATAATTCAGGTGTAGTACTAGCAGCTCCATCAACAATACAACGATGGTTGCAAGAAACTAATTGCTTGCCAGGCATTAATACGGATATTATGGAAAATATTTAAAATAAATTGTTTAATCAATTAATGAGGGGGCATGTGTAGTTTGTTTTGATGAAATGAGCATAATGGTTGATTTGGAATATACAAATAAATATGATTTAATGGAGGGATTTGAAGATTTTGGTGGTGGTGATCGTAAAAATCATGAAACTATTTAGTTTCTAGAGAGCATATTTATGCTCTCGTTTTTGTTGCGAGGGGGATCTACAGCAATTGGAAGATCCCCGTAGACTTTTTATCGTCAAAAACAGTTGATTCTAATAAATTACAATTAATTGTTGATTCTGTGATTAATCAATTATTTGAAAGTGGCTTGCTGCCAAAGGCGACAGTGTGCGACCAAGCTACTACGAATGTTAAATTAATTAAAAATATGGGTGCTACAATTGATTCTCCTTTTTTTAATTAATGGACATAAGATGTACGCAATTTTTGATGCACCTCATTTGATTAAAAATATCAGAAATAATGTACTTAATGATGATTTTGAATTAGACGGGAAACAGATTTCATTTAAAGATATTTTGCATGTGTATAATAATGATAGAAATAATAAAAGTAAATGTTTAAAAAAACTGACGCCAGTGCATATGAATCCAAATAATTTTCAGAAAATGAAAATAAAACTTGCGGCTCAAGTTCTCAGCAGCTTTGTGGCTGAAGCCATCAAAACAGCCGTTGATAGTAGATAGTTGAATAGCAGCACAGCAAAACATACAGCTGATTTTGTCCAATTATGTAATGATTTATTTGATTGTCTCAACTCAAGAAATAAATTTGATTCTAATCCGTATCGATGTGCTATCACCAAAAATCAAAATTCTATTGTTAACCAAACTTTGATTACAGGAAGAGATTTTTTACGAAATTGAAAAAACACTGTGATAAAGAAATAAAAGAAAAAATACCCGACCACCATGTTTTGATGGAATGGTGCAAACAATAAATGCTGTTATTCAACTTTCTGCAGAAGAATTTACTGAGGGCACTGGCGTCAAATTTATCATGACTTATCGATTAAATCAAGATGTGATTGAAATTTTATTCGGGATTTATAGATTAAAAGGTGGATGTAATAAAAATCCGACGGCAAAGACTTTAAGATACATTTTTTTATCAAGGACACGGTCGTATCATGCCCCAGAGTCGTTTTGTTTGATTAAAGAAAAGCATTAAGAGCCTTGACTATATCATTTTGCAGAAAATATATTGAATTTTTAATACAATATTGTTAATTTACTTTGCTTTTATCTAGCGGCATATAAATCGACAAAAAAATAGGACAACGATTGAATACAATTTCCTGTCCCCAACAATTGTTGTGTTTGGATGAAAATAGCGGTTTCGAGCACTTATTAGCAAACTGACGACCGCTTAACGAAATGGCATATTGTGTCATACTGTGTCATAGAACTGGCAGTTAGTTGAATAAGTAAGCGCTCGCAATCGCTATTTTAAGAAGGAAAATGACGTTTGCCTCCCATAGGTACCTTTAAACCTACCAACCTCTTCCTAAAACTTGAAAAAAAAACTGTGACAAGGAACTTCTTTTCGTTGGCTATTGTTTGCGTCATCGTAATTTTCACGCGTTACGCACCCTAGCGGGGCAGTTTTCTATGTTTTAGTTTTGGTGGCCTAGATGGCGGTTTTTCGACACAGACGGCGCTATGATCTAGAAAGACCTGTTCCAGATAGTGTGCAAGAGATTGACCCCACACATTTTATTTCGTTTTATGTGAAAACCCCGCTATTTACGGCTTATATTACATTATATTATTTTAAAAGGCGAAGAAACGAACCCATAAAATTAGTTTTGGTCGTGACGCATGGATTTTTACTTTTGGGGCAAGCAATGTATGGCGGGTCGACCGTGTCCTTAATTGAATAATCTAATGAATTTTGATAAAACAAACTGCGAATCCGATCAAGAATTGTTCATATCCACTCAGTATAGGACATCGCATTGACCAATTAGCAATGTGTTTGTGTTGATTATAATTGATTTTTGTACATAGATTTTAGTTTTTTTGTTATCTGACATTTGTTTTCGTTTATTTTTGTGTTGATAGGCTTTAAGATAATTTATTTATTTGTACATTTATGTTTTTGTCATACGTTTCTTGTGTTGATTATTAAATAATTGCTAAAATTATTAACATATTTTATTTATTTTTAATTCTGCCCCAAAATACTACATCACAAATAGGTAGTAGTACATTCGGGCTTGTCCGAGGATAATTGCATTACTGCCCGAAAATACTACACCATAAATAGGTAGTAGTACATTCGGGTGAGCCCGAGTTATAAATTGCCCGAGTAACCCCCAAAGTCAAAAAATTGGTTTTGATATAAGACTGAACACGGAATATTTATCATGCGCCTGTATAGGAATGCGACTGCCATTGCTGCCTCCAGATAGTATAAATAATGGGACGCCAGTTACAGCACTATTCCTCGATATGAGTAAAGCTTTCGATTTCGTTAATCACACTATGCTACTACATAAATTACAACATTACGGCATAAGGGGAAAAGCTTTGGACTGGGTGGCTAGCTATTTATATGGTAGGAAGCAGTGCACAGAAATAACCAGAGTAACTTAAAATAAAAATAGGACCATTTACACAAAAGAAAAGTTCCAGTCAGAATTAATTATAAAAAATAGTGGAGTTCCGCAGGGTAGCATTCTCGGCCCTGTATTATTTCTACTGTACATAAATGACCTTCCGTATGCCACCAACCATGACTGTATATTATTTGCCGATGATACAACTATTGTTATCAAACCTAAAGATAAAGTAACTGCTCAAACGGACATAAATAAAGCCTTAGCAGATGTAGGTAGCTGGATGAAAAATAATGACTTAAATATAAATGTTGGTAAGACAAATTTAATTCAATTTAATTCTTATAATTATAATTTTTTTAAACTTGACATTAAATATTTAGGTGAAAAAGTAACTGAGGTGAACAACCTTAAGTTTCTAGGGATATATTTAGACAACCATTTAAACTGGAAGGCACATATTGACTTCGTATGCAAAAAACTAGAATGTTTTGTTTTTGCTCTAAAAAGAGTCAGGCAAACGGTTTCAACTGAGGCTGCTTTAACAGCCTACCACGGATACGCATCTTCAACACTTAACTACGGACTGATAGTGTGGGGAAACTCTGTAGATGTGGATAGACTGTTTAAATTACAGAAGCGATGCATTCGGGTAATAAACAAGGCATGGTTTTTAGACAGCTGCAAACCCCTATTTAAAAAATCAAATGTTCTTCCATTGCCTTGTATGTACATAAAAGAAATTTGTCTTTTCACTAAAACGCACCCAGATTTATTTAAAAAGCGTAGTGAAATTATACCTCGACAAAAAAGGGCTAATTTTAAGAACTTGTTATATAAATTTCCCTGTCACAAGGTGATCTACAAGGATAATGTGGATAACATGTGCATTTTAATATTTAACCACTTACCTCAAGATATTAAAGTGTTAGAGGGTCTGGCATTTAAAAAAAAACTAACCGATTGGCTAATGTTAAATTGTTTTTATAGTGTTAAAGAGTTCCTAGAATATAAGACCAATTAATTAATTAATTACTATTTATTTGTAATATTTGCACGTCTGCTTGCAGGCTGAATACATTTACTTTGTTTGCAATTTGAGATCCAATTTTATGTATGTATTCTCGCAAATAAATTTTCTGATTTCTGATTTCTGATTTCCGATTTTGATTCCCGAGGCCATATTAAGCATTCAAGAACTGGCAAATGTTTCGGAGGAATATAATGCATTCAACAATTATTTCTCAACACAGTGGATGGGGAATATATACCGAGAATGTCTTCACTTGCTACAAAGAAAATTTTAGAACCAATACTATCGAAGGGTGGCATGGGCGCCTAAAAAAAAGATTTCCCGTTAAACCACCACTATATCTTTTTCCTCAGTTATTAAAAAAAATCACGTTATCAAGACAGAAAATTAAAACAAGAAAAAATTCATTGCAAAGAAAAGCAGCGTAGTATAAAGTTATTGCAAAAAAATGATCAAATAGAAAAAAATGTGACAGAGGCATTGAACAACGAGATAAGCGTAATCGATTGCTTGAAACGGTTGTGCAAAGTCAATTTCATATTTAAAACGTCATGAAAACTTTATTTTTTACAGTGTATTTATTGAACGTCACTTAGCCCATCGGTTCACAATATACGACAGAAGGTCTTGTAATGAGAAGAGCCGGCAAGATGTAATAAGTTCAGCAAGTGCTGAACGGTAAGGGCCGTATAAAGTGGTGCCTATCAGAATTTTAATTGATTTCAAGGAGTGAACGTATCCATTTTTAGTTTATTAGAAATTGTATTATGTTTTTATAAAATAATAATATATAATATACTAGATGACCCGGTGAACTACGTACCACCTACATATAAATTTATGTAAAATGTAGTTAAAACTTAAGCCGCACAAAACGAATTAATATGGCAAAACTACAGAAAAATCAAGTGAAGCACAAATTGATATCAAAACGGAAATTCGTCACTTCCAGATTTAAGAAGTAAGTTTTGTAAATGATCGAACCTGAGCTGGTTCCTAACAGCACACCAGGTTCGCCTCCTCCGTCCGATTTCCATGATCCAAATGTATATCTTTATAATATCTATTTAATATACATGACCCGGTGAACTTGGTATCACTATGGTTGGGGCGGCCTCATAGTAGTTTAGCAATCTGGCAATACTGTCAGTGTCACTGATTGTTCAAATGTAAAAACAGAACTTATAGTTTAACTCCATAAAATGCATTGTCCCTTTTGTAATAAGTGAATGGAACGGCAGAACAAAAATAACTGTCCAGGTTGTAATAAAACACTACTAAGATGTGACGAATGCTACAGCATAATCGCTAACACCTTTAGATTTTGTACTAAGTGTGGTAAGAATGTGGAAAGAATAATACGTATGAACAGGGCAAAAGAACAAAAAAATATATTAAAGCAAAAGCTGCTATCTAAACCAAAATACGTTACAATGTCATCTTCATCATTCCAGGAAATATTTTATGAATTCAATTTGTCGGCCGAAGACATTCAAGTTATTGAAGACAGCGAGAAGGTCAACATCAAAAATGTTCTGGTAGATACTGATGTTATTGATGACAGCCAGCAGCTCAACATTGACAATGTTCTGATTGAATCACATTTGTGCGAGTTGCCTTGTACTTCCACCATATCATGTCCTGGCGAGCCAAGTGGTTCCCAAGTAGATAGAAATAAAGAGTGATTAATACATGTTGACATTGGCAAAATCATCTTCAAGCATCGTTGGAATCTATAATTTGTAAATAAAAAGAATAAGACTGATTAATATATTTTTAAATAAAAATAGTTTTATTAAATTGTGTTTTATTTTAGATACATACAACATATTATTATGTGATTGTAAGGATGCAAATGCACATATTGTACACATAATAGGTCTTTACCTATGAAATTGCCGTTCTTCAGTACTGGTCATTTCAAATAGAAAAAAGTTTGGAATGGCTTTGTATTCTAAATTCAAATTAATTTTGTATTAAAAACATGACATTCTTCGCACAAACTCAGTCTTTTGTTTATTGATTAGTGTTGTATTTTCATTACATTTAAAAAAATTTCGTCATAATGGATACTTTAAAAAATCGTGTAATTATGGAATATGAGTTCCGTCGTGGCACCAACGCGATACAAACAGCACGTAACATCAAAAACGTTTACGGAGATAACTGTACAAACGAACGCAAAACCCGCTATTGGTTTTCCCGGTTCCGTTCTGGAAATTTTGACTTGAAAAATTAAGCTCGTGGTCGTCCGGAGACTTTGGTCAACAATGATGAATTAAAGGCGATTGTGGAAGCTGACGAAACTCAATCTACAGCTGCGCCAGCAGCAGCTTTTGGTGTTAGCATCAAAACAATTTTGATCCATTTGCGACAAATAGGCAAGGTAAAAAAACTTGATAGATGGGTGCCCCATGAACTTAACGATCGCCAGCGCAACGTACGCGTCGAGACCTGCCTCGCGCTGCTCAATAGGCAAAGAAATGAAGGAATTTTGAACCGAATTGTTACGTGCGATAAAAAATGGATTCTGTTCGATAATCGAAAACGCTTAGCAAGTTGGTTAGATCCTGGTTCAGCGCCAAAGCAATGCCCTAAACCAAAAATGACCCCCAAAAAGGTAATGGTCACTGTTTGGTGGTCTAGTGCGGGTGTGATTCACTACAGCTTCTTACAAAACGGCATGAGCATTACTGCAGATGTGTACTGTAAAGAACTGGAGAAAATTATAGAGAAGCTTGCACATCGGCAACCAGCTTTGGTCAATCGGTCGTCCCCACTGCTCCTTCACGACAACGCGCGACCCCATACTGCACAACAGACAGTCTCCAAGTTGCAAGAGCTGGAGTTGGAAGCTCTCCCTCATCCACCATACTCACCAGACCTTGCACCTACCGACTGTTACTTTTTCCAAAATTTAGACAACTTTTTACTGGGTAAAAAATTCAATTCCCGAGAGGCAGTACAAAATGCCTTTGAAGAGTTTGTTGCCTCCCGTCTAGCTGATTTTTACAAGAAGGGCATCAATAAATTGCCAATGTGTTGGCAAAGATGCGTCAATTGCATGGGTGATACTTTGAATAACAGAAATAAAAAATATTAAAAAAATAAGTACTTTTACTTGTTACATACAAAACGGCAATTTCATTGGTAAAGACCTAATATTAAGTCATTTATTTATATTTATACACTCCATTTACAAAAGGACACGGTCGACCCGCCATACATTGCTTGCCCCAAAAGTAAAAATCCATGCGTCACGACCAAAACTAATTTTATGGGTTCGTTTCTTCGCCTTTTAAAATAATATAAAGTAATATAAGCCGTAAATAGCGGGGTTTTCACATAAAACGAAATAAATTGTGTGGGGTCAATCTCTTGCACAGGTCTTAAAAGATCATAGCGCCATCTGTGTCGAAAACCCGCAATCTAGGCCACCAAAACTTAAACATAGATAACTGCCCTGCCATCGTAATTTTCACGCGTCACGCACCCTGCGTGACGCGTGAAAATTACGATGACGCAAACAATAGCCAACGAAAAGAAGTTCCTTGTCAAAGTTTTTTTTCAAGTTTTAGGAAGAGGTTGGTAGGTTTAAAGGTTAGTACATATGGGAGGCAAACGTCATTTTCCTTCTTAAAATAGCGATTGCGAGCGCTTACTTATTTAACTAACTGTCAGTTCTATGACACAGTATGACACAATATGCCATTTCGTTAAGCGGTCGTCAGTTTGCTTATAGTGCTCGAAACCGCTATTTTCTGCCAAACACAACAATTGTTGGGGACAGGAAATTGTATTCAATCGTTGTCCTATTTTTTTTGTAGATTTATATGCCGCTAGATAAAAGCAAAGTAAATTAACAATATTGTATTAAAAATTCAATATATTTTTTGCAAAATGATATAGTCAAGTCTCTTAATGCTTTTCTTTAATCAAACATTAAACGACTCTGGGGCAATTTACGACCGTGTCCTTTATAAATTTTCTTGGATGTGCTCATTTCTGGACTGGGACTGTGAACGTGATATACAAATCTTTGCTTAAATTAAATACAACACAGTTATCATCATTATGATAGCGGCCAATTAATGCCACTTCTGTACATATACAGTTAATTAATATAGTGCTCTCTGGTAGACAATATTTTAGGTTTTTTTGCGGTGCATAAATAAATAAGGATGTTGGTTTTCCGACGCGCGAACACGCAACGTATTTGTCCATGTGCGAAACAGGGAAACTCTAAGTTTATTCGATCCTTGCGATTTATTTATGGTCATTGCAAAAGCTAGACGCACGGGAAATTGCAACCTTTGAAAATCAAATGGCAAATCCGTTGGAACCATAGGTATTCGTAGGATTAAGACATCCTCTCCTTTGTATTTTCCTTTGATTATTTTAGCTTCGATGATGTTATTCATGAGTTTCTTTACAACCAATCTCGTTCCATTGCAAAGTCGAGGTTGATTAATATTACGCGGCATGATTACAACTGATCCTACTTTTAATTGTAATCTATGTGGTGGTAGTCCAGGCAACTCTAATGAGTTTAAAAATTCTGTAGGGTAGTTGACTACGTCATCCTGGTTTGTAGCCGTGTCAACTGACTTGTATGTAAACAACTCTCCTGGAAGAAAATTCTGAATGGTCG
Organism: Pyrausta aurata; assembly: GCA_963584085.1. Lineage (NCBI taxonomy): Eukaryota > Metazoa > Arthropoda > Insecta > Lepidoptera > Crambidae > Pyrausta > Pyrausta aurata. The sequence goes on from OY757251.1 coordinate 4,290,019, forward strand.
CATTGAGATCATCGACATCTTTGTTTTTTGCCGCGAATATTGCTCGTTCACTTAGCCAATCGTGGTCATTATATTGTTGTTTAAGGTCCGGAAAAACACGCTGAATAAGCTCCTCTTTCGATTTTGTGAAGTGACAGAAATCCGTGGGATATGTCATTAATCCGGTCAAGCTGACAACTGCGACCTACCTTACCATTGCCAATATCCAGCAATTGCTTCGAAAACACAGTCGCAGTTTGATCTTTTTGCAAAAACACTCGCATATTAGTAGTCATTTGATAATTATAACAAAAAAGTTAACAAATATTCAAAAAAATATACTGTACCTTGAGTCTTATTATAATGGTAATCACTAATCATAAATAAACACATAACATAATATATTTTTTTATGTAACATACCATAAGCACATCCCTATTTTTAAGGTTATGTTGGCAGTATTTGCAGAACGTATACCTGCCTGTCATAATTTGGTAAGGTTGGCACCCGTCAAACATTTCAACCCATTAATTATTTTTATATTTTGAATTTAAATACACGATGTTATGAGCAAAGTTGATATTATGTTGTCAATTCAAAAGTCTTTTTTTAATGCGTTTTTCAATTCGTGTGGAACCGAGACTACAAATACCGTCAAATGTTTGACAGAAAGTAAGTGGTCAACTTTTATATTGGAAAATGGAATTGTCGTTTTACTCTATCTTTCTCGCAATTTTTCCTTATTTGCTCACCGGTTAGATCTACCCTGGACGACGACAAACATTTTAAAACCAAAATCAGCTTCTTCTTCTTCTGGAGTTCCATTGGTTTAAAGTTCCATGGCACGCAGCACGGTTCTACTAACACAATTTAACAAGTTTCTGTTTTGTGATATTGTTTTTATCTATTGATGGTTTTGCTTGTGTGTCTATATGGGATCAGTTCTGTTTTACTATCTTAGGTTAAAAGAAGATGCTTTTCGTTCCTTTTGGGACGACGACATCATAGCTCTTGTTGTGACGGAGACGAACTCGTACGCCACTAAAATTGTCTCACAGGCTTTCCAGGCTGATTGGTTTCCCACTAATAGCCACGAGATTTTGTGCCTCTTCGCGTTTTGGATGATGCTAGCCATCATCAAAATGCCAACACTGACAAGCTGCTTTTCCAGCGATCCTTTACTGGAGACCAGTGTTTTTAAACGCATTTTCACGCGGAAGCGGTACGAAATGCTCACGAGGGCACTACATTTTGTAGACTCAGACCCCGCTAATAATCAAAATCCCACCAACAGCGCCGTCCCGAGCTTGGACCGTTTACACCGATTGAGGCCAATCATTAAACATTTAAATACAAAGTTTCAATCTAATTACGTACTAGAGAAGAATATTGGCATAGACGAAAGCTCAACCCTTTGGAAAGGACGATTGGACATAAAAAGCGAAGAAAAAGCAAAGAAAAAGGGAAGAAAAGCGAAGAAAAATACAAAGATAGCCTAAACACGAGTATGGTAGTTTTTAAAACATTGTCTTACGCACAATGGTACAAGACACGACTCGCACGAAAATGTGGTCTTTTTTATGGCGGCAAGAGGCACACAATTTACGTGCACTTTTTTGAGTGGCGTAATAACCATCCTCAGATGTCATTGAGACAGGCCAATGAGTGGAATCTACATGCCTACCAGGCACCATATGAGAAGCTCGGTTGGTCCTTGCCGTTCGGTTGCGACATAGTGGACATTGCGAAAGATGATTAGAAAGAATAAGGTCTACTAGATGAAGGCGAAAAGCTAAATGGTGCTGGAAAGTGTTCGTGGAAGAGCGAACAAGAATGCGAGAGTTTATGATAGAAACATTAATAAGGCTATTTTTGATATATTTCTTATCGAGCTTAATTGATATTGACTATTTCGCTCAGTCATGTTCAAATAAGCTATAAAGATAAGGAGACATGATTCGGCTCTTTCAGGGCACATTTATTTTTATTTTTTTCACTGTATATTTGATGTTCGTAAGTGTCATTTCATGACCTAAATTGAAATAAAGATTTAGAATTTGAATTTTGATCGAGTTTCTGAGATTGGCGTGATTCAAAAGCTCAACTTTTTTCAGACTAACGAACATCAATTCATTTTTATTTATAAATATAGATGATTATAATATAAAATAATACACACCAGTTTTAATATTCCCGGTATTATTTTATTCATTTTAGTTTCAATTGACAATATTTCATTTTTATAAAAGCATGATTTGAACACCATTTCGAGACTTAGCGATTCTAAATACGTCGAATATTTTTTCAGATTTTTTCGCACTTCATATTTAAAGTTAAACGAAAAAGACTGAAAAGAACATGAAAGTTAGCATATCACAGGTTACGCCTTGGCATTGACGTCTAACGCAGAAAAACATTTAAACGACCTTGCTGTCAGCTGTCACTTTGACATTTAGTGTTGTTGCTGTTTCCGGTGTTGTATTGGACATCTATAGTTCACAATACGGTAAACTTAAGACTGTTACAAAATGGTTATGCATTCAAATGATTTGATTCCATAGATAAATATGAATAAAAAATTATATGTTTTGCACTCACATGTATTCTTTACTTCAATAATTTCTTCTGCAAATTCATCAGAAGAAGCATCGGACCTGTTATTATCAAAAAAAAGCACGTATTTTTTAACTGATAGGTAAAGTGATTTGGTAGACATTTTGTGAGACAATCTTCTGGACCCGTTCAAGAATTGAAAAATCGGTCTTATTAGCACCTCCCCAAATGGAAATACCGTGAGATAATGTAGATTGAGGTAAAACAATATACATTTTATTCAGAAGAGAGCTAGTCATAACTAAGCCATCATCATCCAGTCATACATATACTTAATATATCATGTATACTGCAAATTAAATAGCTATAAAATAAGCTTTCATTCATCCGTAACTTTTTCCTGGGACGCCATAAAATCTGAAAAATATATATATATATGTTAAGGTATTAAAGATGTATTGAATATTTACAAATAAATATTTAAGATATATTTTCTCCAACTATGTGAAAAAAAATCTTTTCATGTTTTTTCACTGCTCGTCGAGGTACCAAATAATTAATATAGGTCTCAAATAGGATCAATAAGGTATTAAACCTTAATAGTCTCCAAACATAAAATATTGCACTTGGTCCTGGGGTTCTGACGCTAACGTCTTATTGACTATATCAAACGTCTGTTCATACCTCGTGTGTTCATAAGTTTTGAGACAAACTTGGTAGTAAAAAAAATAAATTAAATATTACTGGCTGCTATTTAATTCTTTTTACAATTTTGAATTTGGAATGTTTACTTTTAATACCTTTGACCTTCAAATTTATTTCTGTCAATTTTATCGTGATGGAGGGGACTAAAGAATTGCGTGCGACCGTGATATCGCTATTTAAGGCGGGAAAAACACCAATGGAGATTTTCCGTGGGGTGAAAACTTTTGGCGTAAGCCGTAACTTCGTGTATTACACTATCAAACGATACAATGAGACAAGTTCCTTGCAAGATCGCCAAAGGAGTGGTCGGCCACGCTCTGTAAGGACGCCTGCGAACATCAAAATCATCCGAGAGCGACTTCGCCGAAATCCATGTCCCACTCAGAAAAAAATTGCTCTGCAGACTAAAATTTCGCGCGTTTCAGTCAACAGAATACTGAAATATGATCTTAAGGTAAAGGCGTATAGCCGTAGAAAAGTTCACTTTTTAAACGATCGGCTTCGTAAATTGCGTCGCGAACGTTGTCCATTACTGCTTAGGAGACACGATGCGAGGAAGATACTGTTTACCGATGAGATTTTTTTTTAATGTCGAAGAAAAGTTCAACCGACAAAACAATAAAGTCTATGCCAAAAGTAGCAAGGATGTCCCAGCTTCAGCACGGAATGTCTCGCGTACTCATCATCCGGCAAGTGTGATGGTATGGTGGGGAGTTTCGTATGAAGGTGTCACTCCGCTCCATTTCTGTCAACAAGGCGTCAAGGTGAAAGCCAAGAATTATCAAAATGACATCTTAGAGCCTGTTGTGAAACCCCTATCTCATACTTTATTTAACAACAAAGTTTGGGTTTTCCAGCAAGACTCAGCACCATCCCATAAAGCAAAAACCACCCAAGCTTGGTTGAGGGAAAATGTGCCGGCTTCATCGCGGCGAACGAATGGCCCTCCTCCAGCCCCGACCTCAACCCGCTGGATTATTCTCTATGGACTGAGTTAGAGCTCAGGGCCTGCCAGAAGTCCCACCCAAACTTGGAGTCACTGAAGCGAGCTCTTGTTCGAGAAGCAAAGCGAATCCCGCTAGAAAAGATTCGTGCCGCCATTGATGATTGGCCAAATCGTCTAAGGGCCTGTATTAAAAACAAGGGTGGACATTTTGAATAATAGATATATTTTATTGTTGATTATTATCTACTTAGTGTTCACTGTAAATTTTAGAAATATAAGTTAATTATTTAAAAAGTTATGCCTCTTTTTTTTCGTCTCAAAACTTATGAACACACGAGGTACTATCTAATATACTTAATACGCGTAAATAATGTGATTAGAAATTATACTTATGCATAACTGTGTGATACTTCCTGGCTACGCCATGAAAGCCAATTAAAATTAAATTTGGCAGAATAATTGTCCTTAAATAGTCCAAGTTTCAGAAATATTGAACGAAATTAGTGGCGTGGCTGAGAAGTATACTTCTCAGCCACGCCACCTCGCTAATCGTTATAGAGTGTTTACTTTGCTGTGATATTTGGCAAAACAGTTGTCCCCAAAGAGTCCTTGTTAGTGCAAGGCTTAAAAACAATTATCATTTAAAAAAATAATAGAAATTGAAAAAACTTTGAGGGGGTACTTGGGCGCTGCGTCACCTCTGCCATCGTCATTTATTATGGGATCATTTTCAATGATATTTGGAAAAACAATCGTCCTCAAAGAGTCCTTGATAGTCCAAGGCCGAAAACCATTATCCTTCAACAATTTTATACAAATTGAACAAACTTTGTGGCGGAGCTAAAAAGAATAGGCAGGTACTGACTACGCCGCTGCGTCACCTCTGCCATCTGCATATTAATGAATTAATTTAAAATGAAACTTGTCAAATCAATTGTCCATTTATTCCTCATTTTAGTCCTAAGGTTAAAAAAAAGTCCTAGCTAAGTTTATAAAATATATAACGAATTTGGTGACGTGGCCGGAAAGCATAACTTCCTTAAACTTTCAATAAAACCAGGCAAATAAAACATATCTTACTCCGTTTCACCACTTAATTCGCATTAAATTTTTTCACTAAAATATCCTTCACTACTTCTTCTTAAAATCACTTCTTTCAAAAAACAACAATTGGCTGATAACTTAGAAAAACAATTAGTCTAAGATCCCGATATAGAACGACCTTCACCGAGATGCTTATTTAATGAAACGTATTTTAAATTTAATTTAATATGTCAATAAATATAATCCATATGGGTTGCCTAGCAAATTTCAGTCCAGAGTATGTTTAATTAATAATTTAAATAAAATATTTTTTAAACATTTCACCGGTATGATTATTAGATAAATTCTATACCAATCGAAAGTATGAAGCCCATAGAATATGCAAACGTTAGGGCAACCAGTGTTACCAACCCTACTGTTTTAACAGTAGATTTGCTGTTTTCACATTGATGTCAATGTTTTCTGTTTCATTCCTAATTTTTACTGTTTTTCGAATCGCGTTCAGCGCCACCTTTTACACTAAGATTTTTTTTTTTGATAACCACTACTACTAATATTCGTCAAAATAAATACTTTTCTAAAATAGTAATAGTAGCTCGGTGGTTCATGTCTTTTACAAAACCATTTAGCAGTGCCATTAAATCCGTATCCGATGTACCTTTTTACTTACGTTACTGGACTGAAATGCAACAAAATTTTTACCAAATTATTGCTAAGGTAAGTTATACTGTCTTAAGGGTAGACGCAACCGGATAAATTTTCAAATAAATTTAACCACCTAATGGTCATTTCAGTTATGTTTCTAAACATTTATTTTGGTATGTTGTAATGCTCAAGACCAAAAAAGCTTCAGTACTAATAGCACAAATGATTTCAGGGAGTCAAACGCTCGAAACGATTCACCAATGGCTTCGAAATTGGGTAGCAAAACATCTAATACCAACGAAGTCATTTGTGATGATTCCGCTACCCTCATAGGAGCTTTAGTGAAAAGTTACACAAGGTTTAATACCACAAAAGAATATATCAGTCATTGTTTTAGAATACTTAACTTTTCTAAAAACGCACTCACTGAATTTTAAATACGTTTAGATACATCGTATTTCGTAAAAATACTGTTTGCTCTTGATTGTTTTAAATTTGTAGATCAGCGCGTTAAGAGATTCTATGTTAAACATCTCTTACGTTTGAAATCATCTATGAATTATGAAAATGCTAAAAACATTATACATTAGCTTATAGTCGTAGCGTTACATAAATGTGACAGAAACCTTAAGGATGGTACGATAAGTAAATGTGAAGAAATGAAAGAGAGAAAACGGGATGCCCAAGATTTTTACGACAGCAGTATCTATAATTTAGAAAATAAAACTGAAATTACAAACAAAAAGACCGTAATGAATGAAGATTTTGGGGATAACTCGATGATTACTTGGTATGATAACTAGTCGCTTCCGAAAAAATTGAATGCTAATTAAGTGGTGAAACGGAGTATGACAATATGTTGAAAGTTGTTATTAAGTTAAGGATGGCAATTGTTGCCTCGTTTTATTGAAAGTTTAAGGAAGTTATTGTCAAAATTACTGTTATTGTCTAATTTGATGCTGCCGCTTTTTTAAACACTTTTGACAATGCCACAAGTAGCAATGTTGAAAGTTACTTCAAAAGCTTGAATAAATAGCTTTTATTTAAGTAATAGGTATGGAGTAATGCGTGTGGAAGAGTTTGTAGTAAAACACATAGAATTTCTGTCACCTGAAATTAAAACGGCACAGAGTTACTACCCTGACGAATTCAAAAATACATACATAGATACATTGCATGACAGTGTTAAAATCTTGAGAGAAGTTTGCAACTTACAAACGGATACCAAAATGACGGACGGAATTGAAAACGAATTAGCAACTAACGAAGACTGCAGCTTCTACGAAGAGTATGTTTAAAAAAAAAAAGTAAATAAAAATAAATGAATAAAGTTTAATCTAATACAAAACTGGCAGTAAGTTGCAAATGTTGACAATATTCTGAATTTTTACCCACCCTACACTCCCGACGCAAAAAGTGACGGGTGTTCTAAGTTTCACGTGTCTGCCTGTGTATCTGTCTGTGGTAACATAGCTGCCAAACGGATGAATCGATTTTAATTTAGTTTTTTTATGATAGATAATTTATTCCGAGTGCTCTAAGCCATGTTTCAAAAAAAGCCGTTTGAAGATTATCAGCTCTTTTGGATTCTATAGTTGTCCAATCGATTCGAAATTTGGTGCCGTTTTAATACAATTAGTAAGTAAGAATATAAATTTGTTGGATGGGTTAAAAGAACATTTTGTATTATAAATAATTATTAATGTTAAAATAGGTAGCTTTTCCGTTTATATTTTAATTACTTAGGCAAATTGCTATTTGCGTTAAAATACTGCGAATAAAAGTACAATATTTTTTCTTTATTTCTTTCAATAGATTTGCTAAATTTCATTTCAATTGATTCATTAATATGCCGATGGCAGAGGTGACGCAGCAACGAAGTAAGTATCTGCTATGCTTTTTAGCTCCGCCACGTATGTTCAATTTCTTTTAAATATTTGAAGGATAATTGTTTTTAGGCCTTGGACTAACAAGGACTCTTTGGGGCCAATTGTTCTGCCAAATATCACTGCAAAGTAAACACTCTAAAACGATTAACGAAGTGGCGTGGCCAGGAAGTAAGTATGCTTCCCAGCCACGCCACTAATTTTGTTTAATATTTCTAAAACTTGGATAGGACTAATCTTTTAAAACTAGGTAAGGACTAAATAGGACTATTTAAGGAAAATTTTTCAGCCAAATTTAATTTTATTTGGCTTTCATGGCTTGGCCAGGAAGTATCACACGGATAACTTACTATTAATAAAACCACGCGGTTGCGAACGGTCTTGTTCAGATCAGTTTTCTATTTGTTACAGGTGTAACGTACTGTGGTCCAGTTTTCGATTCCTATTTGTGCTGGGGCCCGACGCCGGCTGGGTCGGTGGCCAGTCAGCACTGCCCGCCGGCCAAACTAAGCGACACCACCCGTAAGTTAAAATTTGATTAATATGGTGTCGTTGTGTTGTTCTTGAACATGTCGTGCAGATGAATAAATCCGACTAATATTATAAACGCGAATGTTTGAGAAGATTGGTGTGTATGTTTGTTACTCCTTCACGCAAAAAAAAAACAATGAATAGATTTTGATGAAACTACAATAATATAGCTAAAATACCAATATATTTATTGGTAACGCTAATTTTCTATTCTATTGTTCACCAATCACCATACGCTATGTAGTTATATACCTATACATCTAAAGAGGTTTTGATTTTCAGTTTCGATTCCTTTGTCGAAATAAGTTTCGAGATAATACAATATAATACTTATATCGAAACTAGTTTCGAAAGAAGAAACATTAGTCTTATTTAGAAACTAGTTTCGAACCTTGGTTTCGAATGTGGCCGAAGGGTTTTTCGTAAAACGCCCTCTAATGTTTTCTATGAAATACTCAATAGTAGTTTGGTATTCTCTAGCATAACTGAATCAAAATTAAGCTATGGTGGCCTCGTCTTAAAGTATTGCTCGAATATGACATTTTTATTAATGACTAGCTTTTGCCCGCGACTTTGTCCGCGTGGAATAGTGACTTCTTTCTCCCGGTTTTTACACATTTACCACTATATCTTTGCTCCTATTGGTCGTAGCGTGATGTTATATAGCCTATAGCCTTCCTCGATAACTGGACTATCCAACACGAAAAGAATTATTCAATTCGAACCAGTAGTTTCGGAGATTAGCGCGTTCAAACAAACAAACAAACAAACTCTTCAGCTTAATAATATTAGTATAGATTAGTATAGATGAATATTGCATGTAAGTCCATAAAATCTACACAAGACTCGTTTTTGTTTTAGGTGAGGCATTCCGCCTCTGCGGGGAGTCCGGGCTGTGGCTCAGTCGTCGCCCAAATGAGTCAAACGCAGTAGGATGGACGAACTACACACCCTGCTTCCCAGACGAAGTGAGGTCCCTGTTCGACAAGGTCGACGACGAAAATTCTCAGGTATTTTGTTCGAGTATTAGTTGTCACAATGTTCTACTATCTAGTTATCGTAAGAAAGGAACTGTCACGCATGTTACGTCCCCTTCCACTTTCAAGTTCACACACCCGCGTTTGTATCAATACAGTTCATTTTACGTTACCGCGCTGTTACAGGTGGTTACATGTTACAAGTCCATCCTTACGATAACCAGGTTATAGTGAGAATGATTTTTTAGGATTGACTCACAGCTTTTAACAAACGAGATTGACCATATTACTTTTTTACAGGTTAAATTTGAAATTGCACAGCGCACTAGGAACCTGGAAATAGTCGGTTTTAGCATATCTCTCATTGCACTTATAATTTCACTTTCCATCTTATGCTACTACAGGTCAGTATATATATATTTTTGGTATTATAAGTGAATCGTTAAAGCCCATAATTGCATGACAATTTGACAATATTTAAACCTATAATCAGCACACTAGATGGCACTGTAGCCAAGTGTCTTGCACTTGCAACCTCCTACCTGACCTACTACTAAAACAAAATCCGTCAACACAATTTTCGTTTTACGGATCTAAAACATTTCTTAGAAAAGATTGCATCCTAAAAAATGCGTCGGATCCGCAAAACGATGATCGTATCGACGGTTTTCGTTTTCGCAGTAGGCTCTTAGTTTCAGTCTGAAGACCAGCCCCTTAGTTCAATAAAGTAGTTCATTATTCCATAGAAAGTAGTATAGTATAGAATGACAAACGCGGATTTTCAGCGATACCAAAAAGTTACTTTACATGTGTGCGTTCAATAGTGATGTGTATCTTATGGTGGTCCAAGTTTTATCGAGGAGGTTACGATAAATCATGTAAATTGAAACAAAAATAATTAAAATAATGCACTTTTAATAACATAATACGTTTTATTTGATAAACAAGACAACCTCATTTTTGTTAAATTACATATTTATTTATTTATGTATGAAGACTTGCTAGAAGCACTTATACACGTTCCAACATAGACCTTACCACAGCACAGCTTCGGGCCAGTTGTGTGGGCCAGTGCTAAGAAGAAGCTGTGCAAGAATTACGGTTACCTAAAAAAAACAGTCAAAAAATTTATCGATACTGATGACGTCATCATTTAGTCAAGCCCTAGTGTAAAGAAACGGTTTCTTATTTTACTGAAAATACCTGAATTAATCTATTGGAAACTTTGATATATGGCTGCAAATCACAAAGAAAGTCCTAAATTTACTGTACAATTTGGCATCGGAGTCGATTTCACTCACAAATTTTATAAAATTTGGAATTAAATTTTTTATCAATGATTCATATTTACTGGTGGAAAGTATGATTTTCGGGATTGTATCCTCGGCGCACTTCACAGTTGCTGAAAGCACAAGTCATTTCATCTGAAATTGTTATACAAAACTTAAATTATAATTATATCCATTCATAATTTTTCAAAAATTCCAACGACGAAAACTTGGCGTATCCACTAAATCCATTATTTCTTAGAAAACGGTCTCGCTGTCATAAGGTATTTCGCTGTCAAATCCTATAGAATTTCACTAAGTAGCACGATCTTTTTAAAGCGAAGATTTTTTCTTTCTCTATGCATTATTCAGTTCGACAGATCAACGTCAACGTCAGAATCGCCGGTCACCAGTCGTTTTTAACTTTGCAACTGTGTCTACAAATTACTGAATTATTTGCTTAGCATGATGGCAGATTTGCTTATTGCATAATTATGGCTGGCAGAATATTTGTAGAGTACTCAATATGTAGAATTACTATAATTTTAACGGCTCAAAGATTGCTTATCCATTTCTTATTTCACTATTCGTAACCGCAACAACTTATGTCAGCGTTTCACCAGGCGTGCTGTAAATTTGGTCTGAAGATAAGTGTCAAAAAGACAGAAGTTATGTCCTTGGACGTAACTGGTCAAGAGACACTAAGCATAAAGCTCGGTGAAGACGCTCTGAAACAGGTTCAAAAGTTTCGATATCTGGGGAGCACCATAACATCAAAGTGTGATCTTGATGCCGAAGTAAACAGCAGAGTCGGCGCTGCAGCTGCGGCGTTTGGCAAACTATGCTCAAGAGTCTTCTGCTCGCATGATATTAAGCTGCCAACAAAAGTATCCATTTACATGGCAATTGTGCTGCCAAACCTTTTGTACTCCTCCGAGACGTGCTGTCTATATCGTCACCATATACGCACATTAGACCGCTTCCACCTAAAATGCCTGCGTAAAATTCTTAATATCAAGTGGTCTGATCGCGTGCGTAATACTGAAGTACTGCGACGTGCCAATGTTGGTGGCATTGAGGCTTACATTATGCGTCGGCAGCTTCGATGGTGCGGTCACGTATCTCGTATGAAGGAGGACAGAGTGGCGAAGCGCATCTTTTACTCTGAACTTGAGGAGGGCAAGCGTAAACGCGGCGGACAACTCCTCAGGTTCAAAGACGTTCAGAAACGCCATATGAAAAGATGCAACATAGAGCCATCTCAATGGGAAGGTTTGGCAGCAAAGCGGCCTGAGTGGCGCAGGCGTGTCTTTCAACAAGTATGCGACTTCGAGAAACAGCGTCAAGCCGATCTAGACGCTAAGCGTGATGAGCTAAAAACACGCACTACTGCAGCCATATCATACCATTATGTAAACGGCAAACTAACGTGCCCACATTGCGCACGAGAGTTTTCCGCCAAAATTGGCTTCATAAGCCATCTTCGTGCGCATCAGCGCCGACTTGATTAGGAGTCGAAGTGGTCGCCATGACCGAAATCGGTCGGAAGGTATTATTATTTGTAACCAAGACACTGTTAATCTTTCCTAGGAAAAGATACGCTCGCTCGAGTATAAAAGTTCCAGCGCCTGTTAAAAGTATTATAGTAAATTTCGTAGGAATGGTGATACTTGCGTTTCTATTGCAAAAGGTTTTCGAATGCCTGTTAATATTGAGATTTAATGAATCTACCTCTCGTCCATGTTTTAACGACTTAAAAATGGGAAGTTGTCATTTGCTTCAGTAAGTTTATAGGTAGATTAATAGCGAGTATCACGCATTTGGCTGAACTGATTCAGATGCGCTTTAAAATAGGAATATCCTCTCCTAAGGCTTAGAACTCACGGCGCGGTATCCAAACGCGCTCGCCGCGGTTGCGGGCCCGTGGCCTCAGTAGAATGCAGATTTGTATATAAAAAGTTAAAACAAAACTCACGACGTGCTTAACGCCCGCGGCGGGCGAACGTGAAATCATATTTCAAGAACTTGAAAAGGCTTCTTTTTAAGATCAATAGTAACTCTCATAGATTACGTGATGATGAATTTATAATGGAGCATCTTAAATACCTTAACGGGGAATTTAAATAGTCCAAAAGGACATAACGGCTGCAAAGAAAACGCCAATAACTCAACAGAAAAAAGAAAAACCGGAGAGTGAAAATCTGAATAAAACGTTACTCAAATTTACTGATGACTCGGTTTTTACAGATAATCTTGGTTAACAATTTGCGTTTAGAGGAAAAGTAGGCAGTCATTAAACACCGCAAACGGAATGTAGCAGAATCGACCGCTTTATGGTACTTTAAGTCTGATAGAGAATTGGAAAGGATTGGGTATAGTAAAAAATGAAATTAAAGAAAGTTAGCCCAAACCAAAAAGAAAAGTTTTATTACTCTCGAATGGCGGCAGATTTATAGTTGATAATGGAATGGTAGTTACTGCAAATACATGCGCTTTGGACTCCGTTTGACTAAGGTAACGGGTATAGCCCTGAGAATCAGTATAGAAGCTCAAGTGGCAGTGAGCAGCGCTGCGAACTGATGGCAAGTTCAAGATTGGAGACCCTTTAACCATAGGTGCAGCAAAGGAAGTCCACCGACAAAATAGACAGATGACTTGTAAATATTGTGGGATCACACTGGATCAATCGGTCGCTGTGGAAAACCTTAAGGAAGCTTATGTTCATCAGTGGACGTCCTTTGGCTAATAATAATAATGACGATAAATAAATAGAACAATACCTAAACGGAGTACCTAAGTTGATACACGCACACGAAGTCGAGGGGGATCGCAAGTAGGTAAATATTGATTCATTATTCTCAATAAAATGTGAATTGACACAAAATTTTTTTTTTTTTATAGTATGTGACTAACAACAGTTCCAACTGACTGCGCACTTTTATGTGGTTTTGTGAAACATCTCAAAGCAAGTTGGTCGCCGTCAAGGATTGAAATGGGAACCGGTACCATTCACCTTGGTGCAATACCGGTACCAGACATAGTACCTGTACTACCAGTACCGGTACTAAACCGGTACCACTAATGAACTAATCAAATCAACCGGTACTAATCAAATATTTACGTCAGAGTGAGAAAGCAGATTTAGAAAAAAAATATAAGGAAATTTATTGTAGTGTGCTTGTCATTCACAAGTCATTATGATGTTCCAAATTCAATTCAAATATTGGAAAAAGCTTGCACACATGTACTATAAACGATTTGGACGAGTGGAGGGGCGCGCCGTCGTGGATGGCACTATCTATATATGGGGGTTCATTTGCGGCAACCACAGCCGGCAATTTGTGGCTGGAACGGTTAGCATACCAGTTAACCCTAGCCTAGGGACCCCCATACCAGGCACCAGAAATGTTAGGTGCAAAGTGCACACTAACAACATTGAAAGTCAATGGCAGTGAGAGGAGGATGAAATGGTACATGGGCGAATATATGTACCGCCAAAATATTTTGAGGCCGCTCTCCAATGCGGCCAAGTTCAAGCGCTTGTTGAGGGACATGCACCGCGCCCGGTATAAGTCGCCGGGGTATTAAAATAAGTGACCCCGACAGTAACGCCGGTGAACCCCGACGTGTCCCCGGCGTTAAAAATATTCCTTTTCTTTTTGTTTTATATATTACACAAAACAAAATTAGGGCCACGAGGTATTTTTTGGTTTTGGTGTAAATGAATAAACATTTTCATATTGAAAGTAGTAAAATATTGAGTATACCAACTCTTTGATACCTAAACTAATGCTGGCAACAATTTTAAATAAAATTTGATTTAAAATTATTTTTGAAAATATTGATTCCATTTTCTTTGACGTTTTGCTTTCCATAGCTTCTTGGTTTATTAGAAATTATCAGAGTTCATTGATATCTCGAGTTAGAAACAATATGCCACAAGCACGCAGGCGTCATATGGACACGCTGACAGCAACCAGAGCCGTTACAATGATTGAAGTAGGTCATTCGCAGCGATCTGTGGGTTTGCAATTGGGATTTTCTCGAAAAGCTATTCAAAATCTATAGAATCGTTTCCAAGAGATCGGCATTGTTAGAAGAAGACCTGGTACAGACGGAGTTCGCATTACAACAGCTCAAGAGGATCGTTACATTCGATTAAGTGCGCACCGAGAACGCACAACAACGGCCCACAAGCTGCAAAATCGTTTATGGCTCACAACGGTACTCGTGTCAGTGACCAAACTATTCGTAATCGATTGCATGAAGACCGGCAGGCATCAAAAAGGCGAGTTGTCCGTGTTCCATTAACCAGAAATTATCGTGCAAATCGTTTAAAATTTTCCCGTCAACATTGGACTGGGACATAAACCAATGGTGCATGGTGCTCTTCACAGACGAATTCAAAGTAATTTTTTTAACAACGATCGGCGTATTAGAGTATGGAGAAGACGCGGCAAGATTTTCAGAAGCCTGCATCCATTTTGGTGGTCCAAATGAAATGATTTGGGGCTGGATAAGCTTTCACGGCAAAACTGAGCCCGCTATTTTAAATGAGGGTACTGTTACTGCTCAGCGGTATATTGAGGAAGTTGTCAGGCCACATGTGATCCCATTTGCCCAGCGAGCGGGTCCTGGATTCATCTTGATGCAAGACAATGCTCGTGCACACACGGCTCAAGGGACTCGGTTTGTACTGGAAGCGTCTCAAATTCAAGTCATACACTCAAAGGGAAAGCTACTCTACTTAAATATAGTTTTAAGTAGGTATGGTTAGCTACTAGACGAGTAATATATTTTTTTTAAATTGCACCAGTAACCTTTTTACTATTGAAGTGAACGAAACACGTAAGAACGTTTTATAACATTTAAAAAGTTTAAAAAAAGGTTCTTTTTGAGAACTATCGGTACACCGGGACTTCATATGCGTGAATTGTTTTTTCTTTGTACACGTTGGTCCTAGCGTGATTTTTTTATAGTCTTCCCCGATAAAGTACACCCCGGTAATTTTATAAGTACATTTTTTTTTATTTAAAATTGTATATGGTGTTTAAGTTACCATTATAATTATTTATGTGTATTTTTTAGTACAACACACTGGGATTTCCTTGACATTTGAAAATAATTTAAGTAGAGCCACTTTCGTGATGAGTCTGAATTTTTAAATGACGGCCCGCTCGCAACTGACGCGCGTGTCACCCCCCGCACCCCGCACCTTAATCAAAAAAAGAGTGGGGCGCGCCTTCGTAGATGGCACTATCTATATGCACGATGCTGGTCCGACATTAAAAAAGAGTCTGGTCTTTCATTGGCCTAAATAATGCCGTCCAATGTCGGCTGACTGTTATTTTGAATAAGCTCGCAATGGATTTTCTTAGTTAGTCAGCTAATACAACCAAACGACCACGTTTGCCTGTGCAAGAGGCGCCCCCGGTAGTATCATTCACCTTTACATTATCATCATCCCCGCCTGTCAACTGTCGGTCGTGGGCCTCTGTGACCTCGCAAACCTCGCGAAGAAAGTGGTAGACTTGGATTGCCGTCTTTTTTGACACTCCCACGTCATCGGCTGCCTGCGTCACTTTGTCGCGGCGAAAAAAATGCAAAACCAGTCTTAGTGTGTTGAGCACAGACACATTGCTGTGCTCAGACACAGTTCCCTTGAGCGGTGATAAAATGACGCTGCAACCGATCCTCCTGCAACGCCATCGAAACCCTAATTTATAATTAGCGTTCCGCTCGTTGTTCATTGGCCGGTGACAGGTCAGACAATTAGGGACTGCAGATGGTATTAGCAGCCATCTTTTAGCTGCAGCAATTGCTGCCTCTTCGCTGCAAATTATAGCTGCGTAATTCCAAAGATTGAAATTTATTTCTAAAATTAAACTTAAATATGGATCCATTTTAACTAAAGCAAACTAATTTAAATAAATAAAAATGAAGATTTTACCTAATTAAAAAATAAAAATAATGAAAGTATTAAGAAACCGACGAAAAACAAACAATGAATCAAGAACGATAAAGCAATCGAACGCTGGTAGCACAGAAGTAGCAGTATATAAATTTATGAACATCCGTAATTTTCATATATTTTTTTCAAAGTTAATGTGCACCGCGGCAATACCTTAAAGAGAGCCGCTCACCTTATGTAGAAAGGTTTTTGTAGTGTGCGTGTGTCACACTCGTAAGTCAATACCTGCATAGAAATAACGAAACGCAATGACAGATCAAATATTTTACAAAGATTTAATTATTAAAAAAAAAACAAGACTGAGGGTACCTAAGGGTACACCCCAACCTGAATTTCAGTAAAATACAATATAAATCTTTCGTCAATTCTGTTAAAGAATATGTATGCAAAATTTAAAGTAGATTGGACCAAGAAATCACATTGTCCCGTACAAACTTGGCCCATGAAGAACATGAAAAAGGTTTCATCCCTTTAGGGGTAGAATTTTGGAAAATATTTTCTTCTCGGACCACTTCGTCATACAAAGAACACACCCTCTAAGTTTAAGCTGTGTATCGTATTGATTCAAGTAATAATATACCATGAATTACTCATTTTCGTGGAAAATTTCGGGACTTCAGTTTTTTTTTACTTTTGACTACGCAAATATGATCAGTAAAGGCTACTGATGGCCCCAAATTTTTTTGTACTCATTAAAAAGTATTGGTGTATTTTACGTGTGTTTATCTTAAAGAGCGACTAGCACTGCCAATTGCAGTGTGTGAAACTACAACTTCCTCGTCATAAACATTCAGATGGTTAATTTATTTTTTCTTGCAAAAGTTTTATCATTTTTAACATATTTGCATTTTGCTCCGTTGTCAGTCAGTCGTGCAACAATATATTTGCTCAATATCTAATCTATACAGATTAAGATTATCGATTACATTTTGAGTTAAATATTCACTAGTGTGTCCATCTCAATATTAGCAAGCATTCGAAAACCCAATATAAACGCAATTATCAACATTCCTACACAACTTTGCTCTCATACTTTTAACAGGCACTGGGACTTTTAATTATTCAAGCGTATCTTTTCCTAGGAAAGAATAACAGTGTCTTGTTTACGAATAGTGAAATAAGCAATGGATAAGCAATCTTTGACCGGTTAAAATTATTAGTTTACAGATTTTGACCAGCCATTCTGTTGCAATGGACGGTCAACCGTAAGTAAATGTTTAATATCTTTTAAAATTATGCAATAAACAAATATGAGAAATTTTAAGTAATTTGTAGACACAGTTGCAATATTAAATACGACTGTTGACCGGCGATTCGGACATTCACGGATCAACAAATGTTTTATTTTATAGTGAATATAGTAGTGCAACAAGATCGCGTATATACTCTGGAACACGAATCCTGAACCTAGCAAAAGGCAGGATAAATGAAAAATCTGAACATCGTATCACCAACAAAATGTGGAATAAGCAATCTTGATACTTTTGATGCTTTTGGTTTTTATTAATTTTAACTTAAATTTTAATTTTAACATTAAAGTAGTTTTTTTACTACGAGGATACAGTGGTGTCACACAGCACAGGCACAATCCTGAATCACGAGCGTAACGAAATAATTATAATTTAGACTCCCGAATGGAGCGAGAGTGTTGCTAGTTTTTCTACCGAGCGAAACACGTTACTCGCTACGACTTTCAACTTATTAAATTTTTTAGAGAGTAACGATTTTTTATCGCAACTTTCGGCAAGTTTATTTAATAAAACAATATATTTTATTTCATATTTTTTATGAAAAGACACGCAAACACACTACATAAAAACAATATTGTATAAAATATTGAAATGTTGGTGAACTCTGTGCCACGTATGAAACTTATGAAATCAAGTATCAAAATCATCAATCGCACTAACCCACGAATTCAATCAAAAAGTCTCTTTCTTTTTGTTTGTCTTTAAACTAATTTATAGAGAGTAGCATCTGCCTGATGCCGCTTTAATAGTTTTACCCATAATTTGCTAAGAAATATTCAAAAATCTGTATTTTTAACAAGTTTGATTGACAGCAGTGTCAAAATGTCTTTTAATGAGTGTTGCAGTTACAAAAATCACTACATTCAGCTTTCATGTGCAAACAATAGCATTTACCTTTTCAGATCCCTGCGTAATAGCAGAACCAAAATCCATATGAGTCTTTACACCGCTATGTTGCTACAAGTGGTTTTTCGACTCATTCTGTACATCGATCAGGCTTTCATACGGAGCTCTAATGACGATCAAGCGGCTTATTCTAACACCTCCGTCATTGGCATCGACAATATGGTAAGAGAACAATGAATCCAGGAGGTCTTCTGCGAAAAACGAAATCCGTCAATACAATAATCGTTTCGCGCTTCCGAAGCATTTCTTAGTCAGAATTGCATACTGAAAAAATGCTCCGGATCCGAAAAACGATTATCGTATTGTCAGATTTTGTTTTTCAGAGTAGGCCTACAATTCTTTCAGTTTATTGCGCATATGCTTTAATTACTCTTGGCTTAAATACGGCATAATTATGTTGTGCGACAGCGTAAATCCAGACGAACATTTGCTATTAGACATGAAAAAAGGCATCAGTATCATAGCGCAAATAAGAATTAGTCAAAGTTGCAAGTCATGTTTTATAAAACAAAATTAACAAAAAAATATTAGGCTCAAAATTTTTGTAACAATGTCACCGACGCAGTTCTAATGTACTTTGTAGTTTTGATTACTGAATATAATCTCAACAGTAAATATACGATAGAGCAATGAACTGAAACTATTTGTATATCATATTTCACGTTTCAGCAGTCAAAGTGTGCACATTTTGTATTTAAGTATTGGTAAAAATATGTTGTCACATAGGTAGGTATAATCATTTTAATGATTTCTTAGGGTATGCATTCAAAAGAAGAACCTCTCTTACAGGGACAGGAGGTCTTAATAGTTTCAACACTTTTAAACTCACTTTATGGTTTTATCAATCCATTCATTCAAGAGCAAGCTTTGTGTACAACTTTTTAAGCAATATTTTATAGTTTTTTAACCTTAGATCTAGCAACTTTCGTCTGCTCAGCGTGATCCTGAAATTGTGTGATATTGATTTTTGATACAAAGTCCCTTACTTATGCGGCTAAGGCTATATTTACTTAGAGGAAGAGGTTATTATTACTTTTTGTAACGCACAAAAGATAGGTAACATTAAAACCCTAAAAAGGGTATTCATCGTTACGTAGATCGACCCTCGCTCGACGGGTCTGTGATGTAATCACTTACGTTATAATATTGAAATATCTATCCGAAATAAATGCAGTAGTTCTACACATTATATTGTATTCATTCATACAGTAAGGATTATTTTTTGTTGCAGCCATACATTTGCGAGACATTATACGCATTGCTCGAATATGCCATCACGGAGATGTTTCTATGGATGTTCATCGAAGGCTTGTACTTGAACAATCTAGTTACCTCTAACGTCCTGAAGGAGCACATGGCTTACAACGTGTATTTCATTGTCGGATGGAGTCTGCCGCTAATAATTACCGTCGTATGGGCTACTGTCACCGGCATTCATTACAAAAATGAAGTCGTGAAGCAGTAAGTGATGTATATTACTGTTACTATTGATTTCGCGATAGTTTTGTTAGTTGAATCTTTATATGAAAGTAAGAAACCTTACTTTCATATAAAGATTCAAACAATTTAACAAATGACCTTTCGCTGTTTCGCTTTCGCTTTATTTGACTTTACGTTATGATGTGTACGTAGCGGTTTTATTTATTGCTATTTACTTTAACTATATTGATTCTTGACTACTAAACTACTGAACTATATTGTTTTTGTTTCAGTTGCTGGTACGGTTACAACTTCTTACCAATTTATTGGATCGTGCAAGGCCCCCGGCTTGCAGTTATAATAGTACGTATGATTTGAAAGACTTAGAAATTTAAGCAATATAGCATCCTTTTAACTTTTTTTTCTGTGAGTATCAGTGAAAACTAAGAAAATAGTCCCAAAATATTATTTTTTCATATTTTAGTAAAGTGCGTAGTGAGTACGTCACATCAGTAACTCACTGGCAGATAACCAATGCATGCTCCTGACGGGTCTTCATTTCGCCATGGGGAGCATGCACCTACATATACCCGATTAAATTGCGTCGATAAAGTCTTAATTAGGTGAATCGTAAAGGTACAATACTATGGAGTATTTATCTCGCTCTATCACTCTCATCTAAGTAGAAATTGTAATTCCCTCCGTACACGGAGCTTCCGAAAATGACAAGTTACAAAATCATATTACGAACAATTTTTGGGACCCTGGTTATCTGTACAGCCATAGTGACTCGCTGAGTAAATAACAAAACAAACCAAAATAATTTAGGAGGTGCTGCTTAAGGTAATTTAGGGCTGATTTTTCAATTATAAGATAAGAATTATTCGTCGAACAAAATACAATATGGCTAATTTAAAAAAGTCACCTAAGTGTCAGCAATCATACGTAACTGTATTTTTTTTATCTGTCGCTTTATAATTTGTCAGTCTGTTATTTAGAGACCTGATGAACTCACGTTGATACCCTGGGAGCGGAGTCGGGCTTTAGTTTGGGACGTAACTTGTGTTGTTACTTTGGTTCCATCTCATCTCAGGGAGTCAGCTCTTAAAGCTGGAGCAGTGGCGGAGTTGACTGAAAACGCCACACGTCGTATACTTACGACGTTTGGCGTTTTCAGTCAACTCCGCCGCTGAAACATACTTATTTCACTTGCAATTACAAGTGTTTATGTATTTGCGCCGTTTGGCGTTGAAACTTTTGGACCTGATCCGTTAAATTGATTTTTGGAAAAAAAAAATACCCTGAATTCAATTTCTCTTTTGGCCAATAATGAAGCTAGCTCGTTTCTCGCTCAACGGATAAGATTGCTATCCAACGCGGTAACGCAGCCAGAATCTTCGCCTCTTTGCCTCATGGACACGGTTTTATATTAGTTTTTGCATGTACTTTTTTTACCTTTTTATTGAATTGAAATAAAAGGCAGAGCGTCTGTTATGTTTTATCTGACCATTGAAAAATTGGCCCTTAAGCAATTACGACTCGTCAACTTGTTTTATTCTTTGTTATCGTCATCTCGAAGTCATTATTTTTTACCGTGGTTTGATTTTGTGTCTGAAGTGTTTCAACAAAACTTATCATTTTTAGGTCAACTTAATATTTTTGCTGAATATTCTAAGGGTTTTGGTGTTGAAGTTGCGTCGAACCGACAACACTGAAATAAACAAAGTCAGGTAAGTCTATACTTATAAGTGATTTGATTCAACAATACGTACAGAATGTAACGAAAAAGTGCTGTGGATCATTCATACCATATTTCATAACCAAAAACTCAAAGAAATGTATAAAAACGTTTTTGTGGGACAAGCAATGGCAGCCACGACAACCCGACACGACTAGGTTTTGTTATTAATAAATAGGTGAATTCGTATTCACTTTTAGTTGGCATATATTTTAGACAAGCAAGGCACTGGTAATAGGGTTTATTGATGAAATGCTCGCCGAACTACTACAAACGCTGTTGAAAATTGAATTAGCCAAAATTATATTTTCTCGTGAAACAATTAATTAAGTACTATCACCTACGTAAAAATCAGCAAGGCCTTCGACAGTATCAGCCATTGCTCGTTATCAATTACACCGTAGTGACAATGTTCAAATTTAAACCAGAAATATATAATCATCCTCAAATATGCAAACAGAAAGTGCACACTCTCCTGCACCCATCACAATCTCTCTGCTTGACCTAAAGGTATGACTGGGAGAGAATGCTTTTAGCTTTAAGTCCACCTTTTGTACACTTTTATTTGTGCAATAAAGTTTTTAAATAAATAAAAGTGCAAAATTAAATTATAATTAAGAGGAGAAAACATACACTTAAAGAGGAGTTGGGCAAGAAGGTGAGAAGATGACGTCATAATTGCTGAAACCTCTGAATGCCTAGCAGAAATTATAAGGTCACTCAACGATGAATGTTCTAAGATTAGCTTAGAAATGCCTGAAATTTAAACAGCGATCCTTCGTCGGTGCCACTTAGCGGTCTGAGGGACCACGTGGAGGTTTTAGTGGGTATCTTGACTAACCATCAAGGAATCCCACATAACCTGCGACGGTATGCATAAAGCTTTAACTCCGCGAAAAAAAGAGTACAACCACCTGCATTGCACTCGTATCTACTACTGTCCAATGGGAAAGCGCTTCCGGTCATTTTCACAAGCCACTTTAGGGGCGAGTTCCCATTTAAGTTGGACATTCGCCTGCGATGTTGCGAGGTCTTTGCCAATCTCCAATGACCGCTACTTATGCGCTGATGGAACGCTGCGGTGTTTAGTGGGTATACCTACGACGTTTTTTATTTTTATTATTATTTAATCAATGGCTTAGCCGGGCACATATCTCTATTTTTTTAGTATTTTGGAATGTCTACTGTGGTATTTTGGCAAGGTATCATTAAATGGACACCTAATTTAGTTTAAAATTGGTACGGAACCTTCAGTGCGCGAGTCCAACTCGCACTTGGCAATTTTTTCTTATGTTCATATTTGACTCTAGTGAATTAGGTTAAATGTATGGCTAACTACTTTATTACACAATATACAATTTTTTGAGCAGGAAAGCTTTGCGGGCAGCATTTTTCCTCTTGCCGTTGCTGGGCATCACCAACGCGTTGGACATGACGGAGGCGCCACTAGACGGCACCGTACTTCGATTCGCGCTTTGGAGCTACAGCACTCACTTCTTGCGCTCCTTTCAAGGCTTCTTCATCGCTCTCTTCTACTGCTTCTTGAATGGCGAGGTAAGATTATAATTTCAACACTGCTAATATCATTAACATTACGACCACTTTCATTAACACCACGACCATAACTACTTAAGGCTGTGTTAGTGTGTTTAGGCACGTCTCGTGTTTTAATCAGGATGTTATCTTAAGATTACTTCAGTTTGTCGATCTTTTATTTTATTGTGTGGTCCTCCTGTTGACTATTTCGCAACCAAACTTACAAAATGTTGTGGACAGACGATTGCTCGTTTATGCGGCAGAAATATTTTAACGAGCGCAATGCTGCTTCCACAAGGCAGCATACTAGGACCACTATTATTTTTAATTTATAGATGTTAACGTTCTACCGCTTTGTCAAGACCAGAAAATGATTTTGTTAGCAGAGAGACGACACTACAGTTCTTATTAAAAATTAAAAATCGTACGAGGTATCCATATTGAAACTTGAAAATATTGTAGATTGGATGATATCATCATTCCCTTGCTCTGTTCCCTATATAAATAATTTAATCAGTCAGGTATCAAACGACTCCAGGGAGTCGCATAATAATGGAATTTCTATTGTGTCTCGTTCACACATACTTGACGAGTTAAAACCCAAGATCGATAAAACTAAATAAATATAGGGGAAAAGTTCTGCACCTAGTTAGAACATCTACATTTCCGGGAATATTCCAAGTTAAGTCAGCCAATGGCAATTTATTTAAATAGCCTACGTCACCTTCGGTCTATAGTGCGCAGGCAACTGATCCGTTATACAGTCAACGACCAGTGCATGTGTACAGTTAATTCAAAGGATGTCAAGCCTTTGAATTAACTGTTCGTGGCAAAGAAATCCGGAAAATTGATTTCCAAAAAAGTCATTGTTTGGAAGTCAATTTTACGAAATGCGCAATGAAACAAAATAAAATCGGACAAATCCTCAATGTCTAACTGCTTCAATGCAGCAACATATGAAGTATACGTGCATATAAATGTATCGGGACTGTTAGGTGAGTTTGAACTAGTTTTGGACTCTTAAATATTATAAAATAAATTGCACTTGTAAAAAGCAACCGTGACTCTGTGACAGATGTGGAAATGAACCCCGTGTCTTACGCTATCCGGGCGTATGCCTAGCTGTTGAATTTTGCAAGTGCTCTAAAATATTATTTAAATAATGAGTGCTAAATGCCCGCTTATCTTGGAATCGCTTTACCATGCTATCCCAGATGGTGGATACAATACCTGCCGTGACTTTGAGAGCGTCATGTGTTAGTTTGTCTACTAGATACTGCACGCGCTGCGAGTCAGTTAGATCTTTGCTATTGCGAATGTTCAGTTTGAAACTTTCATAAAACCTAGGCCAATTCTCTGTCTTCCCGTCAAAACTTGGCAATTCAATTGGAGGAAAATGGATTCTAATAGACGCGTTACGATTCAATGATTCATTTTGTGATGACTAATCTGTACGCGAAGCCTGAATAATATTATTTCGGGTGCGATTACTATGAGATACAGATCATCAAAGGCATCCATGGGTTGGTAATCAGGTTTAAAAGACGAATCTTGAGATAGCCGGTGATCATTCAACTCATCTATTATAGTTTCGAACTGACTACGCATCTGATCAATCATTTCGGATCTTGGCATGAAAAATTCGTTACTTCTAGAATCAAAACTAGAAATATTCGCGGAAAGCATAAACAATTCATTCATACGCGAAAATATGCGTTGCATAAAGAAAGAGATACGTTGAGAATGAGAAAAATAAAGAAGACAACAGGACAAGATAGCAAGGAATAACTCCTTATACTACACTGGAAACTGAATGACCAACTTACCTCTAAAATCCGTTCCAGATTTGTCGTCTCCTCGCCTCAGCAACAATTGCTAGGCAGAACCACTGATGGTATCGGCGAATGTCCCAAGTGTAAAGTTTATTCACTATGTTGGAGACGTGACTAACAAATATTTAAAAATACAATCTCAGCAAAGGTATAGAGAAAACGTAAAGAAGAATATAATAACGAGCAGCAATTGCAAAATAATTTTTTACTATACTGACAAGACATGTCATTAGTTGAGCTTGTCTATGCCGGCTCGGGCTATCAAAACCGTTAACCAAGCCAAATTATAAATCGTTATAAAAGTTATACCTTTTTATAACGATTAATAAGTTGGCGTGGCCAGGAAGTATGCATGCTATGCGACGCCACTAAATTCGTTTAATATTTCTGAAACGTAGATAGGATTATTTTTTTAAACTGATTACTAAAAAGACGACTCTAAGGACGTTTGTTTTGCCAAATTTCATTTCAATTGATTCATTAATATGCAGATGGCTAAGGTGACACAGCGACGAAGTTAGTACAAAATTTGTTCAATTGCTTTAAATTTTTACAGGACAATTGTTTTAAGCCTTGGGCTATCAAGGACTCTTTGAGGACATATGTTTTTCCAAATACCATTGAAATTGATCCCATAATAAATGACGATGGCTGAGGTGACGCAGCGCCAATGTACCGTCAAAAAGTTTATTCATTATTTTTCAGTGGTTCGAAAACATTTTCAACTTAATTTTGAATGGGTTCTAAGCTTTCACAAACCATTTTTTTTACATAAAACAAGAGTTTCGTCCACTGCACACTTTATAACATGAGAAAGACAACCATGATTTTTTTCACGGAGTACTTAATTTTTTCTTACGTGTACTACTGTTAACGTGGCTGAACATGAATCTCGATTCACACTCACACACCTCCATAAAGTGGATCCATTACCATTTATTTTATGTAAATTGTACTGATAACCACAACGTACCAGTTTTGAAATCGAAATTTTCAATCAAGTAGTAAAATGTGTTTATTTGTATATTGTATCAATTAGAATAAAATTGTAAGGATGATGGGCAAAATTGTATGGAGCTTGGTCCAAGAAGCTCCACGATTGAAACATATGCCAAAGTAAAGGCCAATATGCATACATCAAAATGTCATCAAAATTGGTCCTGGTGATTTTGTGAAAAAACACTTTTTATTTTATATGTAATGTATTCTAAGTAGCTAGGTTATTGTGACTAGCAACTATTGTCTACATACCAAGGGACCTGTTTCATAAATATGTAAAAAAATCGATGTACTCGTATTTTGTAATATGTTTTTATGGAAAAGATCCCTGAGCTCGATTGTAAGCGAAGGTATCATTTAAAAATAAAAAAGAAAACATTAACATTAAGCCTGCCATTCTATAAATACTCGTCTAATAGGTATGAGATCTAAAAATCTAGCAGGTTGATGCACATAGCATACCCTAGGTACCAAGCTACCACCATGACATGGGCGCAGCATCCCACGGTGCATTTCCCTGCTTTGCACGAGCAATAATAGTGTTCGATGGCATCAAAGCCTCTGTTATTGCCTTTTTTTATTATTTTTATTACAATAAAAGAGTAATACTTTCGCGACCAGGTGTGTCTTGATTGAATTTCGCCCCTTAAAAGCCAAAGACTCCTTCATTTCCGAAAGCATTTAAATCGGCAGTCACTCGTTCATCATCTCGATAAAGGTCTATGGAATATGGAGTCGTCATCCTTTACGTGCTCGGCGTAATAACTGTATACCTGGATACGGATGCAGATTTGCTATAGCAATTGTAGCTGCTTTTGGGTGTTCATAAAACAGCTCTTCTGTTAATGGAATTCGCCTTTTTCTGTAAGCGATGGTATATCATTTTCTAATTTTAATTTTTTTACTCTCTGCTCTTCGGCTATTATTTGTGTTAACACTAGTTGTTTTTGCAATTGGACTAGTTCCATTTTTTCGTCAGCTAATACTTTAACTTCGATGATACACTTGGTTGATTTTGCTCACCTTTTCTTTGCTTTGGGACTGAAATGAATAAAAGGTTAGTTAATAGATTGAAAACATTAAGGTTAGTTAATAGATTGAAAACATTAAAAGGATAAGTACTCATATGAATTCAAATTCAGTTAATTAGGAAGAGAGATAAAAAGATAAGTTCTCATATGAATTAAAAATAAGTTTATTAGGAAGAGAGATCAAAAGATAAGTACTCATATAAATTAAACTTCAGTTAATTAGGAAGAGATATAATAACCAAATAATTTTGGATTCCATTTTCTTTTTAAATTTGTTGTTGTTTTCGAAATTGACCACTTCTATGGATTGTTCAGTGCTATCTTTTTGCGAAGATATGAAAATGCTGTCGCCATCATACATTGTGTACAGCATCCATTGCTGGACCCACCAAGCTGCACACTTTTTCTAAAAGTGCATCTTCTTTTAGGTCCGCCTCCTGCAATAGCATATGGTAAACATTTAGTTAAACTGTAATTTATATTTATTATTATTTTCTTTCATTCTATTATAAAACTAACCTGTTCCTAATATTTTATTTTCTTTTTCGTGGGTTTTCCCTAGTATTTTTAAATCATTAAAAGTATCAAAACATTCAGTTTCTGATACACTGACAGCATCAGAAACTTTCGTCCAGTCATCCCCAAAACATGTAATTGTTTCAATTAAAAGTTCTTTGTCCACTGTAAAAAGAAAAGTTATTCTAAATTAAACTACTATGTACACCGCTTCATTGAGACTTCGCTCGCTTCGATATTGCGGTCTACTAAAATACCACACCAAAGCAAAGTATTCAAATTAAAACTCTCTAAACTGATCATTTTAGTTAAAGCTTCTTTTTAGTCTTTTTTTTTTAAATATTTCTATAATTTAGTTGCAAGCTATGGTGCGGTGGTAGCCCATTGTCGAGGAATTGTATTCCTCAGCCACCTTAAGCTACGTCTGTTGCTTCTCTTTAAGAGTTGCCCCATCGGTCTTTTTATTTTCAATTATGTGTTTGTATTTTTCTATAATATTGCATAAATCAATGCTTTCACTCGCACGCAGTATAATTTGTTGTCTTGTTCGCTTTTTGGTATTCATTGGTTAAATATTTTCTTTTAGTTGAAACGTGTGCAAATTATTTATTTATTCCTGTAAAATTATTCCATATACGTTGTGAAGGGAATGCAACGCGACTTTCGAAGTATGTTTCCAAGGCGACAGTGTTGACATATACATAGTTGACACAACAAAGTTTTTAATAGTTTTACGAGTTAAATATGTAAAGTGTCTTGCGGCAGGTCGAGTTAGCGCTCACTCCATGTTAAAAAGTTATTTATTTAATCTGCCGATTTCGGCGGATTAAGTTTTAGTAACGTTAAATAATGTAACCTACGTTCATTATGCACCGACTCAAAATGAATTGAACTCCTAAATAGAAGATGACCACGTTATTTAAATATGTTTTTTAATTGGTAAAAAAATGTAAAATGACAAATACTTATACACTAGTCTGTTAAACTAACTTTAACATGGCATTGGTAATGCCCTAATGTCTCTCCCGCTATGAATTCTATAGCTCCAAGAACCTTGTAAGTATTTTTACTTACGACAGTTCCAGTGCAATTTGGTGAAGTACAATCAGTTTCCACATCATCATTAAAATTATCTACAAAAGATTCTTCCAAACCATGAATGCCGAATATATTAATATATTCGGCGAAGGTACATGTTTAACGAAATGAAACTATTGTCTCTCTTTAAATTAATAGGACAATGAGAGCATTTTTTATTAAATTGTACACTATGGAATACCGTATTAAATACTCGCTCAAATATAAATGTAATGTTACAGGCACAATCTCGCTGGTCTTTGTTAGTGAGTTGAAAATATTGATCACAAAGTGTTTTTCGAAATTCCTTTGCCTCTTTTTTTTTGTCCATGTATCAATATTTTAATATATGAGGAAACATTACAATCATTTGTATTAATTTTAATAATATGAGGAAACATTACAATCATTTATTTATTTCATTCTTTATTGCACAGACAAAAAAAGTACAATTCATTTTATATTTCCATAAAATAAACTCCAAATCAAGGCACAGACTTCAAATTGGTGACCTTGGTCCTGTATTGTTCGCTTGGTTCTCGCTATTATGCTGAAATAAGGCCACCCCTCGACAATCTTAAGGGTCCTGCAGAGTGGTACGAATACACGACTGAAGTAGAAATGACAGGCGGCCACAATCTCCACACCACATACTTAGAATCTAGGTATTTTGTTGCTTAGTTGGAAGCAAAATAAAAATAATTTGACAATTTACATTAACATCGCAGCACCTCTCTTTCGAGGAAGCTTTGCCGAACTGTCTTCAGTTTGAATTATCGATATCTGTAATATTTATAGGCTTTATGCATATCAATAATATCGATAGCTGCTCAGTTTGATATCAACAGCATTGAAGCTGATTATTGAAATAACCACCGATATTTTTGATATACTTGCGCTATCGATAGTGGTAACAATAGTCAATCAGAGCCAATAAGCTGATTATTGAAATAACCATCGATACTTTTGATATACTTGCGCTATCGATGGTGGTAACAATAGCCAGAGCCAATACGACCGATAGTATAGTAGACAATGGTAGCGACAGTCATAGCCGATACTATCAAATATCGATAGGCGGCCTATCGTTGGCCTATCAATTGACTATTTAGTGGATTATCGAGCGGCAACGCTATTTCGAGGTGAATTGTGGAATTTCGAACGCAGGCTAAATGTGCATGCGTATTTATTATGAAATATTTTTCAGAAGCGGTACTTAAATCTGAATTTCTGAAGTTCTAAATTTATAATTATAATAATTTGCAGATTTGGCATAAACCAGGACGACACTGTGCTACACTATGACCAGTGCGAAGACCATTTTTAACAAAATCAATTTTATCTTTCATAGTTTATAGATATGTTCTTAAATAAATCACATTATGAAGGAAATTATATTGATTTCATGAAACACATTTTCAAAACTCCACTAATATGTATGTAATATTACTAATATTTTATGTGATTTAGGATTCATACACTTAGATGCAGGTGAAACATATAGGAACAATATAAATGAATGAGGCTTACTTACGTGTGAAATGTTATGTTTTCATATTTACGTTCAGTACGGCTTTTACAATTTAATCACACAACAATTTACCTTACCATGTTTAGTAACTAAAACAATTACTCGGTAATCCATAAAACACTCCACTTTCACATATTTTTATTTGTTTTGTATTGGGGTTGAGGCATTCAGAAATTTCTGACTAACTGGTAAGATTTATTTCATGGGTATGTGTGCGTCTCTCTCACTCTTAAGTACTTTAGTATACAGCCATCACTTTCTACCTTGTCAATTAAAAATATGTGTCAAATCTACAGGATACATACTAATCTAAGTTCTTCCTAACACCTTCCTCCTCTCTTAAGTTGTCTCTTATGTTCTTCCTATTTTTGACACGTGGCGCAATCTAGTTTCGAAGACATGATGTAAATGATAATTGTATGCCAGCGTTGCACTGGCTTTAGGCTCACCCAATTCTTCAAGTGCCCATAAGATTTTAAAATAATAGTCAATTAAGTATCTGATGGACTTAAAAGATTCCTTGGATACAGCTTCGAAATGAAATAACGCTTTCGTATGATTGTTTATGAGTATTCTTTTATTATTGAAGCAATCACGAAACATTGACCAAGCTATCTCATAGTTGGACGAGGTGAAACTAATGAACTTAATCACGATAGAAACGATAGATCGATTAGGTTGTAGGTATTATCCTACAACAAAAAATAATAATACTGAAGTTTGTGCGGTGTGTGATGTATCGCAAGGAAAATAAGTATGCAGTTATTTGATGTGATTTTGCATGAACAATCGTACAAGTGTAATAGTTTTAAAAATAAACAAGTAGTACAAAATAATATTCTCCATAAATTAAATGCATATCAGCATAATCGCTAGCCGTATACGCGTGCCTGTAGGCATTGCGTAGCCGTGCTTGTCATAAATGTCATTAATTAGTTTAAATACTAAGAAATTGCGTGCGTTTAATAACAACTATCCAGAGCAAGCAAGACAATTTTTTTTGACATAATGTTTTTTGTTTATTATTCGAATATTTTCAGCATTCATGATTGCCAGCGCGAAATCCATCCGATAAAACCTTATTTTCATTGAGCCTGAAAACAGGACCTTTGTGCATTAGAATTGGCATAAAAATATTTTTGTAAGTATTTTTAAATGATTGTTACCATTTTAAAAAAAACCGGTTAAGTGCGTGTCGGACCCGCGCACTGAGGGTTCCGTGCCACCCTTAACTGAATTCAGGGTGCACTTACTTTCACGAAAACATCACAGTATATTGTGACAGCAAAAATAACTTTGTTTTTCATAGTGTTTGTATGAAAGACAAAGTTATATTTGCGGTTGTTAAAAATGTGCAATATCTCAAAAACTACTGGTTCGATCTCCTTCAAACCAATTTTCGTTGCAAGTTTTTGTTAAGATCTACATCATATATTTTTTTCAAAATTTTCACTTTCTTAGTTCAAAAGTTAGATGGGGGGGGGACGCCCATTTTACCACTTTGGAAGCGTCTATATCTCAAACCTTACAATTTTAGAAAAAATGGTTTTAGAAACCTCAACATCATTTTCAAAGACCTATCTATAGACACCCCACACGCATAGGTTTGAGTAAAAAAAAATTTTGGTTTTAGTTACATGTATGGGAGCCCCCCCTTAAATATTATTTTTTCTTACTTTTTGTATCTGAATCGAAAAGCGGTGAACAAGATACACCTACCTACCAAGTTTCAGCTATGTGATGCTTATAGTTTCAGAATAAAGTGGCTGTGACATACGGACGGACAGACAGACAAGACAGACAGACAGACAGACTTGACGAAACTATAAGGGTTCCGTTTTTGCCATTCGGCTACGGAACCCTAAAAAGCAGTAAACAAGCAAGTTTTTAAAGAATTTGGCACGTTTCTCTTGGTACATTTTTTTTACACTACAGACTATGAATATCTTTGTTTTTTTTTTAAATATTGCAACATTTTTTTTTTGAACTAAGGTAAACTCGTTTTAAGTGATAATATTTAAAGTGCTGATTCAGCACAATAAATTAATTATTTTATGTAGAAAACACTATGGGGTTTTATCCGCTAGTTTTTAAGAAAATTGTAGACTAAGACATGTTTTTTTTTTCAGATTTTATTTTTTTTATTGATAAGGTTAAGCTTAGAGAAAAAGAAGGTTTGGGCATTGAATTGAGAGAGGCGAAGCCGATAAAGTAGTAACTTTTTAAATTGTCAGAGTGCTGTTTTTGTTTTTCTGTTAATTCCTTAGCTTTTTTAATTATGCCTTTGGTGTAATGAAAGTAACAACCGGTTGTGTGAGTTTCTGGGAAAACTGTTTTTATTGCGTTGAACATAGCCAGTTCAAAAACAATTTTGAACGATGCAGGATTAAAATCCGGCAAGTGTTCTTTTAATAGCATAAGAAATCGTATATACGTATGTTCAGTTGTGTCGGGTAGGAGGGCAAATATCAAAGGAATTACATTTGTGGAATTTACTGATTCGCCAACATCTGCATGGAGACTATAAAGTTGCATAAAAGGTTTAGGTGCACTTTTGAACGTGCCATCCCCAAAATATTTTTTATATTTTTGCACAGCAGCCCTGGCCTCATCACTAACAAAAATCAAAATTTTGTTGTCAGTACCATCTTCACAAAGCAAATTGTGTTTCAACTTATCCGGGATCTCCACTTCGTGCAATGATGAAAACTTTGATTTTCTTATATTATGCTCTTTGTAACGCCATCTATACAATTTCGGTTTAACGTTTTTAAATTCAGGTATTTTCCCAACCAAATCAATGCCTTGGTCAAGAAGAGGTGCAATCGTATCTACATATAATTGCTGCACGGGTTTAAAAGAACCTTTCACTTCGTTTTTACACATTTGCATGCACTTATCAATCTCATTATTTTGTGGTAAACATTTATGAACAGATTTTCTTAAAATTTGATTTTCATTTGGACTAAGTGTCACGGAACCATTGCATATTTTTCGATGTGTACACCTCCAATTCGATGTATGATTTTTGTTCTTTATGGTAAATGTGAACTTGTAACCATTGTCGAGGACAGACCTCTTTACTAATATCTATGACTATGGTCTATGACATTGTAAAACCCTAGGTTTAAAAAGAAGTTATTGTTTTACTAGGCTTTCAAAATGGCTGTATAATTTTATCTCTTTGAAATATATTTATTTCTTATCTTTTATGGGAGTTTCCTTTGCTGTCCTCGACAACCATCATATAGCAGTACTCTCTTTTTTCTTTCACTTTCCACAAAACAGAACTCAGAACTCATGACTTAATACAAACCAGATTTGCTTCACAAATCACAATTTACACTTTTGTGACAATTCAAAATTTGTCGTCGCGCGCATATACTGTCAAAATTAAAATTGCTGCTATGACTTTGTTAATATCGGATATATTCAATTTGATTGGTTGATTTCATTTGTGAAGTGGTTACTGATTTGACCCAAATTTGATTACGTAGTACTGGATCCTTAATTTGATTGGCTGATAATTTGTAAAAGGATTACTGATTTGACTACGTATATGTACCGGATCTATACTAACCAATAAGATTGTGATAAGATTATGATTATAAAGTAAGACGAGAACTACTGCCGACAAACTGTTATGCAGTTTGGCAGATGTAAATAATCGCAAACTCTGTAATTACTATGGAAATAAATAAATAAAATATTGGTTGAATTATTTTGTGAAGTGCATTAAACGCAGTGTAGTGGCGCTAGTATCGTTTTTTACATTTCACCCACATTTTTCCCTGAAACTCACACAACCGGTTGTTACTCTCATTACACCAAAGGCATAATGAAAAAAGCTAAGGAATTAAAATTATGAGATTCTTCTAAAAGCAAGAAGTTTTTATATTTATGTCTCCAATTACCTCACCTTCCCCAGGAGTGTATTTGGCAAGGATGGAGAGCGATTTCCGAATCAGTAACCGATGGAATTAATATCAGAAAATTTAAAAGGTATTTCGTTCGCCAGTGGCTTTCTTCAAAATCCATACCTATCAGTTGCTACCTTCAAAAACACAAAACTACGAACCCCGTTTAAGGGTGGCACTGCCGTCTGAACAAAAAAAATTTCAAGAAGCCAAACTTATTTCACTTTATGGAAATCATGAATACGGAGTTATCTATTCAAGACTTCAAAATTAGACAACTTAATTTAAGCAAGCTTCAAAGTAACAAGAGATTACAAAAATATTTAACGAAAGAAGGCAGAATAAGAAAAATAGTTAAAAAAAATTTGAATGGAAACGTATCCGCTTATCAATGTTTAAATTCATTGAGAAAACTGAATTTCAATATTATTAATCAATAAGCCTATTTCATAAATAAACAGTTTAACAGATATTGTTTTTTACTCATCTTCCTTGTACATAAATACGATTAGTATTTAGTCTCGCTAAAACTCGAGAAAGGGTGATCCGATTTGGCTGATTTTGGTCTTGAAATATTCGGGAAAGTCCAGCAGGCGTAGATAGTCTGAAGCTAAATTTTTGACATTTCGCGTAGACAATTACAATTTTCTGATTTGCTGCGGCATAAATATCCTTTTATCTTACGTATCTTTAATAAATCTCAAAAAAATACAATCTTAAATACATTCAAAAATTCTTCTCAATCTATAAATACACGAAATAACCAATTTTGTCTCAGCATTGTCTACGCGAAATATCAAAAATGTTGCTTCAGACTACGCTCGCAGAGAAGGTTTAAACAGTGATATAATATAGGAAACGGGAACGGGGCCGTAGTATGCCGCGACCGCTATAGGTAGACCGCAAAATTGAGACCTCGCCTGCGGGGCTCAGGGACGCGGGGGGAGGCGAGAGCGGGTGATGTGAGCGGCGCGGGCGGGTGTATCCGCGCCGCCCGCATCTCTAACGCCACCCGCTCTCGTCTCCCCCCGCGCCCCGCCGCCTCCCAGGCGAAGTCTCAATGAAGCGGTTTACCTATAGTTTACATCAAATATTTCAGCATTTGACGAATCAGAACTTTTCATTGACGTGACCAATTGGAACAAAAATAAGGTTTGGCAAACTGAAACAAAATTAAGATTTGACGAATTAATACTTTTGCATTGGTTGACAAATTAGAACCAAAATGTGCGGTTAAAACACGCTTGACCAATTGGAACTTTATTTGTACTTGACGAGTTAGTTACTAAATCTTTATTTGCTGTGAAGTAATTTATTTGAGTTAAAATTATTTAATTAATGAACATAATTTAAGTTGACGGGCGATAACTTATTCCTTTTGATTTTTTCTTTTGATTTTAAAAACAGTTGATTCGGATGCCAGAGTATCAAAATTTTTAGGTGCTGATAAACGAACGTCTCCACAGTTAAGACGTCCAGTCTATTTTGCAAGCTTACATCCCCTCGATCATGACATACATGTACATGTACATGAAGCAATTAAACATCATCTGACCTACAAAGAATATGCGAGCTTTTTTAGGGTTATTTTGGCTCTATATTCGAACTATGAAACTTGCGGTTTGAATGCTATACCATATTGTAGCCATAATTGACTAAGTGATACCAACACATGTTTCGGAATAGCGTCTAGTCTTATTCTGTTGTGTTTACCTCAATAAATGAATAAAATAAAATAAACGGGGCTTTTTTACGTTACTTATTGGTTTAATAGTCGTTATGCAATACATTATTTTTTTTTCATCAGGTGCGCACAGTTGTGGTCAAGCACTATCGCAACTACCTGGCGATGCGTGAGACACGCATAAGGCACGCGGCACTCTACTCGGCCTCTGGACGACCATCCAATTCAACTTCATCAAGGCGTCGAGTCAGGTATGTAATTATTTTATCAGTACGTTTAAAAGTCTTATGCAGTATTGCTTTGTGTCGGTAGTATTGAACCAAATCGAGTAAGACGATTTTCGAGATCAACTGTCGATAGTTCGGCTACGCTAAAACAAGTCTTGGTTCGCAGGACAAGGTCTGAGGGTACCCAAACAAGGGAGCAACCGCAGGGACCAATTCGTTGGCCACGTGCAACTGGAAGACCGCGCAGCCTCGCCGACCTGGAAATATCTCTCCCGACTAACGACGAGTGAGTCATTTTCTATCGTAAGTGGTTATTTTGCTGCAATGTTGCAAGCTGTGCGCGAATGTAATCAAAAATTATATTGTTTGCTACGCAAAAGCGAAGGTGTTTTGTTGCACTTAGCGATCTGATGCATCATTTCATCATTTTTACGCTTGTTGAGTTTTCTGACCCAGTGTTCGGACACACACGCCTTTTTTATTTAATTATAATATTCGAAACTAGCGTTGCCAAAGTATCGATAGTTTGGCTATAGAAAGTTGATCTCGCAAACTATCTATGAGAAGATAATCGATAGAATTGATAAATATCGCTATTATCTATAGGAAAAAACAAGTCAAAGCCGATACTATCGATGGTAGTATTGTTTATCGATAGGATTGAACTAAACAGAGTTATCGATACCATTGTTGTACTATGTTTTTTGCTTAACTATCGATAGTGGACTATCTAGCGCCAATACTATTTCAGAACTTTAAAACCCGTGGTCCCGTTTTAAACTTGTACATACAAATCGCATTCATAAACTCCTTGTTTTGGCGAGGTCGAGGTGGAGGCGGTGGCAAATTGTATAGCGAGCATGAACAACCCAAGATCCAATGAAGTTTTTGTTACAGAAGCCGCAGATCAACCGGAACAGACACAGGGCCGGATTTGGACCCATCCAGGCGCTCCAGTTTTGGGTCGTGTATGGGACAATGCATCGTCACAATCGAAAACGATTACAATATGCCGCCCGCACTGTTAGTACTAATTTTATTTACACTTCCATATGTGATTTAGTTAATTTGAAAACAACGAAAATACTTCACCATTTGATCCTTTTTGTAACTAATCAGATTTTTTCCTTATTATAACTTGGTATAATAAGGAATGCAAGCTACAATTGATATTGCTAGAAAAGTAATTTATTTCAGCACTTAGTTCAGCTACAGTTTTTCCCTCGAGGCAATAATACATTATTATTTTTATGAACCTTTCTTTAATCATCTCGAAGGCATACTTTAAACCCGTAATTAAGCCCAGTGTCTGAGATAGATATAGCAAAATTGGAGGCACGTATTTAAAACCAATCGTCGAGGTTGGTAAGATATTAGAACGAAAGAGCTATATTCAGTATTGGTTATTTAATAGGTTTTTATATTTGTACCACCAATATCGCTATATCTATCCTGTACACACTGAATAAAATGTCTGTTTATCTGTTAATTTAGGAGACATCTCTAACGAAGTTAACTTTATTTAATAGTGTTTATACATTTTACTGTTGCAGGCTACGAGACCGTCGCTACCGTCCTTCAGAGCCCTCCACTAGTTGCTTCAGCCCTTGCCAAGACGATGATGAGGAAGAGACCCAGACATAAACTGTTTTTATATTTCTTGAATATTTGGAATTTATCACCTTTATTCATATTTTTCTTTTAGTTTGGTAATGACCATTGACCAGTATTGACCAATGTGAAGCTATTAATTATAATAAGCTAGTAATTTTTTACCCGACTGATTTTAGAGTTTTGAAAGTGTTACAAAAAGGTAACATTATTGTTACAGGGTCGTCTAATATCATACATAATTTGTATTAATGTTTACTTATATACTACGAGTATTGTATGTAGTTATATTATTATGAACAAAGATAAGAGGCTAATAAAAAATGTGTACGCAAGTCATTTTTTATTATAGTACTAAACACATACACAACATCAAGGTATCGATATCAAAGCCTACAAAAATTCTTAACAAAAAAGACTATTGTAACTCAAAAAACACTACTAACTGGTTAGTATCGAAGCTCAATACTAAATAGACTATCAATGGCATCGATACTACCTATAAGAGTAGCTATAGTCAGAGCCGATACTATCAACAGTGCATTCAATATTCAGCTTCGATACTATCGATATTGGTATTGGTCCATTCACAAAAAAAGTGTTGAGTGCGTGAGGGCAAGCATACCTAAGAGATTTCTTCAGAAGCTTGTTCAGGGTGCTCAGAGAATAAACTAGACTTAGGACTTTCCCACATACCAAATACACCGAGAGTTATAGCATGTTAACTAAATGATAACTTCTTCTAACTCACTGTGTAAACTGTGCATATAATTGTAGTTGTTACTTATTAAGCAATCATCAGTGTTTAGTAGCATTCACCCGACTCCAAGATAATTATTATCTTAGCTAAACACAGCCGACTCATTCAATTTATGTTTTATAATAGTTATGTCAGGGCCCCTATTTTTGATTCATTCGCTTCAAGATGGCGAGTGATTTTCGTTCGACGTAGTGTCAAAAGTCATGGAAAAAAAATCGTTTTCGAACGAAAATCACTCGCCATATCCAAGCGAGTGTTTCAAAAATGGGCCCTGGTCTAAGCTACTTGTACCATTGTTAGTTTGAAATAAGAGAAAAAGAGAGAGTGTAAGATCAATTTATTTTATTCTTCCGGCTCTTTTATATTTGGAGAGCTATCCACTGAAAATCAAGGACGTGTCACAACAATAGAGCGACGTTGGATCACCACCTTACTTGACGATGTTGATGCTCTACTCATTTCAAACGGCCTAACTTACGGCAGACAACGATTCTCTGATTATGACAATTGAAAATTAGGTAGGTAGGTAAGAAGACATAACGTAAGGACAAAACTACTGCCGCTCGATTGTCCACTTTCGTTAGGCATATGAAAAGTTAAGCAAAAGCCATAATATTGATACTACCTATAGTATTGACTCTGACTATTGTTATCACTATCGACACTATAGAATTACACCAGATAAGTGTGTACAAATTTGCAATATAAGCGTGCCACCTATCGGTGATTTGTGTAAAGTTTTCGACATAACGATAGGAATGAACGTGTGCAGAGTCTCCAGAATCGAAAGACGTCCTTTCTTACGTCAGGAAAATATCTTTCAAACGGAATGATACTGCAATTTATTTATTTATGTTAGAAACCATACATCGTAACATAATATATGCTTAGTCAAGGTCGAAGGTAAAGCCAATTACAAGGTTTCCTTAAACAAACTAATAGAAAGTTCGTAGCTAAATCACCAAGGTGTGGTAAGATAAGAACTGCATCCCAGACCTACAATGTGTAAAAAAGGTGAATATTACTTGTATAACTTAAGATTAGATTTTTGCTTTAAAGTGATTTCACTATGCGAAAGTGCATTAGCACTTTGTATCACCCGAGCAGGAAATAGCTATTGATGAGTCGCTTTTGCTATGGAAAGGCAGATTGTCTTTCGCGCAGCTCATCAATACAAAAGCTCGGGTAGATTTAAAGAACTATGAGCTCTGCGAGTCGAAGTCGGGGTACCTATGATAATGTATGCAGGCAAAAACCAAGCAATAGCAGTTGAGACTTGAGACGCATAATGACCGCGGAGACACCGAACCAGAAGAAGGGGCAACGTCTTCAATTTGGTGCGTCCATTGCTAGGTCAAGGACACACCCTATTGATGGGCAATTTTTATAATAGTACGTTTCTGTCTAGAGCCCTCAAATCACAAAAGACTGACACGATGGGAACTCTCCGTCTTAACAGAGACTTTTTTGTGCCCGATAGTCTGCACAGAAAAATTAAGACAAACATACGGACCGGAGAAGTTGCGTTTAATCAGATCAAAGACATGACCTTTGCTATCTTGAGAGACGCCAATGGCGTGCCCTTGATCTCGACTATCCACGGCGTAGAAGTCGGCGGCAAAGAAAAGTACGGGTACTACCGGTACAAAACGAAGGTTGCACTTGATTACAACTTGGCCATGGGAGTCGACAAAAAGGACCAGCTTTTGCAGGCCTTTCCCGTGGAAAGGATACGTAATCAAGTGTGGTACAATTAGCTTTTTTGCCTGCTTCTAAACGTGTCGATACACAACGCGCATGGAATTTTTTCAACGAGCACAAAAATCTCCGCACGCGAATTCTGTTACCGGTTGTCTGATTAAATTTTGCAGAAGTTTACAACAATTCCTCCGCGAACTGCCGTTGTGCCTTCAGCAGCACACCACTTCCCGGCTAAAGCTGAAAAACGAAAGTCGCGGTGTCAATGGTGCTCTATGCAAAAAAAAAGATGTCTGCACAGGCACAGTGTACAAGTGTGAGACCTGCAATATGAACCTGTGCATACCAGACTGCTTTAAAGAGTACCACATATCTCGCATGTAATAAATAAATAAATAACTACATAAATAAATCAATAAAAAAATAGATAAATAAATAAATATGGTATGTGACACACAGTCCACACAGTCTTTCTGTGATTTGCAGGGTGATTTAGAACTATTAAAACACTATTTTAACGGAATTCATTGAAAAAAATATCTTACAAACTCGAGTATTTTTCGCTGAAATAACAATCGATTAGTTTATCATCGGGACTAGGATGGGCAGCGTTCGGGAAATTGCGCAAGAGTGTTTTCAACTTCTTCAGGGTCTGAAGACGAAAGTCTTTGACCAGTGTGTGTTACCATTACCAGTGATGACAAACGGATCCGAAACATAGTCTCTAACTATGGGCCTTATAAGAAAGATCAAAAGTACATACACAACAAACGATGGATGGATTTTTCTCTAATCGTAACTAAATCCACGTAACTTCAAGTGTTCCTCAGCATACCTATATGTGTTTTGGATTATCTTTTTTAAACCAACCTACGGCGCGGTCGTGTTTGGATGGGTGACCATTCCGACCATATAAGTGACGGAGGTGCTCGTAGCGCAGTGGTGGTAGCGCTTGACGGCATGACGGTTCTTAGCAGCAGTAATCGTGTTTATAAAAATAACATCGAACTTGTAACCGCGAAGAAGCTGACACAACGATAATGGTGCATGTTGCTGACGCTGTTTCTCAAGGTTTCAAACGGATCATGATACGTACAGTTGATACAGACGTAGTGGTTCTAGATGTGTCATGCGTTTCAAAACTGCAAACAACATTGAATTGTGGGTCCACATCGGCACAGGGAAGTAACAAAACAAAGACAAAATTGCGGTCTCTTTAGATATTGTTTAGCTCAGTTACATTTATGTTTCTTCTGTTCATTTTACTTATAATTTGAATTTGGAAACTAATTCTTGTTTTATTCTAGGTCCAGATAGAGCAAGAGCATTACCAGTATTCCATGCTTTTACTGGGTGCGACAGTGTCGGCGTTTAGTGGCCGAGGCAAAAAAACTGCTTTTGAAGCCTGGAATACTTTTCCATTAGCAACTCAAGGATTCAATATGCTTGCTGATGGAGATGTAGAAAAAGCAAACCAAATTATGCAACAATTTATTATAATAATTTATGATAAGTGAGTATATTATATTGAATTAATACCCATTAACTAACTTATTAATTACCTATGTGGTTACAAAAGACTGTTTCCTTTTGACCAACTTTCAACTTACCTGTATTTCATTTCAGATCCAGTCAGTGTACTTCTTTAAACGAGTGCGGAAACGAGCTGTTTTCCAAAAAGGACCGAAAGCTAGAGAACATTTCGCCGACGGAAGCCAGTTTTCAGCAGCATCTTCTGAGAGCGGTATACACGTATGGGGCCAAGCGTTGCTGCCAATTCAAAATCTACCCAGTCCAACGGACTGGGGATGGGAAATGGAGGAAACCCATGGTTGGAAACCAAAGTGGACCACAGCACCAGTTGCCGCTACCACTTGCCGAGAACTAATACGTTGCAAGTGCAAGTCACGTTGCGGTACTTGGTGTAACTGCCTTAAAAACCAATTAAAATGTTCAGAACTGTGCCACTGCGGCGGAAAATGTAGTTATAAAATGTGTTGTATATATTTTGCCTAAAAAAACAATTTAATACCAACTCGCAACAAATTATGTGAGACTAAACTAGACGGACGGGAAGTGCGCCTTCTCCGCCGCTTTTTGTTAGAGCTATTATTGCTACATATAATAAATAATATGTTATTTGAAAGCTAGATAAATACTCTTGAATCTTGTATTTTTTACTTATAAAACTTAAAATCTCTAATTGTTGAATGAAAAAATCAACTCAATGATTTTGATATTTTTGTCCAAATTTCCCTTTTTTTATATCAAACTATATAATGTTTTAAAAATGAATTCTTCATGTCCTGTTTATCAGAAAATGACACCAAACTCGAAGTGTTAGTTAAATAGAAGAAGCTATGTTTTTTTTCTGAAGCGCGGCGGCATGTACCCTTGATCACCCCCCGTCCCTACCCACCAGGGGGTGGGTGATGGCTCCGGGCTGAATTAACTTAGTTTTACCTATTACAGCTTTGCCAAGTGAATCCATCCGATACCAAAATTTGTATGTTACGACACTAACACTCTAACTACAACCAAAATTTAGGCGTCCTTTCCCCTCCCAGAAGATATGGGCAGGGGGACGACATTGTAAAAATGCACATTCACGCCTCACGCCACTGCGCTGGAAACTCTTCATATCTTTCGGAAATAATCGAACCATTGAGACTTATCTAAGCTGTGTGTTTCGTACCGATATATATTTTAGTTTAATTTCGTTATTCAAAACAATATAACTTGTACGGAAGGAATAAGTTTACCCTTGTCAATGCTTGTGTTTTTTCAACTAGCAACATTACCTTTCGAGTCGTGCTGGCAAGTGCATCACCTTGATGGTGTAAAAAAACTGGCCAAGTGCGTGTCGGACCAGCACACTGAATTCGGGGTCCATTTTTCCACCTAGCGAAAATATCGCAATATTTTTTTACAGCAAATATAACTTTGTTTTTCATAGTGTTTGTATGAAAGTCAAAGTTTAATTTGCGATTAATGAAAATGTGCTATATCGCAAAACCAGTTCGATCTCATTCAAACCAATTTTCGTTGAAAGTATTTGTTGATATCTACATTACGTATTTTTTTTTCAAAAGTAACTTTCTATTTCAAAAATTAGATGGGGACGATTAAATTTCCTGTGATGTGATACAATCAAATTCAGTGCAACTAAAGAATAAACAACGAGCCAGCTAAACCTATAGACTAATTGGAGTTGCGAGGAGTTGTGGATAACACTCGAACGCCGGGCCCGCCGCCACTCAGGAAAGAAGGTTGGTTCTAGTCTATAAACTCACGCATTTCATAACACTGTGCTAACAAAACTAAAAATAAATTTTACCGCCTTCAAAAAAACCCACTAAATATAGTGTACGATGGTATTTTTTGATCAAAAATATCATTTACCACCGTAAACGCAAGTGTTGCTGTCGAAATCGTAAAGAAAAATCATGCGATAGTTTACTGTTTTTTAATAATGATGACCAATAAGAATGACTAAGGCGTGTTAACATTTTATCAACTGACCCCAAGAAAAGAGCGCGAGACTTCGAAGCCTTAAACTTCGCTTTCGATACATTAAACCGAATCATCATAAGCAACAAAAATAATCGTTGGTATCCCAAAGATTATTTTTGTTACTAGACTTAGACTTGTAACAAAAAAAAACCTAACAAATATAAAAGGTTTTTTTTCTG
The DNA here is from genome assembly GCA_963584085.1 of Pyrausta aurata. Classification (NCBI taxonomy): domain Eukaryota; kingdom Metazoa; phylum Arthropoda; class Insecta; order Lepidoptera; family Crambidae; genus Pyrausta; species Pyrausta aurata. The sequence goes on from OY757251.1 coordinate 4,333,948, forward strand.
TTTTTTTTATTCTTCCACACCGTTTCCTTGTAACTCTCACATACTTTTCCCAGCGATGCTCCCATCACTTTTTTACCTGTCCAAATAGTAAGTAATAGACATTCATGAAGGTGATTGTGCCCTTATTTTACGAAAATATGTCTTCCGAGCAAATAGAAGCTACTTATTAGCTAAGAGAACAGAAAGAAGTTGCTTGGGGCTACATCTGGTGAGGAATGGCGATAGTTAAGAGTTCATTTTGAAATTCGTAGATTTTTGTCTTAGCAGCCACTGCGATGTGAGACGTCGCGACGGCGCGTTGTCTTGGTGAAACTTCATAAAAACTACAAACGACTGTCAAGGAACAAAGTCAAAAATGGCTGAAATTTTGTGAGTGAAAAAAAGATGCCAGATGCTCTTAAAAGATGCCCGAACACATTCCCTGACTTTTATTGACGAGTAATGCAATCTTCATGTTCAGATCGGAAACTTTTCAGACCGCCTTCGTATTTTAAGGTATTAAAAAATAATTATTAATTTAAACACATAAACCTAACTTATATAAAGCAATTTGATACAAAAACAATGAATGGAATATAACAATATTCCTTGTTAATCATACTAATTTACAAATTAGAAAGATTGTTGATGTTTGACACCTTCACAACAGATTTTGAATCTAGGCTATGCAGGCTATCAAGGAAGGCAATGCAAGTTTGCCAATTTCACGCGGGCACTATGGAGAAACGTGAAAAACGGCAAAAAGTCACGATATTCACGTACTTACTCACAAAGGTGCATTGCGCTTGCGCAACTCCAACGAAATTATGTGAATCCTAGATGGCTGTACATGGTTCTCTGTAAAGCTTTGGAAAATGATACTAATTTGGACTGCATTAAATCAATGGATAAATTTTAGAAAAAACAACAGAGATCATTTGATCTCAAAAAAGACTGAAACGTATTCTAAGTGAGAGAGAGCTAACTCTGTGTGCTAACACTGAAAACCCATGGAAAAAGTAACTAATTAAATAACCTGCTGCAAATTAGTATGATTGACTAGAAAGTTTGTTTTATTTCGTTCATTGTTTTGGTATCAACATGCTTTATTTAAGTTAGATTTGTGTTACTCTTCTATTTTTAATATATTTAAAAACATTTCATGCACTAAAAAAAAAGGTACATTATGGCGGACTTAATGCTAAATAAAAGCATTCTCTACCTATACAGAGAAAATACAGGCAGGCAGGAAAATACAGTTATATCTCCAATTATTTAATTAGCCATCTCGTCCCTGTTATAAATATAATGGGGCCCAGTTGACCCCTACTAAAAATGGGAAGGTACGTTTCGTCCCCGGCCGAGACCAGTTATCGAGTGGGCTGAGTCGCCCCTTAAGGCGTTTAACTTTTTTGTTAACAAATACCTATATTTTAATATTGTATTGTTTAAGAATACAGTATGACCATCAATATCTCAGTTTAAGTACGCGTCATCATTTCCCCCTCCGTCGCTGAATGTCTAACCTCAAAAGAACACGTTTTTTTAAAAAATAGTAAAACTCCACATTCGCATAAAATCTTAATTTTTAAGCCATTAGAATATGATTCAAATTCTCATGACAGCAAAATTTTAGGACCTCATTCGCCAAGCAAAATATTCTCCAAATATTATTCAAATAAAAAAAACTAAAAAATGACATGACACTAAGCGCTATAGATTTTTTATATTATAATATTTTAATGAAGACCTCATTAAAATATTATAAAATAAATAAAAAATCAGAAAAAAGACTTAAAATGTTGACGACATGACGGTAGATACACAAAATTAAAACATTATTTTTGATGTTAATATAATTACTTGGGACAATATAGTCCGAGGTATGGAAATATAATGAACTAGATAAATAGTTTTAAAACTGTAACCCGACTACGAATAAACATTTTTGAAATTTTGTCTTCTTTCATTTGATAACCCACTCCTCATGATGCAAACTTACTTTTTTAACCCAACATGTAGCATTTGCCATTACGTATTATTATGGCCGTACTTGTGCCGATGCTGGTTGTGCTTAGTCTTTATTCTCCATTTGAATGAACACATCTGAACCAACCCACCCTACCACTTCCCACCACCACCTCAACCCACTTCCTAACAACTACCCGGCTTATTAAATGCAATAAAATAATCTGTCAGAAATATGTCATTCATTTTATTCATCACTGTCAATACGCCAGTATTAGCTGTTTGTCATGTCATGATAATCCACATAGGTAACATATTAGTACATACCATAAAATTACTATCCCTTTGGAATATTAATTTTATGGTACATACACATATTATGCACTCTTCATATTTTTAAATTCTAATAAATACATTGAAACTTATTTAAATGATTGCTTGTATTTATTACACTTTTATTTATTTAATAGACTTATCGATATAAAGTTTGTATATATTTTTAACATACTTTTTGTACAGATAAGTTTTTCAACATTTTAATGACACATAGAAAACTGAAACTACTATCAACACTAAGAATCACTGAAGGAGATAAATGTTAACACAAAATAAAATAATAGGTACTTACATATCAGTAAAATATTTTTATTGAATAGGTACATTCTAAAATTACAGTATATAAGATACTTAGTACCTATCACATTTAATACCTAAAATATGTAATCTATATAAATGCATTGCACATATTACCACTTTTACTTCCAATATACATTCAGCTTTCTAGAATAATAAAAATACTAAGATGTACAATAAATTAAATAAGGACAGCCCAGCATTTTGAAAGACATTTGTATGCATTGTGGAGTATTAAACATTTCAAAATTTATATTAATTTGCAATTGGTCTTTAAAGTTGTAAAATTAACTTATAAGACCAACATTTAAATCTTGTTGAGTAAATGGAAGGAACAAAGTATTGATTTATTTATACTTGCCTAGACAATTATACTAGCCGCATCATGTGTTTATTAGCTCTCGATCATTTTGCCACTACTTTCTTTGGTTGACTCTTACCTTTGCTGTAAAAGATGTCCAAAAATAACCCTGAAACAATAAAAACCATTTAAAAATTATTATGCTGGATTTATTGTGGTAAGAAGATAGCATCAATCACTACATTTTAGAAAACGGAAGTCCTCTGCCATGTCTGTTGATCGCGATTAACTCACAAAAGCTTTGTTTTCTAATAAATAAAGTGATAATTCATGAGGAAGATTGAGATGTATTTTTTTTGTAAGTTTTGCTTCTCTGCGTAAGTATAAATATAAACATTTGAAAACCATAATTTTGAATCAATATTCGTTTGTGGTAACATACCTGTAAATACTAGGATTGCTCCTAACCACTGACGACCTAGCAATACATTGCCAAACACAATCACGGATGCCAGAACTGTGAAGAATTTTCTTGTTGTAGTCACCACAGAGCATGGTAGTGGACCAAACTCTGACACCTAAAAAGAGTTCAATAATTGAGTTATAAGAAGCAGAAAGTCACTCATCTATTCAATTTAATTCAATTAATTTATTCACCCATCAATTACAAAATCTCGAAATCTATTATTTTGATATAGGAATGGGCAAGAAGGTACTTTAAAAATTAAGAGTAATAAAATAATACAAAAAAATTTGTTTAGCCTTTTCAATAGGAATACATACCGTGAAAAATATAAAAAGCTGTCCTAATGCTCCCATTAACGCCAGTCCAGCAAGATATAGCAGCACTTCTGGGTATGATGACACAAAGGATATGAACCGGAATATTTCACCAGTCATTGGGATAAAAATGGCCAAAATAATTGTAGACCTAAAAGAATGAGAAAATAATAATTAGTTTATTCCAACACGTAAACAGAGCCACTTGAAACTTCTTCATGATTCTGTCACTTAACTAATTATAGTTAAATCATATTTATTACAATATTTTATTTAACTCACCACCAGTTTGTATTCAGCATCATGGAATAGGCTGTAGGAGAAGATTCACTTTTAATTCTTTCCTAGAAAAGAAAATATTATTGTGTTTTTTTTATTTGCACAATTTTAATATCAAAACATGTTCAGATCAGAAGATAGCGCTTTGGAATTATTACTAAGGAGCGTGACTTGGTTTATTTTCAATTCTCACAAAAAAACAAATAATATCAATTCCTTTACTACTTTCAATCAAACAATATTAAAATAGCAGCCTCAAAAAGTGTGACAATTTGTATACGCAATAGAAATTAATTAGGATTTCGCAAAGAAGACCAATGCTTGCCTAATTATTACATATAAGTCACATCATTGCATTCGCTTTGCATATTAAATAAACTACAGCAAAGGGCAACAAGAAGTTCCAATGAATTTGTAATCTGTTGGTTGTGGTAGGTGGAAATAAATGTAACATGTTAATAATTACCTGGACAGCTCCGGTAAGACCATCCATTGTTAGAGACATAATCAGTAATAATTCACCAATACCAAAACCTTGTGAATCATCAGTTGCCTTTTTGACTTGATCCTTGTACATAAATAGAACTACCCCAATGACAATCAATAGCACAAACAAATATTTCCTCAGTGGGTATGACTTGTGACCAAGCAAGACACCAAGAATCATTACGGGAATGGGTTTAGCTGCCTTTCCAACAACCTGAAAATTAAGTAAAAGGTAGGTCATTCAAATTTAATTATGGTGCTCAACGCTTGATTTTTTGTTGTTGATATTCAAATATTTTCCAGCCTGGACCTAAGAACTAACCTGCGTTGGGTAGTTGATCCACTGCAAAGCCAAATTAGAGGATACCATTCCCAAAAGGTAGGTGAGCGCTGATGAAAAGTAGTAAACTTTCCTAGTTGTATCAACTTCATGTTTCCAAGAAAGCTGCAAAACCACAATGAACCTTCAAAATATAGTTTGTAATGGCAAATTATTACTGTGTTTAAGTTTGATGTAACATATTGAATATGATATTTACAAATACCCTATTATTTTTATTACTTGAAAATAATAAGGTCTACTGTTGTGTGCTAAGTTATTTGTATCAGATGTTTTAGTTAAAGGTGCCAATATGACTGTAAAAAAGTTACATGTGCTTGTATATCTTTTTGTACCACTTAAATAATCTGAATGAAGTATGACCACATAACTTGTAGTATCAAAAAGAGGTTTCTCACCATCAGTATTTGTGCAAATATGTAATTCACCACACACTGTACGAAAACTAACGATAAAGTGCATGTGAACTTTTCACCATCGCCATATTTTCCGCGGGTAATTTTTTCTTGTAACATAGCGAAAATAAAGTAACAAACAAATATACCGCCCGCGTAAAAAACAAACCTAAGTTCACTTCTCGTTCTTGTCATTTTGAAGAGAGTTTGTGTCAGAAAATAAGATAAATTAGTAAAACTAAAGATACTGAACTAACCAGAACTAAATATGATTTAAAATGTTTGAGGCGGACACTGGACACGTAAGAAACTAGGCTGAACAAATCAAAAGTTAAAATCAGCAAATGTAAAAACAACACGTCTTCATTATTCACAACCATAGAGAAAGAAAAAATCTTCGCTTTAAAAAGAGCGTGCTACTTATTGAAATTCTATAGGATTTGACAGCGAAAGACCTTATGACAGCGAGACCGTTTTCTAAGAAATAATGGATTTAGTGGATACGTCAAGATCCGTCGTTGGAATTTTTGAAAAATTATGAATGGATATAATTATAATTTAAGTTTTGTATAACAATTTCAGATGGAATGACTTGTGCTTTCAGCAACTGTGAAGTGCGCCGAGGATACAATCCCGAAAATCATACTTTCCACCAGTAAATATGAATCATTGATAAAAAATTGAAATCCAAATTTTATAAAATTTGTGAGTGAAATCGACTCCGATGCCAAATTGTACAGTAAATTTAGGACTTCCTTTGTGATTTGCAGCCATATATCAAAGTTTCCAATAGATTAATTCAGGTATTTTCAGTAAAATAAGAAAACGTTTCTTTACACTAGGGATTGACTAAATGATGACGTCATCAGTATCGATAAATTTTTTGACTGATTTTTTAGGTAACCGTAATTCTTGCACAGCTTCTTCTCAGCACTGGCCCACACAACTGGCCCGAAGCTGTGCTGTGGTAAGGTCTATGTTGGAACGTGTATAAGTGTTTCTAGAATGTCTTCATACATAAATAAATAAATATGTAATTTAACAAAAATGAGGTTGTCTTGTTTATCAAATAGAAAGTATTATGTAATTAAAAGTGCATGAATTTAATTATTTTTGTTTCAATTTACATGATTTATCGTAACCCCGTCGATAAAATTTGGACCACCATAAGATACACATCACTATTGAACGCACACATGTAAAGTAACTTTTTGGTTACGCTGAAAATCCGCGTTTGTCATTCTATACTATACTACTTTCTATGTTCACAACAGCACACAGATTAATAAAAGTTTAGTAAGCAACACCATAGATATTATGACAGATACGTAGATTGGAAAGCTCTTGAAGCGTTTAGTACCCTTATAAAGTTTGGGGAAGCAACCGGTGGTGTCGCTAGCGTCGTTTTATTTTTCATGTATGCGGTGCGCAGGTCATATCTATGGACTTGACGTTTGTGTGACTTGGTTGGTGTCACAGATTAGTAAGAGTAGCAGCGTTGCCAGAACGTTACTTTTGTAACGTTTTACGTTACATTTTGACCCCTCGACGTTACATTTACGTTACAAGTCACGAAACGTTACTTTTGCGTTACATTTGGGATGGACCATTATTAGAACCTTAATTTTCTTAAGTTTCATAGAAAATGTACGGTAGGAGAACCGCATACTCAACGCTTGTGTAGTACTATTATAATTATTCTCCAATTATCTATTTTCCAATTCAGATACAAAAATTTAAAAAATCTTTAAGGGGGGATCCCATACATGAAACTAAAACCAAATATACGTGTCTATGGATAGGTCTTTCAAAATAACATTAAGGTTCCTAAAACAATTTTTCTAAAAGCATTTGAGAAATGGACTCTACCAGAGTGGTAAATTGGGCGTACCCCCGATCTTAATTTTTTTAAATCTTAGTTTAATTTTACTTACTTGAATAAAGGAAGTTAAAATTAGAAAAAAATAAGAATGTAATGTAGATCTCAAAAAATACTTTCAACGAAAATTGGTTCAACGAGATCGAAGCGGTAGTTTTTGAGATATAGCAACATCGGGTGATGTCAAATATAACCGCAAATATAACTTTGTCTTTCATACAAACAATATGAAAAACAAGGTTATTTTTGCAGTCCTCGTAAGTGAACCTCAAATTTAGTTTAAGGATTGTACGGAACCCTCAGTGCGCGGGTCCGACTCGGGCTTGGCCGTTTTTTTTATAAAGCGTTACTTTTTAGGTCAAAACGTTACTTTTTGAACGCTCTTGGGTAACTTTTTAGTACAGAGCACTGGCAACACTGGTCATCACGTTTAAAGTCACTCACTGGCAGCGTTGCCAGAACGTTACTTTTGTAACGTTTTACGTTACTTTTTGACCCCTTGACGTTACATTTACGTTACAAGTCACAAAACGTTACTTTTGCGTTACATTTGGGATGGACCATTAGAAATGTAACATATGAAAATGTACGGTAAAATAACCGCATACTCAACGCATGTGTAGTTAGTACTATTATATATTCTGTGCTTGTGTGTAGCTTTGTGTGTGTGTATGGATTCAATTTAAAATGATATGATATCATCATCTCTATCGGAATTATAGCTTGAATAAGGAAATAGAAAGAGCAAGTTGTAGGGAGTGATTGAGTAATAACCGACGGAACCAATAATTTGCTGTTTTATTGTCCCCCTCCCATCTAACTTTTGAATAAAGGAGGTTAAAATTAGAAAAAAAAAACATAGATAATGTAGATCTCAAAAAATACTTTCAACGAAAATTGGTTGAACGAGATCGAACCGGTAGTTTTTGAGATATAGCACATTTTCATCAACTGCAAATATAACGCAGCCTTAATAATGTATGGGCATAACTAAAAATTTTAGGTATTTGACTTTTAGTAAGAGAAAGGCACATTTTCGTCAGCTCTACAAGATGGCGTTCACAGAAAGAGAAAACAAATGTCAAAAACAGGAGTTCTGCATTTTGTGCCCTTTCCACACTTTTGTCTATCACCCCCGTCCCATCCCGCTAGAGAGGCTGAATCAGAGACGCGCCTATAATTGACGGAGCCGGTCCGCGCGACCGTGGTCCAATTTGGAGTTGTGCCCTTACATGACTAACATTAAGGTAAGCGTTGCATTATCCTCTAATATTATAAGGGCCCAATAAGTTTTGTGCTCGCCTTACACTAAACATTCGTAAAGTTGTGTGACCTAAGACTAATTGATTCTTTAAATTTCTAATATGTTATGTTTTTATTTTTATTAAATCGATAAAGTCCCGTATAGAACTGAAAATGATTTTTAAAAAAAACTTTAACTTTAGTTTTATCCTCTAACTTTAGCCTCTCTTTGATAAGTGTTTGCTGTTAAATTTATAAATATCTGAAATTAATTAACTAGTTATTAATTAACTTTCATTCCTAATGATTAATTACTTGACTATAAAATGTTTTGTCGCGATGCTCAGAAATGAAGGTGCGGTTATGAAATATTTCCCACCAAATAAACGCACCAGTCAGGCAATTGTGTTCTTACTCATCATTCTCTTGCCCTGTTCCCAGCTTATCGGGGGTCGGCGCAGTATGTTTTACGCTTCCACACTATTCTATCACTCGTTACTGAATCATCCACTCCTTTCACACTCATATCATTTTTCACACAGTCCATCCATCTCTTCTTCGGTCGGCCTCTTCCCTTCCAGCCATCCACATTCACACTCCTTTAGTTACATGACTTTCTTCCCTCCTCATTACATGACCGTACCAAGACAGACGATGACCCACCATCTTCTCAGTCACCGGTGCCACTTTCAGACTTCCTCGTATATACACATTCCTTATCTTGTCCATTCTTGTAACACCACACATCCATCTTAGCATTCTCATCTCTGCTACATGCATTCGCTTCTCATCCGTCTTTTTAGCAGCCCAGCATTCCGATCCATACATAAAGGCAGGTCTAATAACGGATTTGTAAATTTTACCCTTTAATCGTAAGGGCATCCGTGGGTCGCATGTTGTTGCGGTGATCTGCCTCCATTTTATCCAACCTGCATTGATTCTATACTTGACGTCTCGATCAATATTGCCGTCGTTTTGTACGAGAGACCCGAGGTACCGAAAATCGGAACAGACTGGTAAGAGCATTCCGGCAAGTTTTATCGGCAAAGAACTGGATAGACCGCCAAAGTCGCAGAACAGGTACCCCGTTTTGGTTCTACTGACTTTAAGGCCAACGTTCTCCAGCCTTTGTCGCCATTCCTCCAGTCTGTCCTGGACCTCCTGGGCCTCTTCAGAAACCAGCACAATGTCATCGGCAAAGAGCATGCACCAAGGGGCCTCTTTCTGTATGTCCGATGTCAGAGCATCCATTATCATCAGAAAGAGGTAAGGACTAAGCGCTGAACTTTGGTGCAAGCCCACAGCCACATTGAAGCTTGTAGTTGTCCCGGCTGCGGATTGGACGTGAGTACTGCATCTGCCGTACATACTCGTAGTTTGAATCAACTGCAGGTATTTCCCAGGCACGCCTTTGATCTTAAGGGCCCACCACAGAACCTCACGAGGTATTCGGTCGTAAGCCTTTTAGAGGTCAACGAACACCATGTGTAGATTTTTATGTTCACTCCTGTACTTTTCGCACATTTGACGAATGGCAAAGATGGCGTCCGCTGTACCTCGACCTGGCATAAAACCAAACTGGTTCTGTGAAATTTCACATACTTCTCGCAACCTTTTCTCTATGATCTTCTCCCAAACCTTCATACTATGTGACATTAACTTTATTCCTCGATAGTTGTTGCACTCTTGCACGTCCCCTTTGTTTTTAAAGATTGGTACCAGCAAACTGTTGCACCAATCATCAGGTATCGTTTCTTCGTGCAACAGCTTATTGAAAAATAAAGTTAACCACTTGCTTCCCTCTGCTCTTACCAACTTCCAAACATCCACTGGTGTATCATCAGGTCCCACAGCTTTCCCTCTTTTCATACTATTTACTGCCCATTCTACTTCCTCTTCACTATCTCCCCTACTAATTCTACGTTAATAGGGACATGCTCTAGTTCCCCATTCCACTCATTCTCTTCGCCTTCACTACTAGACTATTATCTAGTACCACTCCTACGCCATTCGTCTTTCCGTCTCCTCCACAATAATAAAATTTGTATCCCTCACCAATCGTTTCTTGCAGGAATGCCAAATCCAGCATCCGGATGCTGTAAAGCATTCGCAAACGTTCGCGAAATCAATCCGTAAACGTGTGTTTTAATTAGTAAAGGTCTTACTTATTAACTAAACTATTAAAATTAAAATATTATGGAAAAGTTTTTACCAACGAGTTTTTGTTTCAGGATAGTGCAAAACATTTCTTAGAAGAAATTTTGTTTTCCGTCCATAAAAATAAGTAATAAATAATTTGTTATATTTGCAAAAATAAATGTAATACTGTCTAAAGATTGATTTTTATTTTTAATTGAAAAATCAAATATTGGTACTATAATTTATGTGATTCAAAATTTTTTCCTTTACCTATTATTGGGTGTAAATCAAAACAAAAATAATAATAGTACACGTATTATAATATAAAATAGCAATATTAAGAAATACATCACAAAAAACAATTCAACGTCAGTATTAGATGGGCTTAAATACAAGATGTACCCTAAATCACAACAGCAAAATAGTAAAATAAAGGCCTAACTTTGAACTATATTCTTTAAATTTTTTTTTTTCGTATCCTTAATATTTTTTTCCAAAATGGCCCTTGTCAACTTTTAATACATATACTAGCGATGAAGTGTGCTTAATTTGAAAGTTGTAACTAATAAAGTAAAGATTTTAGAGCCAATTATGTAAAAAACCGCCCAGCACTGGTTTGTTTTTTGGCTTTTCCCAAAAAACAGTTTTTTGTAGTTATGCCCATACATTATTAAGGCTGCGATAACTTTGTCTTTCATACAAACATTATGAAAAACAAGGTTATTTTTGCAGTCAAAAAATATTGTGATATTTTCACTAGTTGGAAGTGGACCCCGAATTTAGGATGGTAACCCTCAGGCGCGGGTCCGACTCACGCTTGACCGTTTTTTTATTTATAAAGCGTTACTTTTTAGGTCAAAACGTTACTTTTTGGACTCTCTTGGGTAACTTTTTAGTACAGGGTTACTAATCTGTGGTACAGGGCACTGGCAACACTGAAGAGTAGTGTGTGGTACTGGCGTCCACTGATCATGTAATCTTTTTTTTTTTTTTTTGGCACTGGTCAACTGGTGGGTGACATTCAATGATCAGTGGTGACATTTTTTGGTCAAAAAAACCGCAGAGATTTTTCCTGCAGATTTTGTGTGATTCCTCCGTAAAATTTGAGATCACTAAGGATACACTCTGACCATGACTTGCTAAAATTGCATGCCGTTTGTTGACAATGTAAAGAATTGTTAGTTAGTTGTTCTGCAGTCGACACACAGCGAATACTGAATCGAAGTAACCTGTACCTGTGCAAGCTGCTTGGGGCTTTCCTCTTTTAGCTGCATAATGTAAGTTAAAATGAATTATGAGAAGGAACCTACATTTAATTCTAACTTGATTTCTAGAAAATATAACAGATTTTTGTGTCGTAATCGTCTTTAGAACGGTACTTACCTACCGTGAAATATCATTAGCTCCGGGCGATAGCTTCCTGTCCTATTAAACTGTTTACAGTCTTCAAGTGTAACAGTTCGAACAACCTTAATTAGCTATTCAGATTTACGAAAGAATTTTTTGGACATTTCATTGGGCTTCACTTTTTTCTTAGAAGTTGTAAAGCATTCTCTGGGTTTATTATTCTTCAACTGATTTTCGGTAATGGCGGCCCCCAGAACAGAGATAGGCCAAGTAATCAGGAGATATTATAGTACTCAGATGTGTACTCAATACACAAGTGCACTCTTTGTCTGTTCCATTACAAATTAATTCTGACTTTGACTAAATGAGAGGTCAGGCGCAGGACCAACGACTTAACATGCTTTCCTAGGCACATAAGTGTCATCACCTCCAACTTCCTGACTTCAAGCTGTTTCTTAGTATTTTAAAAATTTCATGCTTTGCTTTTTTGTCTCAGGACTTACTATAGAGTTCAATCCATAATGTGTTCAAATACTGTTTATTAAAACAAACCTAATGGTAGCATTGACACAACTACAACTACAAAGTTAGTCTTTGTTGTAGGGTTAAGTAGTTTTAATAATTTAATGCAGGTTCAACAATTGTGTAGTATTTGAACCCTTCTAATAGTACAAAGAAATTCTCCTGCCTAATATAAAGCATTTATTGTGTGTAACTCTATAATATTTTAATATTAGCCTTATATTGAAATGATTAAGGGTTTTAATTTGTTTATATATAATATTTTAAGTATTTCTTCAATTGTATGCCACTAGTTGGCAAAGACCTCCAACATTCTTCAGTTCTTGTTTTAATGGTGCCTGTGAAATGTCTTCTCTTAAATAGTCTACTTTGTTTCCATTTTCTTTGACACTATGTTAATCCAATTCATTTACTATTATTGACCATGGTTGGCTTGGCATTACAAGACAACTATCATGCAGATTTTTAATGTATATCATTCATAATTTATGTTGTAGAAAGCTATCCCATCATGGATTCTGCTGGGGACTGGTGTCTCATAGAAAGTGATCCTGGGGTTTTTACACAACTTATCCGGAAATTTGGTAAGTATGCGTGACTTATAATATACATTTAGTTGACATACAAAATCTTGTCAGTTTTAATAGTGTTTAGAATATTTATCCTTTTTATGAGATGATTTTTTAAATCAAATGCAGGAGTCAATGGTGTGCAGGTGGAAGAGTTGTGGACTATAGAAGATGCCATTTTTGAAAATTTAAGGTAAATATTCTTAATTTTGATATTGGACATATGACAGACAGTGTGTGTGATGAGCATGAGCATTTGCAGTCTTGGATGTTATTACAACAATAATAAATATATTTTATAATTATTCCTGAAAATTAAAAATTGATACAAAAGTATAGGTGGTCTCTGCACTAAGAATAGTTGCTTGTATTGTGGTGGCCAAATAAACCTGTGAGAAGAAGTTTAACTTATATCACTATTATATATTCTGTGCTTGTATGACACTGACTTTGTTGGCAAGATACCATCATTACATTTTAAACTTTCTATAGTTTATTTTTCGAAATATAGAGATAAGATAGTTTTTAATACAGTGGTTAATTATATTGCATTTAAGTAGTATTATATTATAAGAGATACCTTGTCTGAACCATTGTCTGGATCTGGTTGGCATTCTTAACTAAGGAATATAATTCCTTATATTGTAACTAATAGGTATCGGAATTTATATTAGGGCTTAAGTATTTATATTTGTTCATAGTCATATTTGGAAAATCTTATTCCATTAATTATAAAGTTATTACAGTAGCGGATCTGGCTTTCATGTAGGTATCACATGTATGAAATGATAAAAAAAACTTCATGTTATTAATATATATAATATAAAATACATAAAATTGGTTTCAGGGCAGATTTTTCAATAATCAGATACATATTCATCAAACAAAATTCAATATGGCCAATTTGAAAAGGCACCTAATTGTCAGCAATCATACGAAACTGGAATTTTTGAAATTTGTCGCTTTATAATTTACTCGTCTGATAAGTTTTATCTGACCATTGAACAATCGGCTCTTAGTCTGATTAATTTGTTAGTGAAATGTATGTGTGCGGGCTCTTTAAGTTAATACAGTACATCCGATTTTTTTGGACACTCCGTCATGATGATGGTGGCCCAAATATTACTGCAAGTTTGTGACCTCGAGCTCTTACCAAAAATTATGGCGATTTTCAAACTTTGGAAAACTTATTGTTGGCTCGGTAGGGCCCAAATGGTTTTTTTTTGTGTAAGATAGCTTATCATACGGAGACGGCTATAAGAACCATCACGTTTCAACCAACGAGAATGGAGTAAAATAAAAACTGTTTGTATAAGTATAGATATATTGCCTTTATGATAAAAAGGGTCTGTATTATGAGAACACATTAAAACTGGTTTGTTTGTTTCCCAGGCCAGTGCATGGATTGATCTTCCTGTTCAAGTACATCCAACATGAGGAACCATCAGCACCAGTGGTCACAGATAGTCGTTTAGATCGCATATATTTTGCTAAGCAGGTATGCTATTAATTTTTCATTAAAAAGATGAGATGAGATGATGAGAGGTAAGAAGATCATGCTGAATTATTTCTTTAACGAACATCTTGCCTTCCAACTATGTTCGGTTATAATAATTATTTATTTTTATTGAAAAAATATAATGATATATATTATCATTTTATATTTGTCTTAGGGCTGATTTTTAATAGTCAGATTAGAAATATTCGTTGAACAATATATAATATGGCTTATTTGAAAACTACACCTAATTGTCAGCAATCATACGTAACTGTATTTTTTTTTAAATCTGTCGCTTTATAATGTATCAATCTGATAAGTTTTATCTAGATAGATATCTCTTTTGCACATCACATAGGTTAAAGCCTAATTTGTTTAAATATAAATAAATATCCTTGGACATTTCACACAGCGCCATCTGGTCCTAAACTAAGCAAAGCTTGTACTATACTATGGTAACCAGACAACGGATATAAACATACTTAAATACTTTTTTTTTGTAAATACATACATATTATACATAGAAAACACCCAGACCACTACAAACAGACATGTTCATGCACACAAATGTTTGTAATGTGCGGGGATCGAACCCGCGACCTCTGGCGCAGTAGCCAATTTCTTAACCACTGCGCCAAATGGTCGTCAAATGGTTTAGAGGAAATGTAAAATTTAGGCGGTCTCTTACTGCGGCCAGCGGGCGGTCGGTGTGGGGACACCGCCGCATTGCACAGGCCACCACCAACGTCGGATGGGGATGGCTCGGCGCTCCCGGCCGTTCCCGCAGCCCCTCCAAGTAGGGGGGCATAGCCGGGCCCGCCGTGTAAGCGGGCATTCGCCAGGGGGTTACGCGGGATAGTTAAGGCTCTGCTGATCACCCGACCCCACTCAGGCGAGGAGGGAGGCACCTGTGTTTTTAGTGGGTATACCTGCTTTCAAGCAGGGGAGGCCCACATAACCCCCTCTGTCCCCACAGGGAGTATGCGTAACGCATTTTTCACAGATGAAAAAAAGGCGGTCTCTTACTGACAACCCTTTATTGTTATTATTATTTATATATTTTTTTTACCTTATCCAAAATTGTGTGATTGCTCTTCTCTCTCTCAAATGTGTGTTTGTTTGAAGGTGATAAACAACGCCTGCGCTACGCAGGCGGTCATCAGCATCCTTCTCAACTGCAACCATCCAGATGTAGACCTGGGTCCAGAGCTTACCAAACTGAAAGAATTTAGCATGTCTTTCGATCCCAAAATGAGAGGGTTGACCCTCAGCAACTCTCAGACTATTCGAAGCGCGCATAATTCTATGAGCCAACAAGCAGTCTTTGAGGTTGATCCTAAGGCTCCAACAAAAGTAAGAAGTCAATTTATTTCCAATGCTTCTTATGTAGCGGCCGAATGCTTACCTTTTTGTTTCCTTTAGCTCAAGCTTTTTTTTTATTTTATTTTTTTTAGTTGACGTGATGTTGTAATTTTTATCCTAGGATGACGATGCGTACCATTTCGTCGGGTACATGCCTATAGATGGTCGCCTCTACGAGTTGGACGGATTAAAAGAAGGCCCTATAGACCACGGTCCTATTGCGCCCGAGCAGGACTGGCTTGATGTGGTCCGACCGATCATCATGAAGAGGATAAATGTGTAAGTATTGCATTGAGTTTGCCAATCAAGAAATTAATTGATCACAGCTTTTGACAGATGGACAGATTGAGTCTAATTATTGTAATAGCGATAAATTCCCTTGCAGGTATACGGAGGGCGAGATCCACTTCAATCTGCTCGCCGTGGTGTCGGACAGGAAGATGATCTACGAGAGGCAGTTGGAGGAGGTGCTGAGCACGAGCAGCATGATGGGCATGGAGACGGACGAGTTCGAGAGCGAGGTGCCGCGCCTGCGCATGCTGATCGACTACGAGGACGTCAAGATGGCGCGCTACCGCCAGGAGATGGCTCGCAGGTAATGCGCTAACTAAACATTACGTCAAAATGTAGTACAACACGTTCACGCAACGTATATATGGTGGGATCAAACACTTCATTCAATATCGTTTGTAATATTTGGAGAACAAAATCTTAAACGAAGGTACAAAATAAAACAATAGCAGACTAAACAATGAGCTTATCGAAATCTATACATATACCAGCCGTGGTTCCGTCATCTTGACGCACTCGTTACTTCTCAGCACTAACTCACAATTTAGTTTCCATCACCAACAACTTGACGGGCGCAAAATTATAAGAAAAAATCTGACATTACGGATTCATTGATCATTCTTATTATTTTCACAATCAATTTTTGTGAAAAGTCAAGTAAAAAGTGCTTCAGTTAAACACAAAAACTATGACGTCACAGTTTCAAACGGAGTTCAAAGTTTCAAATCTTCGTCGCATTAGCCGCGCCAGACGCGGCGACGCTCGCTGCATCCAACACTACAACACTACAAAACGCTTCTCCTTGAACGCTGTAAACATCACCGTATGTTTGTGTTTCTGGCGGCACGCTTCCCCAATAAGTATACATACGGATATAAATGAATTTCGTGGTTTAAAATGTTTTTTAACACTCACAGTGTCATATTTGTATCCTTAAAAGTGAGCTGTTGCATAAACAAACGGCGCTAACGTCACGCAATGACGTGTCCATAAGAGACCAAGAATTGCGCGCGGTCGGACAGACAGCGCAGTAGCTCAATTGGAAGAACAATTTGCCCGGTTTGCCGAAAAGATGCTGGTTCGAGTCCCGCCCGTGCGCAATTTTTGGTTTCTTATTGCATCTTTTAAGAATTGATTTCATGTTTTTTACCCAGGAAACACAACTACCTGCCGTTCATAGTGGTGTTACTCAAGATACTGGCCGAGGAGAAGAAGCTGATGCCGCTCTACGAGAAGGCGAAGGAGCGCGCGTCGAAGCGGGGCCCGAAGAAGATGAAGGTATAACATGAACCCCGGGGCGCGCGGGAGGTGCCCGCGCCGGCCCCGCGACGCGCCTCCCACTCCAGCCCGTCCCGGCTGTTGGAGGACTCCCAGGTACGCATCGAACTCTAGTAAACGCAGACTCGTGGCAGTCGGGGAAATAGTGCAAAAGAGACAATTATGTTATATTTAACGTTGTTTCCTCTACCCAAAGGTTGTCTGGAAGAGATCGCTTCCAGCGATAAGACCGCCAAAATTGTACATGTGATCGTCTGTTTTAATGTTTTGTTGTGTCCTTTTTGTGCAATAAAGAATATTTATTATTATTATTATTATGTCTTCTGTCTCTTAAAGCTGAAATACACATGCAATAAAAGCTACAAAGCTACTCGCACGTGCCATCTTCTTGTATGTGTAGAAAGACGCTTACTGGTATGCAATGTGAGGGAGTGGACGCGGGGGGTCCAAAACTGGCGCGTGTGAATATCAATAGTATGAATATAGGCATGCAAGGATGCAAATTGCTAATCTTGCGCATGCCCGTTACTGACATGCAAGCTACTGCCCCGTTTTACAGGCATGTGTATCCTCGCATTTACGCTCTGATACCACAAAGAGGCAAAGATGCGCGTTGTTTGTATACGTGCATTTATCGATAATATAGGTTTTGAAAATCGCCGCATCCCTGTTTGAAAGTGATTTATGGCACCGACTGCCACGAGTCTTTGTGCGTTTAACATGGAACGTTTCTTGAATAGCAGTCGAATAAAAAGAAAACACGAATTCATTCGGTGCGTGACGTCAGCCATAACGGACAAAAACAATCTACTCACATCATGTACCTCCTTCAAGTGAACATGATTTACCTATGTAATAAAAAGTCAAATTCATTATTTCAGTCCTTTTAGTGGGTTATTGAAATAAAAACATTTTAGTTATTATTGGAGTTTGGCCTAAACCTGATTGAACTAAAGTTACTAAAACTTTCTCCTAAATTTAAAAACCGCATTAAAATCTGTACAGTCAAACGAGATATCTCCTATGTGTTTGTGACAAATTATCATTCATAATTGAAAATTAGCAATTTATTTGATGACCTCTGTGGTGTACTGCCTAGTGGCTAATCACGCTAAATTTAATTATTTTATCGTCGCGATAAATGATATGAACGATACAGCGTGTATGTTGTGCTTACAGCTATGTATTTGTTTATTTGAAACTTCATTCACAAAACACAAAAATTGTACAAATGGCGGACTTATATATGTAATTGTTGGCCATTATCATCGTCATAATATCCATGTCTACCCCCAGGAGATGCCGTACACGCTCGCCGACCTCGACGCCATCTACACCGACCAGAGCCAGCAAGTGCCGCGCCCGGCGCCGCGCGGGGATGCTCACGCGCACGACTCGCTCGACCACGACCTCAACGCGCTACAAGAGACATTGGATAAAGACATGCTGGAAATGGAAACAAGCGGAGGCGGCATACTGCCTCCGCCACCACAAGTCATTGAGGAGGAGTCACTAGAACTCCAGGAAATCATGGTGGACAACGTCGTGGAATCAGAGGTCGTCCTAGAGGACGACGTTTTCGACCGCGAGGAAATCCTCGACGAAGACCCACAGGACACATTGAAAGATGAATTCGACTGACTATACTTTTTCTAAATATATGCTATTGCGTGATAGCGTATATTTGGAAATGTAGTTAGAGTAGACACAGACATAAATGTATACATAGTATGTAGATGTATGGATGGGACCCGAATCGATGACAGCGCTCGCAGTGGCAAAAAAAGTTGATTTTGGCGGACGTTTGTCACCATTTCACTAACAATTTTGGTACAAAAGTTACGTGTACGGTTGTACATTATATTTGATTAAGTAAAAATCGACACTACAATACAATATTTCAACGTCCTCCAATAGTGTCACGCTGTTGTCGTGCACGGTCCCAATAGTGTTATGTAATAATAACCATAACTATTTTAAATGTTTTGGTTTATACATCTAGTAATTTACAGTTGATTTGAAATTATTATTTTTTTTGCATGAAATCATAATCGAATATTTGTTCTAAATGTACTATAAAGTTTTAGTTGACATTTGTTAAAATCATAAGTTTTTTCTTATTTTGGCTTGTGCTTCATGATTTTTTTTTGTATCACTGTGTCAGCGTTTACGTTTTTAGCTATGTCTAATTCATTTTCAAGTTTCATGTAGCTAGCTAGTGTGTATTGCATTATCGGAGTAAACTAACATGTACTACAATAAAACAACTCAAGGATAAAAATATGTAGATTTAATTTCTAAACAGAATTTACACAGTATTCAATAACTGGGCAGTTGATGAAACCGAGCAATCATTCAAAAACTGTCATTCTTATACAATACTAAATTTTGTCCTAAATGTTGATAGTTTTTGAATGTTGCTCATATTGCATAAAATAATTTACACATTTTAATATAATTTCTCTTGTTAGTAGCAGCGCACTTAAAGAAGAATTGTATTATAATACACATTACGATGGCGAATTGATTTTCATACATTACGTGTTGTATGACAAACGTTTAAGTACATTTTCAGGTACATTTTATGTAGCTGCTAACGATTACGTATACATAATAAGGAATGTTGATAAAACTCGAAGTATGTGTTTTAAAAGGTAACTTAAATGTTTGATATAATTAATAAGGTAGCATTATAAAGGACGCGTAGTTTTTACTAGTATAAAATAGTACATAAATACGTATTAATTTATTGAATACAAAAGAAGGAAGATAATTACATTATGCCAGTGTGGTACACAATGTCATTCCATTTTGCGTCTTAAAATCAATTGCATAAAAATAATTATTTACATCTTATAAAATTTATACTTACATCTAAATTATAAACCTAATTAACGAAGGTTTTTATGTATCAAGATATAATGAGTAATAAATTAATGAATTTGGGGAGTGATGTGGCACGTCGATAATAGACTTGTGTAAGTTATTTACAACAAAAGTGATTTCATATGGAGAGTGATGCGGCACATTGAGATGCGATGAGGGGTATTTACAGTATAGGTACGTATCTTGAGCGAACAACTGCCTTCTATGTTCTATGTCGTTGCATGGATTCCGTAATACTGCACTAATTTCGGTACATAATTCTTCTGTTTCGATTAGAATATCACAGGTACATAATTTAAAGACAGAAGATTGGAAACGTAAGAAGTACTAATACCGAACTTATTTCAGGATATTATGTGAGTAGATTTTTAATGTTGGTCTAATTAAAGAACCGAATTGTCTTCTCATATTTCCTGGAGTAGAGAAAGGGTATAATAAGTTTATCAGTTGAATCCACGCAATGACCGAACAGAGGCTGTGCGAGTATAGTCGGGCGGCGAGCGCAGGCGCCGGCTCACGTGTTGGGCTGCGGCCCCCGTGGTTTGATCATCATGGACGCCCGCTTCAGGGTGTAGTCCCAGCCCCTCCAACGGAACCACACGATCCCTGAAACA
Organism: Pyrausta aurata; assembly: GCA_963584085.1. Classification (NCBI taxonomy): domain Eukaryota; kingdom Metazoa; phylum Arthropoda; class Insecta; order Lepidoptera; family Crambidae; genus Pyrausta; species Pyrausta aurata. The sequence continues at coordinate 4,354,736 of OY757251.1, forward strand.
AAAGAATAACGTAAAGTATGACTTACCTTGTACTAGGCTTTTGCTAGTACCGTTTGGCAATGGGTATACCAACAGTTTGACGTCCAGATGGACTATGTTCACGGTTAAATTTTCGTCTTAAGTCCGTGTAGGCCACACGATCATTCTCCCATCAGTCTGATGGAGTGGACTAATGCCATACCAGACTAATGGTGTAACTAACCGAACGAACGAGGTTGTTAACAAACACAATACACTTGTTCGGTTAGCCGTGCTACCGTATCTGGAATGTTAAATGTGTCTGCATCCGTACGTGGAACATGTTAGTTTGTATGGATGTTATTAGTAAGTATTTAAAATAACTATCTATATTGATTTTGAATTAACCATTTGGTGTAGTTACAAATTTATTTTAATTATTAAACAATAGTAATTGGATGTTGTCTGTAGATCAGTAGATCTTATTGTTATAATCTTTTCGTAACAGTATTAATTTGTAATTGATGTTTTAGCAGTTAAAGTATCTCGTGTATAAAAATTGAGTGAAGAATTGTCAAAATGTGTTGGAAATTGTTCTGGTAATAGCTTCGAACGAGCCGCTCAGAACTAGGTACCACGGCGTAAGAAGTGAAGGCATTTTTGAAGTCAAAGGCTCAAGACGTAATGATTCTGCACCGAAAGGTGCTTCCATAGTAAACAATAGAAAGTATAAAGTTGTATCAATAGCATAATTATCTGTATTCTTTCATAAATGTTTATAAATATTTGATGACGACGCGTTTCTTGTATTGGTTAGCGCTTCTGACTATTGTGCCGGCCGTTGCGAGTTCGAATCCCGCTAGGAGAAAATGTTTGTGTGATGAGCACGAACATTTGTACCTAAGTCATGGATGTTAATGTATTTAAGTAATTATGGGAGACGCCCCCGTCATAATCTTTGTCTGGTACTTCGTAACACAAGAAGGGAGAAAATTCCTTTCCACGAAACCAGACAATTGGCGTGTAGTGTAGCCACTGATTATCTATTCAGTGAGTGTAGCGCATATATTTATACATTTATTTGTCAGTTGATGTTTAATGAAATCATTTTATGCTCATTTGTATACATAAACTAACTCTATGTGTGTAAAATTAAAATACTATGTAACAAACACATTTATAACTATATTCAGCGAGTCATTAGCCCGAATGATCGCATAATTTCTTAATTTACTGGAAAAGTTTTAAATTATTAGCTGTTTTACTACAAATATATTTATTTTCTTGGAATCTGGATACTACTTTATTGGAATTTGGAGTTGCCCTTGTCAACCCAAAGAGTTCTAGTCTAACTTAACGATACTGAATTAATGAAATGCACTTTTCTATGCTTCTTTCTTTTTACATCACCCAGGACAGTCATTTACTAGAGCGAGAAAAAGGACTTATGTGTAAAGTGCGATTTAATGTTGCCAAATGAAGCTGTACCATATGCTCTTCTTTCGCAAGGCTCCTGGCTCACTGAAGACACATCATGTCTCCAAATGTTAATTTACTTAAGTATATAAGTTTTCCCGTAACTATCAAATGTTTGCTAGGATCAGAGATGACTGAAGCAAAGGGAGCGCAGGGTGGCGCAGGTGTCTCTTATTCACATACTTACAATGTTATAATATTTCGACGACTGTCTCATTTCTTTAACAGCGGTAAGTTCGCTGGTCTCTACCCAAATGTTCTAGGGTTTAATCTATGGTCGGCCCGGTGTCTGGGCTTCTCAGTCTTCAGAACTTGTAAGGGATGTCACCCCAGTGCCTCGGAAAGCACGTTAATTAAACCTTTGGTCCTGCGCCTGATCTCTCACCGGCCATTTCCGTTTTGCCGTCTCACCGAACAATGACACTGAAGGAACACAGCCTTGTGTATTGCGCACACACTTGAGCACTATAAACAATGTCCCGCGCCTATGGCCAATCTCATTTGCAATTAACCGCCGTGGTCGCTAAATGATCGGGTGGACGTTAGAATTTAATGGAAAATGGTAAATTAAATACCTTGTCTGGCTGTGAGGTCCTGAGGGTCGTGGAGGTAGAGGCCGTTCAGGCCGCGGCCGCAAGACTTCCACCACCAGCCCCCTTTCAACATCGATGCGCAGTTCAGTGATGATCTGTCGTTATCCCTGGAAAATATAAGCAGAGGTGATTAACAGCATGATACTTCTGTCAGGAGTGTTGTGGAAGTCCGACGTTTGCTGATCTCCGTCGATACTGTTAAGAGATGAGGGAGTGCCACAGTGAGTGACCACCATTATGGTGGCTTGAGCTCCACGTAACAGTAGGGTAACGGAAGGTAACTTTCCATGTCCCCGGTGACGGAAGGGGCGTCGTAAGGGATTTGCCGGAAACAAAATACATCATCCAGCAGCTAAATCATAAATTGAAGCAAGGACTTAAGACAGTTATTAACGGGTCGGGGTGTATAGGGGAGTGGGAGATGGTTAGAAATCTTACATTTAGCTAGTAACAAGAAGCGGGGTTTAGGAGGCGTTCTAAGGCGTGTTTATTACTCTTAGTTTCTCGCAAGATAAGGGTAAATAATATAGGTGGTGTAATGTAATTTTACATAAGTAGGCTTACCTGTTATATGTAGAGAAGGGGCTGTTATTGGATCCGTACCAAGGGTCGTTGAGAGAGTCACCTGCGTTCCCTTCGTAGCCTTCGATCTCCAGTTTGTAGTATTCCGCTTCTGAGTAGATCTTGAAGTGCGAATACTGCGCGTATCTGTTATACAAATAATAGAAAAAGTTAGGTATTTTAAAATTACTGTGTGGGCGGGGGGCATTTATAAGAGGACTAGAAAAATCGCAGTCTGCACAAAATATTGGACAGTACTATCTATATTTTGTGGTCACGGTGCAATGTGTTAGAGAACTTGCAAACCAATCAATCTGTGACACTGGATAACCTTATCGTATATTTTTTTATTTTGAGTCTAGACTTCACGGTAACTCCATAACAGGTCAGTTCTTGCTTTGATATGTGATCAAGAGTTTCATGTTATTTCTGTGATGAGTGCTGTGTTGCCCACAACTGAACAGACACTGCTCTTTCCGTAAGGCTAGCCGCCTCTACTGTAATCAATTTCACTTAATTAATTAATTTACGATAGTAAATGTGTGATACCCTCATTAATGTGTTAATCTCCTCTTCTGTATCAATAAAAGCTATCACTTATTTAATGTAAACTGCACACACTGCATATCAATAAAATTGATGTCTGTAGTAACGATAGTTTTATTGATCTCTTGTGCGAGTTAATTAGTTTAGATTTTAGTGTGAGAAAGTTAATCATTCGCGTTCATGTTTCGTGTGATTCATAACCGTTGATTAAAGATTGAGTTTATTAGAAAGAAAATCATCTGAAATTCACAGGAGAGTAATTCATATTTTTATCACCCTCGTGACTCGTCAAACCCAGCGGTCGCGTTTCTGAATCCCGCAAGGGTTGGTACATGGTAGATGTCCCCATCATAATCGTGGTCTGGTCTGCTTTGTCTATGGTCTGGTATTTGTAACACAAGCAAGAAAATTCGGTACTATAAAACCTTTTTGTAGGTATCCCCGTAGCTTCACCCGCGTGAATGTCTGATCTCAAAATATAACTATGAATTAGAGCCGATGTATGAGCTTTATTATTGTAAAGTTCCGTCACAATTCATCCAGGAGTTTTTGCGTAAAAGGGTTGCTCACAAACTCTCACTTTTTTAATATAGTACGAACTACGATAAGAAGGAAAGTAGTAAGTATAGGATAGTAGGAAGAAAGTTAGGTTAGATAGGATTCTCATGTATAGATAGTGGGTTCATTCGTTCATTTTTGATTAAGGAAAGCGCGGGGTGCGGGGTGTGTGGCAAAAATTTTAATATCATGTAATAAATATGTAATACTTAATTATAGTAATTATAGTTATCATCAAATATTGGCAAAAACTTGCACACATGTACTTAAAACGATTAGAACGAAAGGTGGCGCGCGCCTTCGTGGATGGCACTGTCTATAACGTTGCATTGAGTTGTCATGCAAGCTTTTTCTTAAGCAATACCTAACCAAGCTTATTCTCGCTTTCTCATACATACCGCTTGTTGCCGTCAAAGTCTTCTAGCTCCACCCGCAGCATGTAATCGTCGTTGTTGGTCAGCATGTATATGTTCTCGTTGCCGAGCCAGAACTCCTTGCTTGGGTCGCCGAAGCCGTTCTTGTAGTCGCTCCAGTCGCGGTTGAAGTTCTCAGCGGGTACACCGAAGTCGTCACGGCGATGGATCACCTGGAAACAATTGGAACTTTATAACCATAATTGGAGCTTTGTCATTTCTTTTCGGCGAATGGTCGTAGGACGTCCAGGCACGGACGGAGAAAAGAAAGAAATAACGCTTTTTCAACACCAATTTAACCAAATAGTTTCTGCATTTACTCGAGCGTGACTGCCTGACGTATTTTTTTTTGCGTTAGGAAAATGCTCTTGGCTTTAGAGCCGGCCTTGCCTACCCACTAGAAACCTGACGGCGTTCTCCCGTGCCATTTATTATGGGAGTCAACATCATGCAACCTGTTGAATTAGTATCCCCCAAGCTTACCTACATAAAAATAACTCGCCCGATCTTACATCGGCCATCAAATTTTTAAAGAGTCATGTCGTGAAAATATCCTATACATATTGTCTATCAAAATATCTTGGTTGTCGGTTCACCGGGTAGTTTAAGTAGTTATAATATGCCCGGTCTCATGCGGTTTAATTTTCAACTACGCTACTTACTTGTATTAAATGTTTATTTGCATTAACATTAACGAACCATACCCGATTAGCATTAAATTAACAGTTACATAGCTATTCCATACTTAAAAGGACAAAATTCGGAGACTACTAAAATCTTAATCAAAAGGTCTAATTAACTATTGTCATCATATCATAAGTTTATAGTATCGTTGGTACCTAGTTATTTCTCTGGCAATATGTAATGTGGTTATAGTACTAGCATCACGTAATCGTCGTAACGTCGTAGGTTGGTGGGTGTATTCTCTCTGACAGATGTCAGTGTAACACGCCCTTAAGGCGTTATGCTTTGAGTGTAAGGTACCTACCATAAGATATGGTTTTGTGTAATAAAGCAGATGGGCTTGGAGTAGTCTGTCATAATACTTGGTCCAGTTGAATTAATTTGGCAACGTCATGTTGAGCAAGCAGGCACTACATACATAAAGCCATTAATACATATTATACGTAGTCATTTGGCAGATCATAAGTCTTGGGTCGGCTAGTGAAGAGATAAAATCTCGATATAAGTCATAAAAATTCAAATTATTTTGTAAGCCGATCTAGTTTTCAATTGAAAGGTTTCAATTGAAAACTAGATCGGCTTACAAAAGGAAGGATTTCAAATTTAACTAACTGCATTGGACAACAATGTCAACAATGAGTTTCTATTCGTAGCTAGATAATTTTGTGTAGGATTCCGACGTTGATTTAACAAGTAAAGCTGCTAACTTTAAGCTGATGTCTTTACATACTAGTTATCTTCTATGTAATTAGGTAGGTACTTTAACCTACCTAATTACATAGACAGAAGATAACTGTCTAGTCAGATAAGGCTATCCACACTTTTAATTAAAAAGGTAAAGTTTAGCCTGTTTGTAGAAAGCATAATCTACTGAACGGATTTTTAATAAAATCAAAAGCCTTCAGTAGTCGAAAGCTACATTATTCCTGTGACAAAGGCCTGCAGATTTTTAGGGTTCCGTAGCCGAATGGCAAAAAACGGAACCCTTATAGTTTCGTCAAGTCTGTCTGTCTGTCTGTCTGTGTGTCTGTCTGTCTGTCTGTCCGTCCGTATGTCACAGCCACTTTATTCTGAAACTATAAGCATCACATAGCTGAAACTTGGTAGGTAGGTGTATTTTGTTCACCGCTTTCCGATTCAGATACAAAAAGTAAGAAAAAATAATATTTAAGGGGGGCTCCCATACATGAAACTAAAACCTAAAATTTTTTTTTTACTCAAACAGATGCGTGTGGGTCTATGGATAGGTCTTTTAAAATGATGTTGAGGTTTCTAAAACCATTTTTTCTTAAAGTGTAAGGTTTGAGATATAGACGCTTCCAAAGTGGTAAAATGGGCGTCCCCCCCCTCTAACTTTTGAACTAAGAAAGTGAAAATTTTGAAAAAAATATATGATGTAGATCTCAACAAAAACTTGCTACGAAAATTGGTTTGAAGGAGGTCAAACCAGTAGTTTTTGAGATATTGCACATTTTTATCAACCGCAAATATAACTTTGTCTTTCATACAAACACTATGAAAAACAAAGTTATTTTTGCTGTCGCAATATATTGTGATGTTTTCGTTAAGTGAAAGTAAGTGGACCCTGAATTCAGTTAAGGGTGGCACGGAACCCTCAGTGCGCGGGTCCGACACGCACTTAACCAGTTTTTTATTTGCGTGAGTAGTTGCGTAATTAGTGACCTAATAGTCCGGTCAAATTAGACCATAAAATAAGAGTAAAGTTACCTAAATTCCCACCAAGCTGAAAATCGGTAAGATTGTTTGAAATATCATTAAAAACAAAATTTGAAAGTTCCCCATCTTTCCACTGTGAGGAAAAAATTTTATTCAAGGTCAAAGGTAAAAAAAATGAGTTTTTCGCGATTTTCAGCAAAACGGTAAGCTTTATCATAAAAATATTTCAGACAAAAATTGTAGATCATAAAATTATCTACAAAAAAATGATAAATACTTTTTTTCTACGAGCCACCGTTTTTGATATATAACGATTCAAAAAGTTGTAAAAGTTGTAATCGTCATAATATGCATGAGTACGCCACGTATATACATCTGTATAGTAGTAGTAAAAAACAAGTACAATTAGCTTGTCTTCCTCCAACCTCAGTTGCTGCTCATCAACATCTTTTTAGGGTATATTACCAAGTTCAAGTGTGGCTTGGTTATCAGCTAGACCCTACAGACTGGGGTTGGAAGTTGGTCAACAATTTATTAGAACCAGTGCACACTTTACTTCCACCTGCGCCGGAAAAACTGCTGAACTCGATTTTTTGCAACTGCAAAAAGGGATGCAGTGCTAAATGTGGTTGCAAATAAGCCGGACTGTTCTGTTCTCCGGCATGTACTCATTGTCAAGGCCGGTTGTGCTCTAATATTGAATCACCAACAGTAGAGGATCCGTTTGATTTCAACGAGGCAACATGCGATACATCGCTATTAATGCAGTTTACATCCACTCAGGATGAAGATGAAGAAGAACAAGAACAAGAAGAACAAGAACAAGAAGAACAAGAACAAGACGAACAAGAACAAGAAGATCAAGAAGAAGATTTTGATAGTTACGACTCGGACGATTAAATTTCACTACTTTTTTAGGGTTCCGTAGCCGAATGGCAAAAAACGGAACCCTTATAGTTTCGTCAAGTCTGTCTGTCTGTCTGTCTGTCTGTCTGTCTGTCTGTCTGTCTGTCTGTCTGTCTGTCTGTCTGTCTGTCTGTCCGTCCGTATGTCACAGCCACTTTATTCTGAAACTATAAGCATCACATAGATAAAACTTGGTAGATAGGTGTATTTTGTTTACCGCTTTCCGATTCAGATACAAAAAGTAAGAAATAAAATATTTAAGGGGGGGTTCCCATACATGAAACTAAAACCTAAAAAAAATTTTTTACTCAAACATATGCGTGTGGGGTGTCTATGGATAGGTCTTTTAAAATGATGTTGAGGTTTCTAAAACCATTTTTTCTAAAAGTGTAAGGTTTGAGATATAGACGCTTCCAAAGTGGTAAAATGGGCGTCCCCCCCCTCTAACTTTTGAACTAAGAAAGTGAAAATTTTGAAAAAAATATTTGATGTAGATCTCAACAAAAACTTGCAACGAAAATTGGTTTGAAGGAGATCGAACTAGTAGTTTTTGAGATATTGCACATTTTTATCAACCGCAAATATAACTTTGTCTTTCATACAAACACTATGAAAAACAAAGTTATTTTTGCTGTCGCAATATATTGTGATGTTTTCGTTAAGTGAAAGTAAGTGGACCCTGAATTCAGTTAAGGGTGGCACGGAACCCTCAGTGCGCGGGTCCGACTCGCACTTAACCGGTTTTTTTTAACTTAAATTGCTTTTATCTTTTCAATCTCTGCTAATATCCATTATTTTTCAATAGTTTCAAATTAAACAAGATCAAAACTGACCCGTGGAATAGGCCTACTGGGGAAACCACAAAAAAAATCACGCTAAGTACACTACCTCATAGGTGGCGAGGAAACGTGCATATTGTGACGATTACAACTTTTACAACTTTTTGAATCGTTATATCTCAAAAAAGGGTGGCTCGTAGAAAAAAAAGTATTAATTAATTTTTTGTAGATAATTTTATGATCTACAATTTTTGTCTGAGATATTTTTATGATAAAACTTACCGTTTTGCTGAAAATCGCGAAAAACTCATTTTTTTGACCTTTGACCTTGAATAATTTTTTTTCCTCACAGGGGAAAGATGGGGAACTTTCAAATTTTGTTTTTAATGATATTTCAAACAATCTTACCGATTTTCAGCTTGGTGGGAATTTAGGTAACTTCCAATGTCTAATTTGACCGGACTATAAGTATTAAATTAAAAATACTGACCGTCCATCCTCCATCAGCGACGTTCTGTTCGCAGTACACCTTGAGGAACCAGTACGTGGTGCCTCTGATCTGAAGGTAGTAAACGCCAGATTCCCTCATGCCAGCGTTTAAGAGGTCCACACAAGAGTAACCCTGCAAACACATGACGTTGTAAATCTCGGTCGAACGGCACGGACGCGATGGAAGAGAACCGACAAGATAAGAGTCACTATTTCGATCTGAATGAGCAACATTTTGGCACCAGTAACTCGGCAAGATAGCCTGCATGAAAGAGTACAACTAAATACTTTAAAGGCGGAATATCTTTGATGGAAAAATTTTAAGATAAATCCGCCGCAAAGTGGCCTAGAAACACGGAAAATACAGTATTACGTTCCTGTAGTAATTACGTTAATATTATGTATGGTCGAGTTTTCGCACGCTTTACCATTTTTGTACGAAAATCGCTTGCACACACGGCATAAAAACGGGCGTCACTTAAAAAAAAAATATACGACGAACGGATTCTGGCGGTAATTAGGCGCGAGAGACCACGACTGTATTTTCCAGCCATGCGCATACCTCGTACTCGTAAGTTGCAAATGTAACTCAGATGGCAGATTTTTGTAGGCAGGTAAAGGCAATTGATCAAAAATTTTGCTCACACAAATCTAATACAAGGAAGCAAACTCGTAACTCTTGTTAAATCCAAAGAGGGTAGACGTGTCAGTTCTCTTTCATCACTTCCCAGTTCACGTCGCCAGCGCTGTGCGTCGACATTTCGCGGATCGCCCTTTGCGCAACCGTCGCAAACGCTTGCTTCTAATAAAAAGTACATATTTACATTTCGCTTAGGCTTAGGACAAATACACAAAAACATAATACTCGTAGTTTACGGATTCAATGATAGTGAATATTTGCATGGTTCATCATGCAAATATCCACACACGCCCATATTTTCCCAGTCGTCTTTAACAATACTTACAATAAGTCTATTTCTAAATTCATATGGTGCCATTAATTAACGACTGTTTTTTCGATGCGCAGAAAATTTTTCACAATTTCAGAAAACTCTTGAGGAAAATACAACTTCGGCACATTTTATAGCCTTCTTCTAAGTAAGTAGGTTTACCTATTTGTCGTATGAATGAAAATGAAAGGATTTTCGTTTTCTACAGTAAAAGTAGTGTAGTGAGACCATAATACTGATTCGTCGTAACTTAAATGCTGCGTAACTCACATATTATTTTAGAGCTTGCTTACCTACTGAGAAATTGTTAAGTGTTAAAAATGGTTTCGCACTGACACATTACGCAAACTTGTGACAAATTGTAACGGATAAATAATTATTTTTAAAGTTTCCCTTTCATGTATTTCTCTAAAGTGCCGATTACAATTATCAAGTGATTTCTAAAGACACCATTAGTTTTTTGTGAGTAGACAGCGACTGCCATTCTATGCACTGACCGCGTGCTTGTCCGTAAGAAGATAATAATTATTCTTTCTGTTAAGTCGAGATTGCGCAAATATTGGAGTTACTTTCATCACAACCTTTGAACAAAAGTAAAATGGCTCTTAGAAAGTTCAACCGCTTGTAAATCGCTCTTTCAAACTAAGGTTAGGTACTTATATGTATAAGCATCACCGCAAGCTAAAGCCGTAATTTACTTAGGTAACCAGGTAAATCATAGTTATTTGTCTTTGCATAATTTAAAGGCACTTTTCTCGGAGGATAAATGTTAGTCAAGGTAGTAAACTGCTATATGTTTTCAGCATGCTAGTATTACAAACTTAATTTACCTGCATGTATTTTGTAACTAATCGTCATGACGCGACCGGTAAGATCACTCTTTGAAAAACTTACTGCAAACAAATTCTACACGAAAAAACTCTAGTTATAACGTTTAAAGTAAAATGGTGCAATCCAGCCTAATCATTAAGTTCTTAATTAACGTTAACAATTTGTTTGAACCGTTTATAAATATCAGCGTCGGCCCGTATAGTTTAATCAGTTACGGCTCGCAGAACGTCTGTTGACTTGATAAATTGGGCTAAATCGACGCGAAACGTTCAATAGGAGCGGATTTAGCAATCCCGCGTGCATTCTGCAAGCAATGCCAGTTTGATACACCTGTAGGATAGCGTTACAGTTAATTGGTTGCGTCACCCGGTAGATATAAGCACACAGCCGTATTCTCGTATGCTCGAACAATAAACACGTTGTAACCATTGGTGATTGTTTTGTGGGAACGGCCGGTTTTTGCGGCGCAAGCGCGGAAAGCACCTGATCTGGAGCACTGAACCAGATTTACGTAATCTGCCCAATGCAACTTTCCTTGTGAGGAACAGCGGTGTGCACACACGGGCTACCGTGACGTGGCTCGGCGGCACTGTAAAGGTTTGTCCATTGGAAAAAAACTATCAAATTAAAAACTATTTGATTTTTATTAACCTCAGGAAGGATAATTCTTGGCTGAATGCAATAAACAATCCTGAATTCACCTTTTGCACGTTTTCGAACACAACTGTTTTTTGATGGTACAATTCCAAACATAATGTTAATTTTATCTTACACATTACTAGCGGTCGTTCCCTACTTATACGCAAACTATAGTCAAAAGCTATCCTCGACCGGAGATAGGATTTTCAACTGCCAGAAATTTTATAGGGATAAAAAATCTAAAGATAACTATTTCTATCTCTTAGGGCAAAACCACTGATAGAATAGATATAGGAAACGGTCATTGATAATTACATTAATTAATATGAAACTGGCCAGTGGCTCTACAAGCTGAAGTGTCTGGACGCTGCTTGTCAATTACGGCTCTACGGTCCTGCCCACCAATATTTTTGAAGAAAAGTGTCCAACAAACGTCTATGCTAATTAAACAGGGCGACATTTCTAACAATGTCAAAAAAGACTCCACTCATGAATATGAACAACTTTTCACTATAGGACCAATGCCATTGCATTGCATTTATCGTTTGAAAGTAACCCTGTATGTATGTATACCACATGTGGTTTTAATGCCATGTCTTCTGTAAAACTTTTTTCACTTGTCTAACTCTACAGGAGTGAGTGAGACGGCGCTGTCGAAAATACGAGTGCCTTACACTGTAAGGTAATTGTAAGACTTACTGAGTAGGACCTTATCGAGTTCAACTTGTGCCATTGCGCAACTTCGATCGTTACTCGAAAACATGTGTAAGAACGCCTTCGACTACTGTTGCAACGGCCGCGGATTTGTCGTTGGAATGTTTTGACATTGCCCATGTCCAAGCTCTTACCGAACTTATTTTGAACACGGACTGTGAGAATCGCCGCCCAGGGGGGACAATTCTCGTGCAGTTAGTAGGTAGGTACACGAAAAAAGTTCACCGATCGAAATTTATTAGCTACAGCAAAGAAGTCACTCCACTATCAAATTTAATAAGCACAAGAGCGACCACGAGAACACATTTTTTATTTATAACGGCTAAACTCGCAATTGAATTACCTACCAGGAAAAGTTCGATTGTAGCGAGAATCTGGAGGCCAATTCTCGTGCAGTTACTTGGCCAATTCTCGTGAAGTTCGTATACGAAAAAAGTTTACCGATCGAATTTTCTTTTTCAAAGAAAATATAGTTTGCTTTTTGATTTCTTTCGTACGGTAGTTTTTTTACGTGGATATATTACTCGTTTTTTTTTTTTGTAAAACAGTTATACTCGTAATCGAATTACCACACGAAATTAGTTCGATCATGCGAGAATCGGCCTTCTGGAACCCTATTTTTGAATCACTCGCTTAAAGATGGCGAGTGATTTTCGTTCGAAGACGAATTAAAGTCATAGAAAAAAACTCGTTTTCGAATGAAAATCACTCGCCATATCCAAGCGAGTGATTCAAAAATAGAGCTCCTGGTCCTAGGTCCTACGTGCCTAATGTGGTTATTATAATTATTTAAGAACGCTAACGTATATACCCACTAGCTTTAGCCCGCGACTTCGTTCGCGTGGACTTCAGGTTCGTCCCGTCTAGTAGCGCAAAAAATGTGTTTTTTTACGACCTCACATTAGAAACCTCAAAAATTGTAGCCTATATGTTATTCTGATGTATAAGCTATATTGTGGTATAGTTTCATTCAAATCCATTCAGTAGTTTTTACGTGAAAGAGTAACAAACATCCATACATCCATACATCCATACTTACAAACTTTCGCCTTTATAATAGTAGTAGGATATAACGGATAATATCGGCTACGTTTCGTATCTTGTTATCCAGTCAAGTCCGAAACCAGTAGTCAATAGTCGTGATCCCGGTTATGCAATTGTGATCATTGTCTTAGTCTGCCTATGCGGTGCAGCAACAGGATTTATGCATTATTTTGCAATTCAGACTCAATTACTGTATTTATGTAATACTATCGACTAGTCTGTGGTGGTCAACATGTCTTAATCCCGTTGTAAATAGGCGAACGTCTTCGTTAGTAATACTATAGGTTTAAGTTTTGGTTACCAATCGGCTACTAAGATCGACTCGCCAACATTAATAATTTTTCCAACGAATTTTTATCATCGCTAATATAACTAATTAAAACAGATCCGCTTGATTTCAATAACAAACTTATAGGTACATGATATTCAATGGTCACAGATCATATGGAAGTTGGAAGATATCATCATATAATTTCAATTAAATAAAATAAATTAAGATAACGACCATAGGACATCGTTAGTCACAAAAAATCTGCTCAAAACTATATACAACAACCATGTACAGTTGATTAATATTCATGGGCTGTATTCGGCGGCACACATTATTTTATTTAGTTATGTAATTCGCATCGCATCGACTATATTAATTACATTTTTAGTATTGATCAGCGACAACGAAAGGTATTTTATAATGAGTAATAATAATATTAAATGCTTTATGTAACTATAACTCACTTTCACATCTTTATAGTTGGCGACGATCTCCGAGGCGAAAGTGTTGTTGCCGATGATGGGCTTGTTCTTGACGCTGGGGAAGATGATGCCGCCCTTGCGGCTGCCGGCGCGCGGCGTCGTGTTGCCCGCGCTCGACGGCGTCACTGTGACAGTCGCGCTCGAGCTGGCGCCGCTCGGACTGCACGCGACACAACCATTAGTCACAGAACACCTACACCCCACACAAATAATCCAAATAACGATCGCAGAGCGCGCGAGCACAGCTTGTAAATAAATTCGCTAAAGCGCAACTCATAAAGAAAGATGTCACCTGTTGTTAACCGTGGACGAAGGCGGCGTGGTGGTGGCGGCGACGGTGCTGGTGCTCGGGTCCGTGGAGGGCTCGTCGAGCCGGTAACGGTTGGGCGCGTACTCCACCAGCCGGTCGATGGTCGGATCCAGCAGCAGCTCCGCGGGCACCGGCCGCTGCGCCAGTGTCGCCACGTCATCCTCCTGCTTCTTCAATCTCTTTTCCACCATATCCAGATTTTCAATTATCAAGTTCGTCTTCAACCTTAAGTCACTGTGGATCTGACCGATAGCGCGCTCTTGTCTCTGTGTTTGAGTCAGCAGTTCGTCCGATTTTGGCACTAGGTCATCTACGGAACTTTTAGTTCCAACCACTACATCCCATACTTCGTCCATCTTTTCCGAGACGCTCATCATCGGAATTATTTTGTTCACGAGCGTGTCTATCTTGCTAGCCTTCGCTACTGGCGATTGCGTACTTGTCGTAGTCCTATTTTTGAATAAACTGTTGACATTGATCGTGGCTGCTTCGGGTTCGACTATCGCCGCGTGAACGTCGGCCATCATGTAAAGCACTTTACCCAAATTTTCGGAAACCAGATTTATGTGAAATTGCAATTTTCGATCGACTGTGGACATTGACGTCCTTAACTGGTCCACTTCTTTCGTAATTTCGTTGACGACTTCGGAATTCAATCCTTTTGCGATCTCTATCACATTAAGGTTTATGGGTTTCTTTTCACTAGCTTCAGCGTTGATATCGTCCACTGGCAAGAAATTGTTGTCTATTTGATTTTTGAGACCAACCAATTTTGTGTCAATATCTGAAACTTTTTGATCTAAAGATTCAAGCTTTTTGTCTAGAAGTTGGCTATTGCTAATTCTGTTTTCATTTTGTCTTTTGGTGGTTTGTTCTGTAGTTTCATCGTCATCGTGCCCAATGTGGCTGAATAGTTTTAGATCGAGGTTTCCAAGTTTTGAAATAATGGCATCTGTTTTGTGGATATTGTCATTTACTCTCGAATCTAACGCTTCGACTCTCCTCATCAGATGTTCCACAGCCTTGTCAAGGTTCTCTATCCTTTGCAGTTTAGTTTCTAGCGTGCTGACTATCACTTCAAACACGTTGAAGATGTATTGTTCCCTGTAACAAAACAAAAAAGATTTGATGAGTCATGATATTATCTAGATTAGTTGTCACTTGTATGATTAAAATCGACATCGATAATACCGTTACGTCAGAATACAAGTTGCGTGTGTTGATTGACCTACTAAATGACTCAATGTTGTTGTACGAGTTTAGACGATTATAAAATTGGCTTGTGTTCGTATGTATTATAGTGGGTAATAGCATTAGATGAGTAGATAGGTTGATGTCATGCCGATTGCTGCTCGGTATCGATTAGCACGTACAATAGGAGTACGCACATACACACAAGCCGGTGACCGGTGAAATTGACATTATCAGTCAGCCTTACGCAACCTGAGAAATAGAAACTTTGAGTAACCACTTACAGGGCACTATTATAAATGGACTTATTTTTTGTAACTGTTAAGGTATTTGTAACTCAATATTATCTACCGCTGAAATCGGTCACTGAATCAGTAATGAGTAAGTAGGTAGTAGGGGACACCAACTTATACTTGTAAGTTCTGTAATGCTAAGGTTTTACCGGTGCGCTGCTTAATTAAGATTGGTGCAGACGGAAATATTATCTGCACAAGCACATGCCTAATTGCTTATGTAAAGGTTCGGGCGTGAGTTAGTTGAATTTTCCAATTATGGTCAAATGTGGCAAGTAGCTGTCTGAAACGAGTACTTTATTTTCATAATAAAGTGCCAAGTGGCGTTTAACGTTGAAGGTACAGACGTATGACTATTGAAATAGGCACACACTAAGTAGGATTGAACAGAGATAACTGGATGGATATGCACCAAATTAAATAAAAATTTAATATTTGTAGTCGGGTTAATAAAACTCTGTGGTCGTAAGGGCCGTTAAATAGCCCGTTGATTTAAAAATGTAATTATTTAAAAAAAATAGTTCACGTTTTTCTGTCTAACAAACGGATAAAAACAGTAAATACTTTAAAAATTAAGTTGTTACTTACAATAAATTGGTAGGTAACTAATTGTACATTGACCGACCCGACCCGTATACTAGCTTCTTACGGGTGCAATTAAAATTCCATCCCCATGAATTCTTTCAATGATTTAAAAATTCGTGAAGTATATTTTGATGTTTATTTCTAGCAGACAGACGAGGCTGCGGACTTTATTTTATCGCCGACCAAACTTATAATGTGTCGATTAATTTGATCTTCCTTACTGCTTCATTACAAATTTAATTAAGCGTAAAATATTAAGTATATTCAAACACTTAGCGAGTTGATAGGAACTCCAGCTTCGAAATACCGGAACAGGAAAATCCATGTCCATGTTTCCGTAGTTATAATGTAACAAAATAAAGAATTATATTAGGTAAACGCGTCGAAATGTTAGGCCGTTTCCTTTACGTGGTGTCGGCTTTACCACGTGACCCGCGGCAGAGCGCTGCGCCTGCGCCGCTGCTGTAGCGCCATTGCGCGGTGCCCCCGTTTCGGGACCAGTTTTTGTCAAGTATCATTATGGCAGGTAACGTAATAAAGTGATGATAATCAGTGTCGAAGGAAAGGGACAGTTATTTACTGATTTAAAGTAAAACACCTTTTTTGTTCGTCTATTTTGGTTGATGAAAATATGTACACGTGTGTTAAGAATTCAAAAATAAGGTCTATTCTTGATAAAATGGTCTATAATTCGACTTGCTTGTCTATCAAATGTGTGTTTTGGTGGTGTTTTTGCAAATTTTAGTGACTAAGTGCGAAATCCAATGCTGTTAGGTAAGCGCCGAAATGTTGATGAAAACGTTGAATCAACAAAAAAATACGAGTAAACTCTGACAGTGCACATGTGTAAGCCTATACATAATATTTACAGAAATACAGTCCGATGTTTGAAGTAGGATTGAAAAAAAAACGTTAGTTCCACGGGAAATAGGCGCAGAAACTATTTATTACCGTATCATAATCGCGAAGAAAACGCTGCTTACATAAAGGGATAACGCAATAGCGGCGTAGGCTATCCGGAAAATCGAATCACCCTGAAGGCACGTACCTATAAGTGGGCACTTCTGCAGCATTTAGCGTTTCGTCTATAGCCAATACTAACAGACAAATGAATGGTAGGAACCAGGGCTCCCGCTCAACTGTGCTTATAAATTGTACTAAGTATAATAAGTTGGTGATTAGTTAATTGTGCTTTTTCGATGTTTGTTCATAACATTTTACCTACCTCAGGCACCAGTGATCCACAAACTAAGATCACTAAAAGCAACAATCTATGTCCACCTTCCGTTCTCACTTGTCTTATTGTACTTAATAATATTTTGTCTTAACTGTTCTGTGTGTATTTGATTAGTTTTTGGTGACTAAATAAACAATTTATTTATTTATAAACTGAAAGAAAACCATTTAGAGACGGTTATAATTTTTAGGAAGTTTGCAAGTCATCCGATTCTGCGGTACTCAACTTTCGCGCGGGTTTGAAAAGTTTTGTATTATGGTTGTATCAGATCTCGGGAGTTATGATTCAAAACATAAGCACATAGCAGTAGGCGAGCAAATTTACTGGCTCACCAATAAATATGGTCGATAGAAATGGTTTGAACAGCCTGTGCAATTTCTTGAAATAAATTATAGACACAGCTCTACGTAGGGACTTGATTTATTTAGTTCAATAAAATGGAATTGAATGGGACATGGATAATGGAGACATTCATTTACGTTTTGATCAAATTTTCAAATTCATACCAATTCAACCTATGACATTTCAAGAAAATTAAGGTGCATATGAATCAGGAAAGGTCATTTTTGTTTTGAACGTGATTTGTGTCTTTATTTTATTTGTATAGGGGCAACTACAGCTTACATAAAATGTTGATATTACATGAACAGGTTACTTATAAAGACAATAATAGTTGACCACGACAAAATTTATATTGTATTGATAAGGAGATATACAAATCATTAACGGTAAGCAGAACATAAAGTCGATATAATAATATTATGTGTGAACACAAACATGACGTTATTCGTGCGTATACCTAACGGTGTTAAGAAATGAATGACGAAGCAAGGATATTATAAACTACAAGAATATGCTTGCATGTGATTCTTAATCTAGAAAATTGACCCCAAACCATGGTCACGTCGATATATAATAAAATAGGAAATCAAAAATCAAAATCGAAAGGTCTCTTATCCAAACAAAACATTGTATTCAAGTTGAGTATGTGTGAGGCGTGTGAGCAAGTGTCAAAAACATTTTCTATTTGCAACTTTTGATACTTGGGTATTAAGTCAGAGTCAAATTCATTCATCAATCATGCAGCATCATCCGTGACATCTAAGAAATTGTTGGCACCTAACATAATTGTATCATATTAACACTTTTAACTTTAAACACTTGTGGCATTTACATTATAATTAATTTATGCAATCGTAAAAATGATCATTACAGTCGGGTCAACAGGCCAAATGCCTATTTTTATATGTATGCAATTGTATTAGTATTCATTCTCACATTTGCGTTATATAACCTCATGAAATATGACCAGAGGATATTACAATGGGTACTTTAAAAGCCTTCTGTGTTTTTGTGCGAAACATCAGAGAAACTTATGAAATTCAAAAATAAGTTACTTGTGTGAAATGTAATAATATTACTACCGTTAACAGCATTCATGCGGGTAATTGTAATGCAATCGGATCGAGTTAAGATGTTATCAGTTGTGCATGCATGATGGAGTGGCTTTGCGTAATTCGGTGAGGTTAAGAACTGCATTACATTATCTTTCCTATCGCCGTCTGATCGAACACTTCCAACTTAATAGTTTTTCTGAAGCCACTGACACTTCAAACGGGGGTTGCTTTTAGTAAAACAGAGATAGGTTCTTTTTTTACAAGAAAATAACGTACGTCAAAGAATCCCTCACGGCACGGATGTTTTTATTTAACTTTTTTTGTACATTGCCTTACTAAACTAAAAATCACCTTCACTTGCACGTTTACCAATAATGTTTGACAGATATTTGACGCTGCTTATTTAGAAAAGGTAAGGTAAAGTTAAACTTATGTTCTAAATTACCTATGTTATGTAGTCACGATATAGTATTTGAGGTATTGGACTTATTACATAACATGACATTACGAATCACGAATTATGAAAAAAATAATAATGCACAAGTTCAAATTTTGAATAAATTTTATTACAAGCGAGTTCAATTTGCATGCTAGTAGTACTGCACAGCTTCTATCAGGTATGAAGTTACAAGTAACATAACATCTAACTAAATAACTCAAGAGTGTTATTTTTTATGTCTTTGATCTAACACTCAAGGCATTTATTGACAATTCACTTGCGAAGGTGATATAAAATCATTGCATTAACATCAGGGCACTGAGATAATTATCCATATTAACAATAGCACAGTGTAAAGCATTCCAGCTGCAAAAAAAATAAGTATTTTCATGGGAATGACAAGGGTCACACACTCAGTTGACGAATGAGACCTTGTTGAAAGTAACTTGTAAATAGGCACAAGGAGATACTAAGAAGCATAACATTTAATGTTTGGAATCTCATTATTATCATTTTATATTAGTAAGGCCGTTTTTTATCATCGCCTTATAAGGCGGAAAAGTTTTCTGAGACAGGATACTATGTAGGAAACGATCCATGAACGATCCAGCTTGAGCAGTGGACGAAGCTATCCACCTCCAGCGGGTGATGATCTTCCCATGGGCTGTCTGGAAGTCTCTCAATAGACTTCGGGCAGGTGTTGGAAGATGCCAAGAAAACTGGATGAGGTGGGGTTTCGGAAATGACAAGTGTGATTGTGGCGCGGGCAGACAATGGCCCAAATGTCCTAGCTCATGCACGCTTCAAGACCTACAGTAGGCAAACGCCAACGCAATCAACGAAAGCGAAAATATTATGATTGTTACCAGTCGTCTCAAAGAAGAAAAAGAAATAAGACCGTAGAAAAAAATAAACAGGAGCCTCCTCTCCTTAAATTTATGCATGACTAGCTTATACCGAAGAATATTCCCAAACATAAATAATAAATGCCTGAATCTGTGCTTGAATATAGTGTTTGGAATTTCTTTTAACGCCGTTGTAAAGTGAAACAACATTGAACACACCAACGATACAATGCAAAACAAACATAATGCATTAGAAGAAATCCCAAAATACAAGTATTATAGCTTAAACAAATGTAAATTACAAAGGGGTTAATTTTGTATACCTTTTGTAGAAAAATTACTTAATAAATATCTTTAATCGTCGCGGATATTACCTCTTCGTTTGATGGATTCGATACTGTTGGTGATGTTACCATGTTTCCTTACAACTAATGTAAGTTTTTGCATGCCCATAGTGTAATATTTAGTTACTTTTTAAGATACTTCATCGTGTCATTAAACTGCAAGGGAATTTTGATTTGTAGGTCAAATATCACAAGCAATAAGCACGAGAAACTGCTCTGGGGGCGTATCTGCTTATATTGCTTTAATCGGTTCAAGTTCTAAACAGTTCAATTCCCTCTCAACTAGTTGAGTCGCCAAATTGGCATTGCAATGTGACTGAGGAAAAATTTAAATTATTTCTATGTAACTCACTCGTGGTTTGCTGTTCCACGTTTTCTGCCGAATGGATTATACGATATCGCAAAACGAATTTGCCAATCCGTTCAAAAGCAGAGCTCTATAACTGTCAAAGCAACATCGCATTACAAACGCAGAGGGCGTAGTCTGAAGCAATTTTTTTGACATTTCGCGTAGACAATGCTGATACAAAATTTGTGTTTTCGTGTATTTATTGATTGAGAAGAATTTTTGAATGAAGCTTAAAAACATTTTTTAATAAAGATATAGTAGGTTAAATAGGTTATTTGAAGCAGCAGAAAATAAAATAATAATAATTGTCTACGAGAAATGACATAAATTTTGCTGCAGACTACGCCTGCCTGTCCAACGCATTGATTATCAACATCCAACATGTAGCACTGAGTGAGCAAAATAAAGAATTGAGAATAAGGAATAAGCATGACCTAACAATAAATACGTATACGTATGAATTTCAACTTATAATGAAACAACCACGCTTCACACACCGGCTTACATTTATTACATTTCTTTATATTATGTCCAACAAGTCTATAATTATGTAGTTGGCATTTATAAGAATTTGCAATTTGGCCAAATTTTTGGAATAACATGCTTGGTTGCCTAAGTTCTCTTAATTGCTCTGAATTTCACAAGATTCCTGTGTTATTGTCTCGGACTTGAAATGCCACGGTCCACAGACATTGTATAGACCTCATGCAGCGTGAATGTGTGTGGAGTAAAGCCACGTGCACACTGAGAGCATCGGTTATGGTTATACTCGTACAACGACAGAAACGGGAAAAGAAACTATCAAACAAGATACTCTACCGTTAGGCCCGGTTGTTTGATCGATTGTTAACATAACCAATAGCCAAAAATAGATAACCATTCTGTCATTTGGTTAATTAAGGTATTTCTTCATCAAAACGCACAATCGTAAATATTCAACTGCTGGCATTTACCATTAGTTCAGTTTACTAGTTTTGTAATCTAGTTGAGTAATTAGCGTTTTTTTTATTATTCTGAAGTGTCCCACTGCAGGGCAAAGGTCAAATTAGCGTTTGGTAAAAAAAACTTCAAGTTCATAAATGGAGTCTTTACAAATTAAAAGTGGTTACTCCAAGAAAAGTAACCTTGTTTAATAAGAACCATTGTAATTGCTTTAGCTACATCTGAAGGCAAATGCCAGCTAGAAGTGCATTCCCTCAATGTGCACACGGCCTTAAGTTGCAATGGAGGTGTGAGGGAAATGATGTAGTTACGAGTACATTTGACAAGTCTATTATCCACGAATGTGATGCACTAATTCTTTCGGTGTTGTGAAAACATAAATCAATTTTAAGACATGCAACGTGATTATCCAGACGTGTTTCTGATGTAATCATTTTAACTTGTAACCACAGTGGTTCTGTTATATTAAAAAACAACAATAAACCATCATAACCTCCATGAAAGGTTCTGGAGCTCTATTTTTCAATCACTTGCGTAAATATTAGTGATTTGAATTCAATCAATACAAATCACGTGAAATATTGTATTTACAAAATACAGCTATCTTTTACGAAATCATTCTTGTAGTAATTTTATTCGGTATTCATTCGAATATGAAACATTTATCAACGAAAATCACACGCTATATTGAGGCAAGTGATTCAAAAATAGAACTCCAGGTTTTGTAAAGGGATTTCTCCAATTGAATACTTATCAGACTCTGGTGAGTTCGAAAGCGCCATTAGTTAAGATAAATTCAAGATTATTTTTTACAAAAATTGGTCCGTAATAGCTCCTGTAACATTAATTATTCGCCTACTCGTCCTTGTTTTTATTACTAGAAATTAAATGAATCAATTCGCTCGCTTAGCTGACAAGACGAAATAATTGCATAACATAATGAACAGGTGTCTTCATTATAATGTCATATTAATAAATAGCTTTCATAAATTACATTTGTCAACTTCCTGATGGTATCGAGGCCCACTGATTCCTATATTAATCAAATCTAGAAAGTGCCGGTGAGGCAGTGATCCGTTTCGGTGTATCTGAGCGGGGTATCCGTCAAAGCGTATTTGTTAACAGCTAAGTAACTTTCTCGGCACGAGTCTTGGTCCAGCCGACAATAAGAAGAAAATGTAGCGTATAATCACGTATATCAAATGGACTCGATTGTATCTGCACTGGTGTGTAAAATCAGCCAGCCAGCCATGAAAATCGTAACGATGGGTATCTAGAATACCTAAGTGTTACCCTATCCTGTATCGATACTGGCATTCATTTGCATTAGAAGATTTTGGGGAATATACAAAGTAAGTAATTTTTATTTTTTCTACCGCTCACCACATATCGCTTCGATATTAGAGCTATAACATGATAAACGGTTGGCTATGAACGTATAATGTGTTTTGTGTGAAACTTATGAAATTGTGATAAGATTCAGATTTAGAAGAAGCAACATGAACATTATAAATATTATTTAACAACTTTGACACGAATCGAATCCTGCGTCCTTCGCTATCCGGGATTCCGATTCCGGGAAATTCCGAATCTCTCTCGCCTAACCATTTTAAGAGTCCTAAATTTTGAATGACACCCGTTTTAGTGTCGTATGTGCAAGCAATTTGCGTTGAAAAGTGGTTAGGCGCGATAGACCGCGTACCTAACAGGACTCCGTTAAGCAAATACTACCTTTAACCACACGTTAAAGGTAGCATTTGCATACGACTTACCCTTAATATCAAAATTAGTTTTAATTAGGTTCTTTGGTAATTTTAGTGGAAAGTACAAGGTTTTTTTCTGTCACTACAGATCTACATTTAAGCCATTAATAAATCTCTCAACTATAATAGAAGAGGAAGCATATTGCAGTTAGTGTTTTACCGAAGTAATTGGCCGTGGAGAGCTGGACATTTACATACAAATGTCGGAGAGAGGACAGACTAACAAAAGTAATATAATCATGTTGAATACCGCTGTAAAGTGAAATGAACAAAGCCACTCTTCGAAAGATGAAGAGATAAATCGGCTATGAAGGAAGTTCGTCTTCTAAGACACAGTGTATAGTGGTTAAGTACCTACTAACCAGGGCGGCGATTCTCACGTCAATCGAACTTTTTTCGAGAATAAGTAATTCGATTGAAAGTTTAAAATCACAAAATATAATAATATCCAAATAAGTAATCTGCACGGACGAAATCAAAATGCCATAAAATAAAATAAAACGTGACCCTGGTATATATAGGAAAATCGGCTCTGCTTCGAAAAAGAAAATTCGATTGGTGAAATTTTTTCGTATACGATCTGCACGAGAATTGAGCCCCCGTTTTAAAGGATTCCAGCTGAAGAGAGACATTAAACCAATTTATATTACTATAAATAATAAGGTCAAGCGCTGTAGTCAGTATTGGTGATAGGAAATGTCACAATTCTCCCCAATTTGCATAATACCCAAAAATGCGGCACCCATTTACTTGCATTTGTTCACGATTATGACTTTTAAGCTAATAGGGATAAAGGCCAAAATAGGACGACGATTAGCATTAGTTGCGGAACTGTTAGGCAACCTGGCTCCTTCTAGTTCGTTTAAGGCAGTCGGCGGAAACTCGATTGCTGCGAAGTCGTTTTAAGTCGGTAATGTACCAAATTAGTGTCAGAATACCTTACCGATATTTCCAGGTACCTAGGTAGTTTGATTGACATACTCGTATATGCAGAAATCATAAAAAATATTAACCGTGTATGTACGCTTATTAGTATGAATGAGAAAGAGGTAATGAGAAATAGGAATGAGAATGAGAAGAAAGAAATTTATTCACCTTGGCTTATTGACAATATTTTTGACCTGATTGATAAAGCAAAATTATAGATTTGATTGAGTTTCTCTGCTAAGATTTACGGCTGACTGGTAGAAAATGCGTTCGGCATTAAGTCCGTCTTTATTTTTTATGTAATTTAAAGAAAATTATACGATATGTGTAAGGTATCCAGCAAATACTTTCAATAAGCAGTACGTGAATGCTTGCTTATCTTTTAATTAAAAACATATTTGCCATTGTTATAAACAATAGGAAACAATTAAAAAATAAACGACAATAGATTTTAATTATTTTTTTCCAACATTAAATACGTGTTGTTCCTGCACTTGTGACCGAAACATTTTGGATGTGTAGAGTTAATCTGTCAATCTGTGTCGCAAGTCCGAAAGAGATAACTGTTCAAAAAGTTGTCAAGTAGATTAATATGTTTCTTTAACCACTATGTCCAAATACTATTAAGCCATGTATTAATCACATATGTCACATTTTACACAGAGTGACGGTTATCAGATGATCTCGCTGCGACATGGCCTTACATCATATTGAGTGAATAACTTGCAAATGTATTTGGACAAGGCACATTACAAACTGTAGCAGTTGACTAATATGCATATGAGCGGCGAACTCAACTGATAAAATAACTATTTGACAGTCATTTGATCATTTGGGACAAGTTAACGTGTTACTCGAGCTAAATGAGAAGGACAGTTTAATGAACAACAATAAATAAATAAATATGCGTCAGGCAATACACTAAACAATTAGTGTATTATTTATTTATTCATAATGTTTAGAATGATTTCGAATTAAGGATTTGTGTTTCTTGTGTTACGAAGTACCAGACAATGATTATGACGGTTTCTCACATTAATACCTACTTTAATATATAATTTTCATGATCGCTAAAAACTGCACCAAACGAGTCGTCATAATTATTTAATTACAATAACTGTGCCGTGTTAAATAATTATGACGAGTATCATTCCTTATTATATTTTTTTAGAAAAATCATGAGACATTACTATACATTTTAACGTTATAATAATATGGGAGGTCACTGGCCGAAAACCGGTTAAGTAAATAAATAAGCAGACCAAAAAGAAAGCGTCTGCGTTCTGTCTATGAAAACAACTGGATTATGATCGTATTTTTATTTCGCTCAATGGTTTCGCTTATCAGTTTCATTCATTCACACACACAGTAACTTTGTCGATCTATCTATTAACACACTAGTAATTAGTCAAATTGATCATATTAATCACTGTGTGTATAATAAAATACCTACTCGTAATGATTGGGATTTGTTTCATTGACGAGTTGGTGCAAGCATTTTTCATCGCGTCAACGAATGCTCTACCTTCCTTTATAATAAATATAGTTATAATTTCTCAACTCATTGCACAACCCCCAATTGGTCAGTGTAATGAATGCTCAAAAGTTGGACCACTTAGTTTGAGATTAATAGCTATGTGGGCCCAAGTTGCTCAAATGAATGACAAAAGTTGCGACAACGACGCCGAGACGTGTGATAGGTTTGACAAGGCCATCACCGCAGATCACAAACCACTATAATGATAGTTAAGAAAGCCATTAAGCTCGTAAAAAACAATAAAACTGTTGGTTTCGATATACGTGCATACATAGAGTGGTATTCTCGTTATCGATGATCGAATCTGTGTGTAGGTGGCATAATTTGTTACATTCTTACAACTCAGCTTAATTTACAATCATGTCCTAAAGATATCAGTGTGACACTGGTACATCATCAACTTAAAAGTATTCAAAACGATACGATGCCTCTCTCCATATCTATCTGTCTAAATCCACATGGAAATTAGTATCGTATGATATTCGATTTACTAACTTTTTTGGCACTCCGAACTTTATGTAGAGTACAACCTAGCATCCTAAGAACTTCATTTGATTACGGACTGTATTATAATCACATAAGAATCAACTTAGCTTAACAGCAAAGTGTTCGATAGCCAGTTGATTGACAGCACGCCCAACGGAGAAAGGTGGTTATGCAATACTTTTAATTGCATTGGTTGAGAGCCCCACTTTGTAAGACTGCGTATTTTCGGCTGCACCAGTCACGCTTAGTAGCGATGTTATACGAGTGACGAAGACAGATAGACTTACGAATTACTTGGATGCTTCAGATTGAACCAAAAGCGCGTTAACAACCAGCACCTGTGCCACTGTTTACATACCTCTACTCAATCTGCTCATATTTCATTCACGCACTTCAAGCATGACTGAACGTAACTTTTTTCGTTCGAAATCTAATAGCTATCACTGTCATCTATTTTTGGGCTTTGTTTGTTGCCTACGTTCCTTCCTAAAGTGGCGAATGGAACGCGCGATATAGTTCTATGCTCTAACTAAGGCCCGGTTGCGGGATCGATAGGTAACTCAACTGATGGTTAAATTTTGAACTAATGGTCAAATGACAAGCGGTTGGATATATTAGATTAAGAGTAATTTGCTACTAAGCGCAGACACAGCGGCGCCGATATACTTCGATTTCGATTCACGACCCGAACGTGACGTGACCTACGCCTGCCTTGCGCAATGACCGCGAATAATTCTATGGGTGATACACGCTATGATTGTCAATTCGATCTACTCGCAGAACAGAGGAAATGGTTAGAAGAAAAGGCATTATTTAAATACGGTTTTTAAGGAGAACTAACTACCGGTTCCAGCGAACATCGTTTCACCCAAAGCCCCATCCCGTTTTATGTTTATTATCCTATTCGAGGACTAGACAAATCCAACAAAGTAAAAATCATGAAAGTCAGTGGTGTGAATAACACGAATGGTGTAACCATCACGAGTTTCTTTTATGAAAGTTGGAGGGCAGGCCCCCTTTTATTTATTCTTCAGTGTAGTAATTATTGTCCTTTAGGCTAAATATTTATTCATATTTACATGAATGACAACGATAATTTCACACATCGTACTTTATCATCGTAGATTCGTTCGCCATTTCTATAAGCACCCTGTTTACTCCTTCTACTATTGTAACTAACTTAATCAATTACTATTAAAACTGAAATTGTACACTGCGATAGCAAATAACGTTTGTTCCTAAAATCATGTTTATGTACAATACTTTGCTAGAAGCGTCAATACAATCCGACCGCGACTAGGGTTTTTTATTAGGCGCAGAAGTTTTGCAAAATGGAAACTCATTAATTTTCAAGTAAGGTCCACAATAGCGAGGGTCGGACTCGAGAATTTGCGCCTAGATGTTTTGTAACATCCACCGACACGTCTCGAAGTGACTACAATAGAATAAATATAGCAGTAGTCCCCTAGCCGATTTTGACTACGGTGGCCAGTCACAGCGACTATCCGACTGAGCGGGACAATTATAGTGCACAAGTGTGTGCGCAAGGTGGGCACACATGCACAGGTGCACTCTCTATTCCTTTTACTCTCATAGCTCGATGGGACAGCAATCTGATGGGACAACAATCTGACACGACCGGAGAGAGATAAGGCGCAGGAACAACGGCTTTACGTGCTTTCCGAGGCAGGGTGAAACACCGCCATCTTCCAAACTCCGGGCTACCGGGATAGAAAAACCCAGGTACATATTTTGGCCCGACCCGGGAATCGAACCAGGGACCTCTAGCGCAGCCGTCGCTTTAATATGCGACCCTCTAACCGCTGTAAAGATAGAGAGAAAGAGACAGAGAGAGAGAGAGAGGCAAAAATAGCAGTAAGCTCGTTCTTAATGAAATACTAAGCTATCGTAACTGTGGTGGTGGCTAACCTGCGAGCTTAATAAGTACAATATTTATAAATCCTATATTATGTATTTTCATTTCAAATGATGAAGTGAAATCGTGTACGATAAATTGTAGCTTTGGCTGCAGAAATAATGTGTCCTGGGGGCAGATTCTCGTGCAATAGAATAACTACACGAAATAAGTTCGATTGACGTGAGAATCGCCGCCCTGATTGTCTTCACGAGTCATTAGTTCAATTCTTTTTTTTTATAACTTTATCATCGTTTTTTAAACCACAAAAAAACAGAGAGGTTTAGGAGGAGTTTCTGTTGCCATACAATCTAAGGATCTTGTCTTGGCCACAAAACAAAAGGATTTTAACCATCATTCATAATCAGTCCACTTCATCTAAAGATGACTTTGAGGTAAACCCTACTGTATTATACCTCAACTGTGGCTCTGCGACACGTCTGGACCGTTACGGTCACTACGTGTTCTATTATTTTTACATCAAACCCAACAATTTCGTCACCGGACCTTGGGGGAG
Organism: Pyrausta aurata; assembly: GCA_963584085.1. Classification (NCBI taxonomy): domain Eukaryota; kingdom Metazoa; phylum Arthropoda; class Insecta; order Lepidoptera; family Crambidae; genus Pyrausta; species Pyrausta aurata. The sequence continues at coordinate 4,383,384 of OY757251.1, forward strand.
TTTTTGTGCACGAAATCTAAGCAGAATTCTATGAGGCTCTATCTCGGGATAGTTTCGATTAATTTCAGTAACGAAATATCCATTAGTGTGCTTTATACACTGCCTGCAAAACTTATCAAAATAACTAATTTTAAAAGTGTAGTACGTACCTACTTAGTTTTACAGACCAGTGTAGTATTATTGGACTCATCACCCCAACAGTGAGCATAGTTGATATAAAAATAAATTACATATTGACATTGACATGCATTTGAAAGAAAGAAAGAAAGGAAATACATTTATTAATCAAGGACATCACACACACACAGCTTATCAGACACAATTTTAAACACAAATGAAAAAAAAAAACAGATGAAATAAGACAAAAAAGCAACATAAACAAACAAAACTGACAAACATAGATAGGACGGACGAAACTCCATTAATATTTCTATAGAAGCAACCCAGTGTCCGTTGTGTGTCTGTAATGTCCCTATCAAGAGGACCTCACTCAGCATATGCCAGGCCCCCAAAAGGCCCTGGCGCTGGTTTGCAGTGGGCCCCTGCCGAGTGAGGTACACGGAAATAGGCGCCAACACTACGTACATAAATAGATACATTAAAATAGTACATGATTAAAATACCTAGATATAATGAGGAAAAGAAAAATATAGATATTTGTGTTGTGTGAAAAAATAAAATAAAATTCCCAATACCACATAGCTGATATGTTATCTTATCAGCTTTGTTCATTCCCTGATCTGTAACAGCTTCAGTCTCCAAATAAAACCTAATCAGGCTGTATGGCTCTGTTCCATTGCCTTTCCCAAATGAATGGGAAAAATTCAACTACTATACTAAAAGAGTTCCAAATTCAAAAGACAACGACATCGCATACACAACTTTTGTTTGATTTTGTAAAAGGTATGCTATATCTGTTTTCCGACCGACACGTTTTCCACTTGGACCAAGTATCAGGCGCATACAGTTAAGGTTATTGAGTACTTACGGAAATGTACAATCAAATTGCTAGAACAAGCCACTTGTTTAAAACAAAAGGCCACGATTGTGCTTGCTTAGTTTCGAGTAGTGCCGGACCTCTGATCGATTGATTGAATAGTCGAGGTTATGTTACTCGATCGACTATTGAATGGTTACACCGGCCTCGGAATGCAATTGAAATTAAAAATAAAGCATATAAATGTGAATAACGAATCTGAAAAATTTGCTAGCTTTATTAATTAATCAATCAGCATTACCTACTTGTAATGCAACAAATAAGCTAATAGGAAACTTTCTCACTCATCTGAATCCGATTAAGCTATGCACTTAGATTTTTGACAAAATCTATTAATAATATGTGGGTAAAATGTCGTCAGAAAAGTGGTAGTTTAAGTACTAAACTCTGAGTAGACCTAAATGAGATTTATTTTATACGCATAACACAGCATCGAGTAAACGGTGCGTATTGCGATGTTGCTTTGACAGATAATCAGCTCTTCTTTTGAACGGATTAGCAAATTCGATGACTTAGCAGATTATTGTGGGATAGCACTACACGAGTGAGTAATTTTTTTTAAAGTTGCATCGCAATTACAATTTGGAGACTCAACTAGTTGAGTCGGTGTTGAACTGCCTGGAACTTGAACGGATTAAAGCAAGATCGCAATACGCTCTAAGTTTGTTTATGGGCTAATATAACCAAGTGAAGCGGCACATTTAAGCCGCTAGGTCAAAACAAACACGATCCCAATAAAAGACAAATGAAGTGTCCACACAAAGTAATTTGTATCAGTCAGTTAATAATTAACTTTAATATACTGACAAATTAACACTTGTAACGGTCCAATATTGTTAATGTGTTTGAGCGCCCTGTAAACCTACTTTTAATTTATTTCACTTTCAATTCACTTGACGACCAAGACATGCTTCAAGTCGTAAACTTTATTAACTTACCGCAAGTCAGTGACCACTAAGCGGGTGCTTTGATGTATGCTTTAATTTTTAAGTTTTCTCACACCAGTCCAGTACCTGAAATTAAGAAATGATTTCGTTATTTATAGTTGTAAGTGGGATTGTAACAATCAGAATGAATAAGGCGAACGTTATTGTTTGTTATACAAATAGTTTTAATTAGCGTCGAGTAGTAAATATAACAATCGTCTAATACAATGCTTGTTTATAGATCGATAAAATATCGTTCAAATAAACACTCATTGTCATTTCCTACTGTATCTAAACAGTTTTTTTATAACATTATTTCGTCGCGATTGAATCATTTTGTCACGTTTGGCTAATAAACGGCGCGGCGAATCGTTGTGGCTCGTGTCCCTGAAATTAAGACCCATGCGTACGCGCACATGGTTACTACATTCGTTAGTTTCGGCCAGGGCTACCACATTCATATAAAATCATGAGTAAATATTTGCAACAGCATCCTTTTCAGAATTAATCTATTTTGTTACATTGTAGGTACACAAACCAGTATTATGAATACGGTCTATTCTGTTATACTGGGGAAACTTATATCAACATGTAAGTTTCTCACTGTACTTACTGTCGCACTGAAAAATTAAGACATATATATATATATATATATATATATATATATATATATATATATAAATGGCACATCAAAATCATAATTTTAGGTTATTACCTATTTTTACAAAGAATACTGCTACGACTATATATTAATTTATGACCTCCTATTGACAAGGATTTTGTATCTCAATAAAAAAGTTTTATTCGTTGACATCCCTAAACGCTTGCCTACGCGCATTGCGGGTGATGTTACGAATGGCTGATTTACATGCGCACAAGCGAATGCTAATGCAGTAATGAGAAATGAGACAGCAACTTACATGCTTGTCGGATGTCGGAATCGCTGACACAAAAACACTACATTAAATGAGGTAATCGGCAGATCAATTGTTATGTCTTTTTGTTTCAATCTAGATTAATTCAGATTATAGAAAGTAAGTTTCTCAGTTTGGTATTGCCTTATAGTCGCAATTGGATTAAAGAATTAATACAGGATCTGGGTAAATGTGCTTATAATAGTACTTGATAGCAATTACTTACAAACATAAATCTTTGTTTAAAGTAATTTTACGAATTCTAACGAAACGTAACAGAAAACGCAAGGATTGTGACGTAACCAGTAAGAAAATGCCTATATTTCGAAATATAAAATGTAAACATATCACAAGTGTCGACTACTTAATAAAGTCATCATTATGGATTCGTAAAATATGCTAAAATGCTTTGAACTTTTGACCGTACGTTACAAGTTTCAACAGTTTAGTAAAAAAAAGTAGTTGAAGGCCTCTGGTGTCCACATAGAAGTTAATCGGACACAATCAATCTAGACCTATGAAATATTTTGTTATTTTTACACATTTCCTACGACCCGTTTTAAAAATACCTGAAAAATAAACTCAACTCTGCCGTATTCAAACTCACATAAAAAAGTAAGTGTATTATGGATACGGATAATATAAATGTTCTATTAAAAAAATAATTATTTTATCGAAAAAAATACTATTATGTATTTTACTTATCAAAAATTCCTGATTTTACAGAGGACAAGAAACGAATCACAATTGATACCATTGTCATATTTTCAGTGTGATTTTCACTTTTTAGTGTCGTTCAATTAATTTGTACTTTCACGTGTCAATAAATACCTACCTATTTTGGGAAGTTAAACAAATTTTAATTGAATACTCGTACTCACAGAATTTTTGGAACACGTAGACAATAAACTAGCTCTTTTAGATATTTTACTAACTAGAAATCCTGATCATACTCTTAGCCGCATAGTCTATATAAAAGCCACCCATACCGATAAATATCTCAATGGTGCTTCTCACCACCATCCATGATAGTTAGCCACCGTTGGCAAATTGTTTTTAATCAATAAAAAACATTCAAATCGAAAGTACAAGCTGGGTAATTAACACGCAAATAAGTGTTCCACATTAGTTGGCTATAATACCAATTAGGCATAATAAATAATCATAGGTATCGTGCTTGAGCAATGGGTGCCTTTTAGAACAATGTGCCGCCGAGATCACGTTTCCGATACACGTTATAGCGGTTCATGGATCATTTTAATTTGATTTGCGATCTACTCTCGGTTCGTAAAGTTATGTTTCGTGATACCAATGTCGTTTTTATAGTCATTTGTTTTCCACATTCGAAAAGTGTGGCTCAGAATAGGGTGGCTCTAAAATAGGCATTAGATACTCGTAAATTAAGGTTAAAATTAACTCCGACAAAAAAATATTTTAAGGAGTACTTCACATATCTGTTAGTGAAGTGTTTGCAAGTTTTTTTGCAATTAATTCGCTTTTACTCCTATTAAATTTAATCAGTATTATTTTTATACTGAATAAAACGGATACAATATCAAGAAGTAGGTTAAAAAGCGGTGTACATTATTCTTCTGAGGTCTTTAAAAAAAAAGAGCATACCGATCTATTTACTTATTTTTACTCGCACCGATCTAGTTCTGTCTAAATGTCGAGAATACCTAAGGATAATATTTATTGAATACATAACAATTAATAGATATAAATATACATTGATTTATTTTATTTGTATTACAATCTCCACAGCTCTTAAAGATGATAACATGATATCTTACAGCCAATATACACAGACATGTAGAGCTTACAGCCAATGTTGAAAACAAATAAAAATGATTCTGATTAAAAATATTATGCATGCCATGCGGTAATTTAATTTAGCATGCACTAATGCACCAGTGATTAATATCGGACGAGCCAAGTGTTACGTGTCCCAGCAATCTCTGGGCACTATCGACGATTGTTTTATATAATCCGCCGTATAACACGATATCCACCGTAATATAAACTCAAAACTATTTATACAGTCATAAGGTATCTTACGTGGGGACTGGAAACTGTTTTAACGCCGACTACAGTAAACTTTTCAGTGTTTATCAAAACATTTTTATAACACCTGTGAGAATGAAACCAACCTTAACAAAGTTTGAAATGGCGAGGATTAATTACCAGATTTGTAAAACTTCATCCGTGTAACAAAAGGCACATTTAGTACCATTATTGTTTCAGAAGACTTTGACGCCAAGATCTATATTACCGTATCTCTAATTTTTGGCTTCGTCCTATTAACTCGATCCTATCTCTACCCGATACAAAAAAATATACGAAACGAACTATCTCAAAATTCTAACATACTTGTATGATAAAAAGTACAGTGAGAATTAAAAACGTTTTAAAGATGTTAACTTAACGATTTTTTTAATACTTAACCCATTGACGGTACAAATTAATTAAACGATATTGAAAAGTGAAAATCACACTGAAAATATGACACATGGTGAAAATTATATTGGATTCAGGCTTTCAGACAATTCTTAGGTTAGGTTTCATAACACAGGTTTTTAGATTTGTTTATAATGTATATGCATTTGGGTACCTGGGTAAGATTTACATTCTCCTAGTTTTATACACACTAATTTAATCCATTCTATTCATTCTCTGGTATACATGGATAAGTATCTTCTTCTTTCCGCTTAGCATCGTGACTCTATAACACGCGTGAGAACAGGCCAGCCTTGCCAAAAATTACGTATCTCCTACGAGTAGGTAGGGATCCATAGTTTTATGAGTATGATCGTGACCAGAGGTTTTTGTGACATACACGCATCGTTGCCGATCCTTTTTTAAAATAAACTGAACTTATAATACGATGACAAGTTCAAGAGTCAATGTTGTAAAATATTCTACAAGACAGGTTTTATTATACTTAAATAGGTAATTATAACTTCAAAGAAGAGGATTCAACTCTTTATAACCACATAATAAAATTCTTAATTACTTTAAAGTGACTTTTATAACCTAACATGGTTTTTATCGGTGGATTATCATACGGTTTATGTTACTAGATTCATAGGTATTTGGTTGTATTTCCTTGCTGTAAAGCTGTTTTAAGTTAATTTATTTTTAAGTTTAAAGTTCTTAAAGTGCCGAAAATTGAAAAGTTTCATTCTAATCATAACAGCTCGTTACTCGTTTAAATAATTGTAAATGGAGTGTATTCTTCATTCACAGCTGCAGTCTCCGTGATACTGTCTCGTCTTACCATGCTGCATACTGTCACAATAAATCTTTTTATTCAATCACGACGATGCAATTCTGCATCTCGATGACGAAAGTCGAGAATCCGTTACTCTGGCTGCAATTATACCAATTCCATTCTAATTAATGCAAAGAACTACGGTTCTGTGAAAATATCAAACTAAAAATCGCAGTAACTTTAGCATATCGCGAATTATTTTGTGAGTAAATAAATAAATATTGGATACCAATCATTAACATTGCTTCGATATCAAAGTACAGTAATAATCTAGGACTATATAAGTCAGGTAAGTCAATACCATGATATAAGATCGCACCTTTAATTTTTATAAACAACTAGCAGACCCAGCGAACTTTGTTTCGCCCCGGCCCCGTCCCACCCCAGCCCCGGCCCCGTCTAAGGGGTATGAAAAATAGATGTTGGCCGATTCTCAGACCTACTCATTATGCTCACAAAATTTCATGAGAATCGGTCAAGCCGTTTCGGAGGAGTATGGCAACGAAAACTGTGACACGAGAATTTTATATATTAGATTTTGGGTTATATTATTTTAAACTTTCATGGACACTAACATTAGCATAGTTAAAATGTAATAAATAAATGGAAGCTCATAAATAATAAGGTACATGGTATACAGTATTGATTCAGAAAGAGATAGATCTGTTTAAGAAATCACAACTTGCATCCATTGCAAACATAAATCGTAAAGTAAATACATAATGCAATCACAGAGTTCGTTAAATTCTTATTGCTGCACCATAAAAATGCTACAAACATTAAGTTTCAAGTAATTGCACCTGATTTGTGCCAGCAAATTATTAGCCATTTACATTTGTAGCAACCACGAATCGTTGAGTCGAGAGCGATATTCTTTGTTTAACTATTCGAGTTATTTCATCACAGATGCTGCAATTTTCTATCTTCTGTGGCAGAACCACGCTAGTTGCATTTTTTTCTTATATTTTTATATCTATATATTGTTTATTATAATTTTGTATTGAAATTTTTCTTGTGTAATTCTGAGTAGATTATTCTACCCAAAAAGGCACCCGCTAAAATCAGCGTCGTGGTATGCGTTCCGCTGCCAAGACTTATGCTGAGCCGACTCGATTTTATGTATTCAATGTAATTTAATTGAGGCCAATAAAATGCATTTTCTTTTTATTCTTTTATTCTAACGTTTGCAAAAAAGACCGATATGCAAATCAGTTACAATGGGCGCTTAGATTTGGTTATAAACTATACTATGTTCTTTCTTCAAACTACGACTATACAAAACCCAATCTCATCCACATCGGTTCGTTACTTTATTAAAAGATTTCCGTAAAAAATATAGTATCTCACGAAATATTATTTTAAATTACAGCCTATGTATTATTTTATATTACTGTAAAGTTTCATAAAAATATATTCATTAGTATAAGAAGCGTGAAGGAGTTCAAACATACATACAACCTCACAAACATTCGCATTATAATATTAGGAGGATTTGTACAATACATAAAAAAATGAAATAATTTAATCCACCATAATTTTCCACCGTTTGATACGAACCTACAAGTATTACATTGGTCAAGAAACAAACTTATCAGGATAATTGTTTGAGTCATGTCTAATTACAATATCTCGTCATATTGTGTAATGCCCCCGTAACGTAAGTAAGTGATATCTTTGCGAGTTAAATATAAGTTTAATAGTCGGTATTCTACCGATTACCGAGAGTTACATTCGAAGTAAAGCCTTCGAGGTACGAATTAACGAAGCTCAATGTTGGCTAATGGCGGCGTGTTTGAGTTCCCACTTATGGTGCGCGGGAGGCGAGGCTACTACGAGCGCGTAACGATCTCCGTTACCTGCGCCTGCGCAAATGACAAGCGACAATTTATACCTACTATTGTAGCATTTATCACTTTTTGACAAATGACTTCACAAATGATTTTCTATTTCTATTTCACACAGTATTTGAACAAACTATTTGGGAAACCCTTATAGGTATGTCTGTCTGTCTGTCGAGATTCGGCTACGGAACCCTTAAAAGTGTTGATTTTTAAACCACTGGTTAAACCTAATAACTAGGTGCGTATTGCGAACTTGTGTTGACAGTTAAGATGCTCTGCCTTTGAATGGATTAGCAAATTTCATATTGTGATGTCTTAAATCCGAAGTATCTTTTTTATTAAAGTTGGGTCACAATACCCATTTAGCAACTCGGCTAGCTGAGTGGGACTTGAATTGCCTGGAGATTGAACGGATTCAAGCAAGGTCGCAATACTCGCGCAATACGCCCTCTGGTCTGCGCAATGGCCTGATGCTTACAGCTACTTCTAAATCGTCCAATTACGTAAATACTCTAGAGAAATTGGGAATACGAACATGTCGTGTTCTCGGGTTTGAGTGCAAACTGCCCTGCTTCGTACTAACTGGCCTCCAGCACAGGTGATTGGCGTAGTGTGTGTAGTAGTAGTATAAGTAGTGTCCGGAGTCGTTACATTACGATTTAGTACGATCAGTGGCTGGGTGGAGCACGAACGGAACTGACCGCGGAGGTCAATGGGAGTTAGGGTTGTGCTTTGTTTAAGCTTGGTTGCTCTGTCTTATTTAACCCATAGGTAAATCGCTTCATTGAGTGTATCCCCGCCGCCCGCATCCCTCATGAAACCCGCTCTCGCCTCTCCCCGCGCCCATGTGCCCCGCAGGCGATGTCTCAATTTCGTGGTCTAACTCATTCATAAGTGTAGGAACGTTTAATTGCTGTCCAACTATGAAAAAGTACGAGTAACGGTTATATTATCGGTGTAGTTTGAGACACAAAACGTAATATTTCTTGTCCCTTTTTAACAATTTGAAAATCTTAGATACTACACTACTAAGTAGGTAATTTATTTTCTTAGATACTTGAACGGTGGAAAATCGTCGGATACAGAAAAACAGTCATAAACTGTCTCCAAATTCTTCCCTCTAGTTCTTAGGAACTTAATATTCTCAATAAAGCCTGGTATTATTAAGCCAGGTTACATATGTTATCAGTAAGGAAATCATCATCAGTGGCAGCCCTACGCGGCGTTTATGGGTCGTTTATCACTGCGCCGGCGCAAGGTCTCCGGCCCTGCGCGTAATGCTTGTTCTATTCTCTACGCTACGGTCAGGTGCGACTAGATATTAATAAGTAAAGTAGCCCACCTACGGGAGTAAACATTTTAGTTAATTACGAAAATAGTTGGCTGGAAAAATCTCACCTCAGGTAACCAGGTTCTCTCCAGTTAAGCGTACGTAGCTGATATATTGCCACAGAAATTTAATACATCTGTTATTTGATAGAAAAGAGTCCATTCATAGGATCTGTTCTCTATCTTTACGAATATAGATAAAACCATCACAAAACATAATGCAGTACAACTATATACCACATTGCAAAAAAACATGTTTACTAACAACATCTGATGAATGTGCAGACTACAGGACGACCAGACTTGATCGAAATTGTATTTGTGATTGGACTCTAAATTACTGTTAATGAAGGCCAAATCGATGGGATTTATGCTAGGCGTTTACGAAACATACGATACTATTGCATCAAATGTTTCTACACGAGCTATCTTTCTAACAAGCATCGAACTGTTTTCAATCAAACGAAAGATTATGGTCACTAAAACCGTCTCATAAAATATGGGAAACTCATAACCAGATTTGATGAATTATCGATATAATAATAACTTACGCATCAATGAAAATAGCGTGTCAAACGAGTTCTGAATTGTTATTTCTCTTATTATAATGGCTTTATCTATACTAGCGGTCCCCAAAGACTGCGTCCGCGCGTTTCGAGTTGGAGAAGGAGAGGCACCCTCCCGGCGTGATGTTTTATAGGCTAAAGCCTTCCTCGATAAATAAGCTATCTATCACAAAAATATTTTTTAAATCAGTCCAGTGGTTCCTGTGATTAGCGCGTTCAAACAAACAACCAAAATCAGCTTTAGTAGTATAGATAGATAAAGACATTATAATTAGAGACATACCTAACTTGGTTTTCAGTTGTATTAGAAGAAGTGTTGGCTAAGGACGCTTCACGGGGAAAGTTAAAATGACTCCTACTTACTGAAACCGTATTTTGTTTATAGAGAATAACTTATTAATAGAAACGATTTAAAAATAAAAATAGTGTATGGTAGGTTAAGCATATAGGTAATGACTACGGAACCAAGAGTCATATCCATGAAAAACGGAAGACTTAGAGCATTTAGCTCTAAGCACGTTTTTCATTACAAAATTACATATTTCAACTTACGATTACTGAGGGACGAGTGAATGGATTCGTTCGAGATAAAGTGTGTAACCGCTCTTAGTTTTATATTGACTTAATCAAGTTAGCTTGAATGACAGTGTGTTTAAACAAACGTGGTAGGTCCCACATGTTGCGACCTTAGGACAGCACACAGCTTCAAGGATTCCACTCTGTAGTAATAATTCAATGTGTGTTCCTAAATTGATGGTAAAGAATGAAAAGGCTCGTATCAAATTGGTTGCACCAGTAAAAAAAAAATACAGTAATAGATATTGACTAAGTTAAGTAATGAGTTAATTCGATGCTCAAAAACTTTTAATTTCCTGACATTTGTATGACAATTGTCACACCAACAAGGGCATTTTGATAACAGTCAAAGGAACTTTACCGTTCCACATCATACCGAATCTGTGTCGAATTGACAACATGATGCTACACGAATTAACGAATCGACGAGGTCTGAATTTCGCGGTCTACCTTAGTACTTACTCGTATTCTAGCCCTAGCCTAAACTATGTAGTACTATTATACATATATTCTGTGCCTAAACACAATGTTTGGATCTGTGGATTCTGTGGTAGTGGTTCAGTAAGCGTATTTGTAATTGTGTTGAATTGCATACCAAACGTAGAGTTAACATTACCAAAACTCTAATTAACCATTTTGTGTTACGTTTTAACACATGCGATCGAATACTCCGATACTGTGGCGATACCGTCTTTAGAAGCAAGCCTGCAATAACGACGCGGGCGCGATCTGGAGTCCTATTTTTGAATCACTCGCGTCAAGATGTGAGAGTGATATTCAATGATTAAAGTCAAATTTTGGAATGAAAACCAGTTGTAATCTACACAAAAAGGATTTGAAAAATCATTGCTCAGTTTTGTGAGTACTCACGTCTAGATTCTGAGTGATTTCCGTTGATTTTTTATGTGTTTTCGAACGAAAATCACACGCCATATCCAAGCGAGTGAATCAAAAATAGGGGCCCTGCCCGTGCGCAGATGTTGCAATAACTGCTTGTGGACGGATAAATCGATCACTATCTCCATTCAGTACTACCAACATTTATACTCTTACTGTAAGAATATACTTACGACTGTTTCACTATGTCCTAATAACTAATGGTTAGTGTTTATCTGTCCAATTATTTATACGAAGTGACGATCGATATTTGATTTATTCGTTGGTTAGTACTTATTTGTCGATGGTGAAACAGTCCTTTAGGATGACAGTAGACTTATTATCTCTGGGTCGTTTTTTTAATAATGAAACGCCGAGATTCATATGCTTGATGCATATACGGACACTGATGGACACAGATACGTTATACCTACACAGATACTGTAAAAATGTTACTAAACTATCTAAGAACACCTCTGTGTTGTACTATTTCACAGTTTTTTTTTAGATTTTTTAACTGTATACTTACATACTTATTGAGCAATTTCTTATCAAAAAAGGAATGCTTATACGATTGAACACTGATAAAGGAGTTTTCTCAAATAACACCTCCTTAAATTAGTTATTAATTTTATCCAATACCTTTTGCGATTTGACAGAAATACTTTTCTCGTTATAAGGCATCATACTATTTTATTACAAGCTTAAAAATGCATAGGCTATGTGGTTGTGGATGTGTGTGTGATGTGTTTAGTCCGTTGGTAGAAATGAAGAACACAGTCTTTGTCACAACGCGAACAGTTTATTACATCACAAAATATACACATTCAATACAACACATAAATAGAAGGAGTAACAGGCATAGAAGAAAACGGTACTTGAAACACGAACGTAAATAACAATGAATAATGAGTGCGAGCAAATATTTAGAACGCTAAACAGAAATCAGTAATAATAAATCGATTGGTTTTTTTTCGACAGCTCAAAGATTGACAATGTCAAATAAAATAAAAATGAAATATAAACAGTAAAAAAGTTTTGAACACTGAAAAAGTATTTATGTGGCAGCTCGCCACATCACCCCCCTCCAGAGACCGGGCTACGGGCGATAATAGTCAGGAAAGTGCACCTTCCGACCTGACCGCGTCGTCTTTACCTCGGTGTTGACGTCCGGAGTTGAAGGAATCTGCTGGGGTTGGTTGCTGTTAACGATGTACGCGGGCTTAATACGGTCTATTGAAACGGTCGCCGGCTTACCGTTCAACCTGATCTTAAAAACCTTGTCACCGCGTTGCAAAACCTCGTGAGGCCCAGTATAGGCAGGTTTAAAAGACCCATGAGATGTGTCATCCCGTAGAAAGACGTGCTGTGTGGTGTTCAGGTCTTTAAATATAAATACTGGACGGTTGGAAACGTGACGTGAAGCTGGAGATGGAATTACCTTTTGTGCGAACTGACGTATTCTGGTAATGAAGTCGGTCAAGTCCGGAACGTCGATAGGTTGTGGTTCGAAAAATTCTCCAGGCAGCCGAAGAGTCTCTCCATACACTAATTCAGCTGGTGAAGCATGGAGGTCTTCCTTGTGGATTGCTCGTATACCCAAAAGAACGAGTGAGAGTGATTCAACCCAGTTATGATTGGCGTGGCATGTAATGGCAGCTTTCAACTGTCGATGGAATCTCTCGACAAGGCCGTTACATGCTGGATGGTAGGCAGTGGTGCGTCGATGTTGGAAGCCAACTAAGTTAGACAAGCGCTGGAAAAGTGCAGATTCGAACTGGCGTCCTTTGTCTGTGACTATCTCAGTAGGGCATCCGAATCGAGAAATCCAACCTTGTAGTAGTGCACTTGCCACTGTCTCTGCCGTTATGTCTTGGAGCGGTATTGCCTCAGGCCAACGTGTAAAACGGTCGACGATCGTGAGACAGTATCGAAATCCTTGGGATGGCGGCAGTGGACCGATGAGATCGATGTGGATCTTGGTAAATCGTGCGCGTGGAAGTTTGAATGTGCCGAGTGGCGAATGAACGTGTCGAGTTACCTTGGCTCGTTGACAGGCGATGCATGAGCGCGTCCATTCATGGCAGTCTCGTCGAACTCCAGGCCAAACGAAGCGCTCCGTGACCAATTTTGTGGTAGCAGCTGCTCCTGGATGACTGAGTGAGTGCAAGCTGTCAAAAACTTGTCTACGCATTTCATTTGTGACGTAAGGTCTCAATGTATCGCCACTTTCATCGCAGTACAGTTCCAAACTCGATCCTGGCAGTTTCATCTTTTTCAGAATCAATGAGGTCGAGTCGCTGAGTAACTGTTTGAGTTCTGGGTCGGAGTTTTGAGATTCGGCTAGCTGAGCTAAATCAATGGGCTGAACTATCTCCTCTACTCTTGAAAGGGCATCAGCGACGACGTTGTTCTTACCTGAAATGTGCCTGATGTCTGTGGTAAACTGTGAGATAAATCCAAATGTCTGAACTGTCTAGGCGAGCAATTTTCCTTGCGATTATGAAATGCGTAGCAAATGGGTTTGTGGTCGCAGTAAACGATAAAATGACGAGCTTCAACCATATGCCGAAAGTATTTAATCGACTCGTATACGGCTAGCAGCTCACGGTCGTAAGGGGAATACTTCTTCTGCGCAGCGTTTAGCTTACGCGAGAAAAAGGCGAGCGGCTCCCAAGACCCGTCTCTAAACTGCTGCAATGCACCACCAATTGCAGAATCGGAGGCATCGGTGACGATGGCGAGTTTTTCGTCAATGTCTGGATGCGCCAGTAACGCTGCTTGACATAAGCTGGTCTTACATTTGGCAAATGCTTCCTCTTCCGTGGGCGTGAAGTTGACTGGGTGCGAGCCTTTAACCGAACCAGTGAGGAGGGCGTGAAGGGGTGCTTGATATTCAGCTGCGTTCGGTATGAAACGCCTGTAAAAATTGATCATACCCAGAAATCTGCGCAACTCTCTCACGGTCTTTGGGGTCGGGTAGGACTGTATGGCTTCAACTCGCTCTGGCAGGGGTTGAGTGCCAGCACCAGAGATGCTATAACCCAAGAACTTCACGGAAGGTTGACCAAAGACGCACTTACCAGTATTGATGACTAAGCCGTACTGCTGGAGTCTGGAGAACAGCTGGCGAAGGTGAGCTTCATGGGTTTGCTGGTCCTTCGAAAATACTAAAAAATCGTCCAAGTAGGCATAACAAAAATCTAGGCCCCGTGTCACCTCGTCGACGAAACGCTGGAAAGTCTGCCCGGCATTACGAAGTCCGAACGGCATGAACGGAAATTCGTAAAGCCCAAACGGTGTAGTGACAGCTGTTTTGGGTATATCGTCGACGTGGACCGGGATCTGGTTATATGCTTTTACCAGGTCGATGGTGGAGAAGACCTGGCAACCTGACAAGCTGTGAGAAAAGTCGTGTATGTGGCGGATGGGGTACCTGTCCGGTATGGTTCTGGCATTCAGCATCCTGTAGTCACCACAGGGACGCCATCCGTTGTCCTTCTTAGGGGCCAGGTGAAGTGGAGAAGACCATGGCGACTCGGAGGGTCTGATGGTGCCAGCCTTCAGCATCGAGTCAAACTCCTCCTTCGCGATCTTTAATTTGTCCGGTGCTAGACGACGCGGTGTGCTGCACACGGGTGGGCCAGGTGTGGTGCGAATATGATGCACCGTATTGTGTGCCGGTGTCCTATGTATACCAGATGGACGAGTGATATCGGGAAATTCACGTAAAATATCATGGTATATAGAGGAACCGGTAACTACCTTGACCGACGAGATTGCGTCAGTTGAATAGGCAGGTAAAGCGGGGGTGACGAGGCTAGTGCTATTGTCTATGAGGCGTTGACAACGACAATCTACCATTAAATTATAATAAGACAAAAAATCTACGCCAATAATTGGTTTTGTTACATCAGCTACAATAAATTGCCAAGTAAAGTCGCGGCGTAACCCTAGGTTTAAAACTAAATTTACATATCCGTAGGTGTCGATCGCCGAGCCGTTAGCCGCGCAGAGTTGGTAGTTCGTCGGTTGCCGTCGCTCCTTCAGTGCAGACCGTGGGAAGACGCAGAGGTCACTTCCTGTGTCCACTAAAAACTGCATCTTCGTCCGTTGGTCCGTGACAAACAAGCGACCGGTGCTAGGGCGGGCGTTGGTCGCCATTACCGACCGCCCGATGAGTTTCCCGCCTGGTAGTCACATGGCTTCATGCATTTGTTCGCCTGCGATCCGTGCTTAGCGTGGTACCAGCAAATGGGGAACTTCCTGTAGCTGGATTGGGATCTGCTGGACTTGGAACGGTCTCGGTAACGGTTTGGAGTTCTAGACCTCGGTCGCGAGTCGCGCTGTTGAGTGACGGTGAGGGCTTCAACCTGCTTGGTCAGCGCTGCGACCTGCTGCACTAGGGTATCTAGCATGCCACTGGATGAGGATGCCGTCGACATTGTTGATACTTGCGGGCTGGAAGGTACGACGTCGTGGACTCTGTCAGCAAGGTCTGCCAACCCGTCAAGCGGAGTCGCTGCTTGAGACGCGATGATGGTCTGCGTAGAGCTGGGTAAACGACTGGTCCAAATCGTTCGCAAGAAGTCCTCAGGTACGCCGGGGCCGGCCAGGTGCCGGAGGTGACGCAGGAACTGAGACGGTTTGCGGTCACCAAGTTCTTCATGCACCAGGAGCTGTTTGACCTTCCGCTCCCTGGAGGCCGAAAGTCGCTTGATGAGCTCCGTCTTCAGCCGCTCGTATTTGTCAGTGGCGGGTGGATTGGTGATGATATCTTCCACTTCCCCTGCATACTGCTGGTCTAGTTGGCCGATGACGTAGTAAAATTTGGTTGTGTCAGCCGTAATTCCTGATATCTCGAACTGACCTTCGATCTGGGCGAACCAAATTGTTGGTTTTTCAGGCCAAAATGGGGGTATTCGTACGCCAACTTTGAATACTTCACCGGTTGGGGCTGTGCTCTGATTCCCTTCGGCGCAGTCCAAGAATCCGTCTTCGGTAGCCATGTTGTGTCCAATAGAGGGTCACCAGTGTGGTTGTGGATGTGTGTGTGATGTGTTTAGTCCGTTGGTAGAAATGAAGAACACAGTCTTTGTCACAACGCGAACAGTTTATTACATCACAAAATAGACACATTCAATACAACACATAAATAGAAGGAGTAACAGGCATAGAAGAAAACGGTACTTGAAACACGAACGTAAATAACAATGAATAATGAGTGCGAGCAAATATTTAGAACGCTAAACAGAAATCAGTAATAATAAATCGATTGGTTTTTTTTCGACAGCTCAAAGATTGACAATGTCAAATAAAATAAAAATGAAATATAAACAGTAAAAAAGTTTTGAACACTGAAAAAGTATTTATGTGGCAGCTCGCCACAGCTACATACCTACTATAATATTTTGCGCATTTCACAAGATGTTGACAGATTTTGAATATCAGTCCCAAACCCATGTAAAGGTAATTAATGCAAAAAGAACCATAATTTAAATAAAATAAAATGCACTTGTAAAAAGCATACGCCCGGATAGCGTAAGACACGGGGTTCAATTCCTCGTCTTTCAAGGTTCACAGTTGCTTTTTACAAGTGCAATTTATATTATTAAGTTTGTATGGTGACAAAACACTATAAAAACAAAAATAAACTATAGAACCATAATTATTTACAAGTGATATATTAGGCTAACTAATGATAATTAATGGTTTCTCAAAACAGCCTTCAGATTTTTATTGCGCTCTAGAACGCTGACTAAATTAGATATCCATTAGGAGTGTATTATAGTTCTTTGGATTGGGTGATAACCAAACAAGTATATATTGGTTTAACCAATTCATTAAATTATCATAGACCCGAGTAAAAAATGGTGTCTTGCAAATGTGGCCAAGTTACAGCCGATATGGACATTAATGAAATATGACGAAACAAACTTGAGTGTCTACTTGTAATATATCAAGCCCTATCTACCTCATTAATTAAGGTTTATGTTTTATTTTTAATTGTTCGACTATACTCAAGAAATTTGTAGCTATGCCTGGAATGTTTTTCAGGGAGATTTGAAAATGAGCTATGATATCTCCTTTTCGGCTCATTTTACATTAAAAATATCTATTACAATATATATTTTTAATGTAAAATTGTTATTAAAATGTTAAATATATTTCATATCATTAAAATTTTCCCTAATTGTATTAAATAAAGGAATACGGCGCCAAAATGAAAATAGGCATAAATGCGAGCTATAGACACTTTGCGGAGCTTGTACACCGAAGCTACTGATTTTATGAAAAATTGTTTATCACAATTGCATAAATATTTACTCCACCCGCACACACTCATTGAATATCTATAATTAATTATATGACCCACAAACGTAGAGAAAAGATATAATATCAAGTAACACATCATTGCATAACATCATGGGGACAAAAAGTTCAATGTCCTATATAATAAGAAAACGACTTTTGATAACCGGTTTTATCTCGATTTTCGGCCGCGCATAACATACATTAATATTATACAAACCTACATTCATAATTGTATCACTTGCATTTTCGCTAACGAAGTGTGACACACACGCGATACAGTTTTACATACATTAATAACTAGTCGTTTACCGCGGTTTCACCCGCTTAAATTTAGTATCTCACGAAATAAGTATTATTGTAAATTATAGTCCATGTGCTATTATACTGTATTAACTAGGTATAATATTATAGTTAATTTTTGTTTTTATAGTGTTTTGTCGCCATACAAACTTAATAATATAAATTGCACTTGTAAAAAGACCACTGTGAACCTGTGACAAACGAGAAATTGAACCCCGTGTCTTACGCTATCCGGGCGTATAGGTATAATATTGTTTTCAGTAAAATACATTCAGTAGTTTTAGCGAAAAGATGTAACAAACATCAATTCTCAGAAACTTTCGCACAAGTAGGGTTTTTGTGACTAAGTATGAATACTTACTACACTTTCTTAAATGACTTAATTATTAAGATGACCAGTTATTTTTACGCATCTTAGGTAGGTTTTAGGCTAAAAGGTAAAATGATTGTAATGAGCATTGAGCATAGTAGTAATGACAAAAAAGTTACCAGTTTTACAAGTTTATTTATGTTATTCAAATAATAACAAACTTATTTTAAAGCTATATTTGATCTTGAAGCATAATTGTAATGTGAAGAATAAATCATCTGTTTTAATGATCTTCACCACACTAATAGTTACGCTATGGAGCAATAACACTTTAACCTTTAATTAAATTAATAAGAGTCCACCCACATAAAATTATAACATATAGGTACTAGCCTATTTTCGATTTCTTATCTTTAGTATGAATAAATACTTATTACTCTTCAAGTTAAATGGAGTTTTTATCGTCATTGTAACTATAACACACAGGTTGAAGAAAAAATACCTTAGTCAATGGTCATTACAATAGCCATTCTCACATTTTGTGTTGTTGTAATGTTTTATTCAAAGCACGCCAATCGTAAATATTAAATCGCTGGTAACGATATACATACAGTGCGACAAGGATCTTCTGGCCAATAGATGACATTGTCAGGGGGGCGCTAGTATTTAACAAGGTAGCCAGAGCAAGAAAATCTCCCTTGATTCAGGTCGTCTATTGTTTACGGTCTTTTTTTACCCATCGATGGCAAAGTCAAGGAAAAGATTTCTTGGATCGAAATGTCATCCAAGTGTCATCATTTTCTACCATAAGATGCATATCATGTATGTTCCACCGATTTAAGGCGCAAAACAATTGTATTAATAATAAAAACCATTGAAAATTAGAAATTTATTTTAGGTGTTTAGCTCTACGGTATTTAAAAACAATCATATTAATAGTTTACACAAAACACGTACGAAAGTAAAACAAAGGGGAAAATCGGAAAATCTCTTTTTAGATTGGGGAGATTTCGCTTCACTCGATCTGGCAACCGCATTTTTGAATTTGACAGTCTCATCATGTGATGATTTATTTCAGAAGTAAGCGAATCCAAGGTTATGGCCAGTTTATATCTCGCGGAGGAAATGCTTTATGCATACCGTGGCAGGTTATGTGGGACTCCTTGGTGAGTAGCCAAGTATACAGACACACCGCTAAGTGGGACGACGAAGGATCGCTGTTCGCATGCACTCCGTCGTCCCAGCGGTACTAAGTTATGGCCTAGCTAGTATATCAATTGTAGATTTCAATAAGTTTATTAAGTAAAAAAAATATTAAATTGTGCACTGAATGACCATGAATTCGACGTAATTTTAATTCCTGTTCCGCAGTTCTATAGCCCTTTCCCTGTAGTGAAAGTCCGGTGGACATTTGGCGAGCCTCAGTTTCATAATGTAACGACGTTTCGCAATCATAAATACCGGCAAACATACTTTATCGGGCAACGCTAGTACACACTGACATAAACCGACGTGAATGAGAAGGTGTGTACCCTGTTTTGTTTGTTATGAAAGAAGCCTTTTCTTTTCGTAAAAGTATTATGGGCACATTTGGCAAATATATAAGCTCGTTATGACGTTGATTTCCATCATTTTAACCATATCAAAATTATCTTTGTTCGTTTTCACCTTCGATGGCTCGGACACTTAGTGAGGATGGAAGAGGATCGCGCCGTGAAGAGAGCGTACCTGGGACAACCAAATGGGAGACGCCCGGTTGGACGTCCTAGGTACCGCTGGAAGGACGTTGTAGCTCAAGACCTGCTCAACCTCTGCCATAGCGACTGGCAAGAACTATCGCAAGACCGAGATGCATGGTGTGATCTGGTGTCGGAGGCCAAGACTCACTTTGGGTCGCTGAGTCACCCCAGTAAGTAAGTAAGTAAGTTTTCACCTTCAACATAGGCTCACTGAATAATGATTTAACCCAAAGTTAGCTACCACGGACGGGCCTGCTTAAATGACCCCTCAGTGTCGAGAAATATTTACCTTCAGCCATGGGTTCACTGTTCGGTTTTTCTCTAATAGCCTACCTTGACCCAAGTAAGTAAGGCACAGTACCCACTGTCCTACACATAAAATAAGACTCCCCCTATTGTTCATTTTTTCTCAGAACAAGAACGGAAGATATAAAGTCTCGTTTCTGTAATTAGCGTACCAATTAGAGGACGTACGCTGCGCCGGCGCCTGTTGCATTGTATTTGTAACATTTTCCAATTGCCGTATTGTATTCTTTCAGTAATTTACGATTGTGCTTTATTTTGTTAGTGACAGCATGATGTTATCCGCCTCTTTTAAGAAGTACGAATTATAGCTTTACATTTAATTGCAATTGTTTTACGTCTTTACGTTCATGATTCAAATTACCAAATGTAAATTGGGAAATGTGACTAATCTGTGGTTAAAAGATTATCCTCAATTTACTGGACACTTTTGTATACCTTCCTTCTAACTAAATGGTAAAAGGTACAGACTCATAAATAAGTTCTGCTGATTGTTACATTACGCCTTCAAATATTACACTTTCTTGTATGACAAACACGATGTTCGAACCGTGTGATTGACATGAAACAGTGGCTTAGTGACCGCTTACATATGCATGACTGCTTATTCGGCCGTTCTGACTGCGGTCCGCTATAAATAGATACAGATTAGAACGACTGGTGAACCACCTTGGGTCGTTTCAAGTTAACCAGCGGTCCTAGGGTCGCTTTCCTTTCGGATTTTGCACAAAACCAGATTTACACACCTATTATTGTTTCTGGTTTTGGCCTAGCTATTCAAGAGCCATTTAGGTTTCAGCCAGATAGGTTTCTCATTCTCTAAAGGTGGATACAGATTGTGAATCGTATCATGAAATGTATATTTCTTCTCCCAAACTACAGTCCAACAGTTGGCGCTATTACATCTTATTTTGTTTGTAGTAATCGATAAAGTGTGGTATGATTTTCCTGATATTTTGTGTGTTGTGATGAGCAAAATTGCAACAATGTATATTACCATTCTTAAAACATTGCAGCAAAAATATATGGCAAAATATTTCATTCCGTGATACAAATAATGTTATGAGTGCTAGTAAAAATATTCTTATGCTCCTGTATTACTGTGTACTTACGAAATAATTGCTTTTTACACAATTATTTCAAGAGGAGAAAATTAAGATATTCATACCGAAAGGATACTTAACCGTTACATATATTGAATGGGACTTACAAGCACAAGGTATGATATTATAATGCAATTATGAAACAAAAGCTTGTGGTCATCAGCATATAATATAAATACAAAACCACCTCTTAATTAATTAATTACTGATGAAAAATATTGGCGTGTTAAATGTGTTTTTAAAGATGCCATTAGCATCAAACAGTCATATTAGTGTTTAAAACACCACGTAACATCTGGAAAAATTGATTAAATAATAGGGTAAGATTTTTAGATTAGGATCAGGTTACAAGTCGATAAATTCGATGCAAATTAAGTATGTTAATATTTTTATAGAAAGTGGAAGTTCATAATTATTTCGAAACTACTGGCATATTCATATTTTCTATAAACACCAGCGACGTAGCGTCTGTCAATCTGATGGGATAGTAAATGAATAATGATTGATGAAGACTTGACACGATGAAAAGCGAAGCAAATCTAGTAAAACTATAAGTGTAAACATTAGGACCCGGTTGCATGATCGATAATTAACTCAACTGATGGTTAAATGTCGTTACGAGCGGTTGAATATTAACGAATGCACGTGTTTTAAAGAAAAATACCTTTATTTTACCAAACGTCAGAATGGCTATTTTATTGACCAATGGTTTAAGTATATTTTCTTAAAAACACGCACAACAAGAAATATTAAACGGCTGTTAACGGGACGTTTAACCATTAGTTGAGTTAAACCATTGTTCGGGTTAAGCGAGTGTCGAGGGTTACTCTCCGTCAATCAGCCCTTGGGTTGTTGGTTAGAAGTATTTCTTAATTTGTTTTCTTCTTCTACTTACAATAATATTCTTACACAGTACCCTAGATATTCTATTGTGCCCAATTAAGAACGTGTATAATAAAATGTCAGGTACTCTCCCTAACATTATATTTACGTCGTAGACCAGGAAACAAATTTCCCATATGCGAATGACTCGGAAACGGAAGAGTATAAACTATTGTAGCCGATTACAGAGGCACAGTCTCTTGGGATTAAACTGCTCAATTAATATTCATTAAACCTATTGTTTATTTATAAAAAACGTTTAGCCAACACAAACGTCATGTAATTGAAACACCGTGATCGCATCGGTGAAAGTCTTCAACGAATTTTAATTGTTTTTCATTTCCATTATTGCGTACCTACAGGGCTATTTTACTGAGTGTAATAATAACCTTATTATGAAGTCGATAAAATATCCTTCTATTGTTAGAGCTTTTATTGAGCATTACAGGAATGTGTATTTTAACTCGTGGCACCGAAATACTGTTTGTAGTGTCATTATTTCAATAGTAGAAGAACGACAACAACTTTATAGTGCTGGCAACTAACTTACTTCTAGCTAAGAGCAAATATTTTATCATTTCAATGTTATAAATATCCCCAAGTAAAACCCACACTTACTTGTTGGTAAATTGCAATACTGAGCAATGCCCCAGTTAAGTTTACAAGAATAGCTACTCCACGTAAGAGGGGCAATAACACCTGAACGTGACTGATAATAAAACTAAATGCAGGCTCGTAAGCGAGTTGTGAGTTACCTGACATGTGCAATTATCCATGAATTACCTCACCTTGGAAAATAGCACTTTTAATAAACGTAACAAACTTACTATCCTTTGACCACTTGAAATACTGAGGACTGTGCAGGCCATGCGTGTCAAATTGACAAAGCCAGTTCGTATTAGTGTAGAATGTCACAAAGTTTTCAAAGACGCGTTTAAGGTCTTGATCTGAGGTTGTTCGGATCAATAAAGGTAAAAAGTTTGAAAAAAAAATATTCAATTAAGGATATTATGCTAGACCTAAGTCTGTAGGTCATACGGCAAAGCTATTTTTGTCACTGATGATCGATGTCATTTTCCCTAGAAACAAATAAAACTGTTTAAGGGCTTTTTACTACCCTCCAGTTTGCAGGCTTACCGCATTACTGGACCCCGCTGAAAACTTTGATGTGTTCACACGGCAGTTTTGACGGTTTTCCGTCAACTGAGCTTACCGATAAAGCGTTGCCATGGTAACTGTGTTTGTGCATACTGTCATTTGAGAAGTTAAACTGGTCCAGTTTAATGACAAAACTAGATCAGTATGAAACAGGTATCGGTTTTTTTTGCGCGTAACTGCAAACGGGATATCCGTGTGAATATTTAGCATAAAACGAGTATGCTACGATACGGAATCCTGCAGAAAACAGTACCTGCAAAATACGGGATGTCTTCATAGGAAACAGCCCGTACTATACCTACGCATATGCCGCTATAATAACTTGCTTTTTTATGTGTAGTTTGATCACCCGTGTACTCAGTATTTCCATCGCTGTGGTAATCTTTAGTATAACATACAATACAGTCTACAAAGAAAATCAACGGGTTACAATTTCGTAAGTTTCCAAGTTACAGGAACTGATTTTAGACTGTCCGTTTGATTGTATAAGGTAAACGACCAGACAGTAAGTCTGGACATGAGTTAGCTAACACACGTTCGAGGTATACCCACGATTTTCTTCCGCGTCATTGGTCCACATTTTAGCGTTCACAAATCAAGTTAGAGCAGGATATCTTTCGCAATTGGCTGCCAGAATAATCTGCAAGCTCCTGCCAATGATTAGAGGAAACATACAATTTGATGTGGTTATGGCGTACATTTTAATTTAAATGGACGTTACAATCAAGTGATCGCGTAAACACATAGTTTTAACAAGTGTTGCGTTCGCTATCACAGGAGCTCGATCGAATGTAGTTGCTAGAAATGGTAATGTCTAGTATTATCTATATTATTTGTAGTTTGCATGTCTTGCGCAGGTATGGCGTACGGCACTAAGTGGTATCTTCTACTACCTACGCCGATGCTGACGAAAGTTCTGGTTTTAATAATAATTTGAGTGTAGCTCAAACTCAGAGTATAGTAGCTGGTCCGTTTCAGCAAAAATACTAATTTTTGTATATTCAAAAACGGTATAGGGCAAGAATTTTAGACTTAGCTATCTTTCTTGAATTGGGTATAGATTCCTGCAATCACCAACAATTAGTCTATCCCAATATTTAAATAATATACAATATTTTAGGCCAATTATCCAATAATTATATATTTATAATAGCTTTTTAAATTATGTCGGAGTTCAAATACTAGCATTTTACAAAGCTCATTAACGATTAATGGTATCAATCAACTAACCCATTTTTGGTGTGAAACAAATGAAGATGTTGATGGAATTTGATAATACTTACAAGTAGCTCCTTTTGTAAACGGTAAAGTCACAATGCTTACCTGCAAACAAACAAACACATTTTTAAGTTCAGGAAAAAAGCGACCATTGAGATTAAATTGAAATTAATTAGATGAGTACCTATACTTCAAAAGCAGTGTATAGAATAACTGGGTCCTGGCGTATTGCAATCTTTCTTTAATCCGTTCAATCAAGATCCAGGCAGTTTAATTCTCAATCAGCTAGTTGAGTCACCAAATTCCCATTACGATGCAACTTAATAAAAATTTAAGTATTTCTATTTTACTCACTCTTGTAGCGCTGGATTATACGAAATCGCAATACAAATTTGATAAGCCGTTCAAAAGCAGAGCTGCTTAATTGTCAAAGCAACATCGCAATACGCACCCTGTAATCCTAAAGCGAAACGAAATTTCAGTTATGTGTTATAGACAGGTATAATTACAAAAACAATACACTATTACGTTTTTACAGAAGCTCATGCTAATTTATTTGCACTAGCAAAGACTATTCCACCGGCAATGAATGAGCTTGCTAATAGCAATAGCAATCGATGATAACTGCCAAAACAATACTCCAAAATCGCTGCGTGCACGCATGCAAACATTCGAAGTACAAGGTGTGACATTGGCACGAGTAATGTATTCAAAATGTATTTCGCAACTGACGTAGTAGGTACGGTCGGAACCAAAAATATGCAGATTTTATTCGACAATGTTACAATGCGACGTTTCACGATTAGTCTTAGTCAAATCCACTTACGGGTAAATAAAACAAAAATATTTTTTAGACGTTAACATTAACCCACCTCTTTTCCTCCTTTTTGACATGATATTTTAAAGGTGGTTTAAATAACGAAAATGTTAGCAGCATTTTTGGTAATGGAATGTTAGGTCCTCTAGTAAACGTGTGTGTGGTGGACATCTGTATAAATACACACATCTGTACATTCTGTGTAATATTTATCTTGTATTATGTATTTATCCTATGGGCATGTATTGTGTTAATCTGTAGCTTTATTAGACGAAAAAGAATCCAGACTTGAATTTTGACTTGAAAAAATAACCTTAAACCTATTCATAAACGAAGCGTTTCCGTGTGGCATGGATGACACTGAAGCTAGATTATAAATAAATAAAAAATAAAGTGTTTATGAAGGTGACTGTACCTACCCACGAGCATGTGTCGCATAGAGCATAAGCAAGACAAGTGAGGCGGCAATGACCAGCAAGCGAAAGTTCATTTTCATCATACAATGGTGGGAATCTGTCGCTGCTACAGTGAAATCTCGTGCGGATCGGAATAAAGCCACTTTGTTCTTAAACAAGGAATTAACAGATAACAACCTCTTGTCTCTGTTTGCACTTTCGTTGCTCTGTCCGGTTGAATAGCCAGCGAGAGTCTGTTTATTTCCAGTCCACACATTATCTACCAAAATTAGAAAACAATGGATACCAAACTACACTGCAGACTACTCAATAGTTAGTTTCTTTTAAATGAAGCGTTTTCATATCGAAAAGCCGTAACTTCAAGTTGTTCCATTAACGTGCGGAAACAGTTTTTCAAACCATAATGGTACGGTATATAAACCACACCGATACCGGCTGTATCTTACATAAATAACTAACATTGATTAAATTATTATTACACAAAGCACAATCCATTATCACAACTGCCATTTCATAAAGGCAAGACACGGTTTACGTTAAAACCTGTCGATTCAATGGTGGTTATGTAAGTGCGTATTAAAAACTGTGATGACAAACCTTATGTAATATAGTCTTACATTTGATGTTAGATATAATTAAACAAATGAATTCCCAAAGTTGTTTAAGACAACTCTTTGTTGTCGTCATCTTGATAGTTAGTTAATTATTCTTTTTACGGTAAAGCGGCGTACTCATAGGTATGATTTAGGATGGACAGCGACCGTTAAATGCTGAGTTGTAAAAACAATACCGTAGCTGCTAGTGGGTCAATTAAAACCTTTTATAGTTAGAATCTGACTAACTTAATGCATTTTAGGCCTCTATAGCCGAACGGCAAAAACGAATCCCTTGTGATTTTGCCAAGTATGTCTTTCCGTCCGTATATCACAGCCAATTTATTCTGAACCTCATAGCATTACACAGTTCAAAATTTACCAATTTTTAACTGGTGCTACCTGCTTTATCGCTTCACCAAATGCAAAATATGAAATTTGAGGGGGGGGCTTCAATACATTGAATCAAACCTTTGCGCGTGGGGTTTCCATAGATTGGTCTTTTGTAACGACATCGAGGTTCCTCAAATATATTATTTTATGAAAGTCAAACGTTTAAAAGGTACGCTTTTAAAGTGGTAAATGCCCCGCCTGTAACTCTTAACATAAAAGAAATACTTGATGTAGATAATTTGAAATACTTTCAATTGTAATTCATACTAAGTATTACTATGAACAACAGAGTTATTTTTGCTGTTAAATAATATTGTGGTATTTTGGCTACGTGGAAGTAAGTGGACCCCTAATTCACTTTAAAGTTGTCACGGAACCCGAATGTTATATTTTCGATTTTAAAGAACTTTGACATCCATAAATGGTAATATCTGATAAACTTGGAGGCTTGTCGGATGCAAAATTATCATAAAAATCGTAAATTCAATGCTAAATTCTAGAAATAAAAAACGTACATCTTTATCTTTACACGTGTATACTTCAAGGCTATATACTAGATCCTATCTATACCTTACCTTATTGGTCCATATTTATGAAATTGACGTTTCAAACTTTGAACTTACTAACTTTGATACCTATTGAGGGTTTGGTTATTAATATTATTATTGGTTTTAAATTAAGGCTTATTTATTGAACTAAAACGGAATTAATATTTAACAAATTAGAAAGAATAATTTAGGTTTATTTGATGTAAAAGATATTTACCAAATCATAAATATAATATTGCGTGTGGGGTATATTGTAGGTATTTTTAAAAGACATTGAAATTTTTTATAAAAGTCAAACTTTTGAAAGGTGTTTCTAAAGTTGTAAAATGGGCGTCCTCCACCCTCTAACTTTTAAAACTATTAAAAGAAAATTCAAAAAAAAACGTTATGTAGGTAGATTATTTCAAATATTTTTAATTCTCTTCATACAAACACTATGAACAACAACATTATTTTTGCTGTCAAATAATATTGTGGTATTTGGGCTACGTGGTACTTCCACGTGGACCCCTAATTCACGTAAAAGTTAGCACGGATCCCGGATGTTATATTATCCATTTTTAGGCACTTCAAATACCATAAATGGCAAATACCTGATAAGCTTGGAGGCTTGTTGGATGCAAAATTATCATAGACATCGTAAATTCAATGTCGAACTTTAGAAATAAAAAACGTACATCTTTATCTTTACACGTGTATACTTCAAGGCTATATATTAGATCCTATCTATATCTTACCTACTTATTTCTGAAGTTTACGCGAATATTACACATTTAATAAAACACAATATACGGATAATTTCGCGATAGTATATTTGATTTTTCATCCCGACGTTTCTATCGAAGACCCAAGCCAGACAACTCACTGCAAGATCTCAAGACACGGTTAGCTCTTTCTGCGTGGATAGGAACGTAAATTAATTATGAGTATGATGGTAGTTTACACACTCACGCACATATACACACACACACACACACACACACACACACACACAGACAGACACACACACACACACACACGCACACAAATTTAAATGTAAACTTAATTAATATGATATATGTTGATTTGTTATATATATTTCTTTACTTAATAATTATTTCAACTGTATTATACTGTCCGTATAAAGCTAGTCTCGTCTTCAATAATCAACAAACAATAATCCCTTTGTTTACCCGTCAAAAAGTCAAGTCAAAACCAAAAGTTCCTTATTCGTATGTCTGTCAGTCTGTCAGTCCAAGTTGCCAGTCTATCTCTTCACCATGTAGGCTAGACGCCGCGACATGTATAAATCGATAAGAAAGAGCGGGCTTCTCCTAATACAGGTTTATTCAACTTAAAAGGAGATTCCCAACCCCCTGTAATATTATTTTGTCGAAATAAACTTTACTTTACTTTACTTTAAATATTTTTCAAAACTATGTAAATGACAAATAACATCTTAGTCTACCCCGTGACCACGAGCGCTGAAGTGTTCGAAACGTCGGGATGAAAATTCAAATAAATTATCGCGAAATTATCCGTAAATTGTGTCTTATTAAATATATCTTACCTTATTGGTCCATATTTATGAAATTGACGTTTTAAACTTTGAATTACTAACTTTGATATATATTGAAAGGTTTGGTTATGAATATTATTATGGGTTTTAAATTAAGGCTTATTAATGGAACTAAAACTGAATAACTATTTGTCAATTTTCCCTTGAAGTTAGACCCCTAATTCACTTTAAAGTTGGCACGGAACCCAGATGTTATATTTTCGATTTTAAAGCACTCCGACTACCATAAATGGTAATAGCTGATAAGCTTGGAGGCTTGTTGGATGCAAAATTATACTAAGACATCGTAAATTCAATGTGAAACTTTAGAAATAAAAAACGTACATCTTGGCTTTATCAATAAACGAAATAATAATTTCAGGCATTCTGAAATTATTCTTCCAAATTTGGTAAAAAAACTTTAACCAGAAAAAAACAAATGCGTTTCTACGAAATTAGCTCAACTGTGGAACTGTAGTAGTTTAGAAATAGTTTTTTTTTACTACAGACAAAGCTACAAAATAAAAGCATTTTGATCACTTTGTAGGATTTCAATAATAAGCTACTTGTGGTACAACAAGC
Source organism: Pyrausta aurata (assembly GCA_963584085.1). NCBI lineage: Eukaryota > Metazoa > Arthropoda > Insecta > Lepidoptera > Crambidae > Pyrausta > Pyrausta aurata. The sequence continues at coordinate 4,412,894 of OY757251.1, forward strand.
TTCTTCGAATTTGGATTGAGTTGATGATATTTCAGTCAGGCCCTACAACAACGTTGGTAGTGGCAGTTGTTATCAGCATTTTTATGACCGAGACTTTACACAAGCGATTACTTAGTAGTTGAATTTTGTCGGTATTCTCCCCGGCTATCACAAAAATTAATCTCGTAGTCTTACCTATTGTTTTAAGGAAAAATGCTAGTGTAGTAATTAACGCATACTTATGCGGTAATGTAGATTCTAGGAAGCTTAATAAAAGCTTACAGTTTTCTTCCGGATTTGTTAGGTACGATATTTCGATTTAGAGCCTGTAAATAAAAGAGCTGGCTGGTTCCTAGCAAGAATAAGCTTAGCTATCAACGCAGCATGCGTCATCCCCTCCTTGCCTCAAGGAAACGGTTTCGTTGGCAATGCCCTTGATTTATTTTATTTTTTCTATTAAATGTCTAATAATTGTTTGTTTCCTCGTCTGTCACAGAGTCACGGTTGCTTTTTACAAGTGCAATTTATATTTTAGATTAAATGTTTTTATTTTATTTCAATTGATAACAAAATAGACATTAATCAAATAAATACAGTGAATTAATATTAATTAAATTGCAGTAAAAACTAGACCAATGTCCTAGCGTTACACATTTACGTTAATCAATTGCGTAATTAATTAATTGAAAATCAAATACAAATTATTAATATAAGTAAGGTTGAATTCATCTATAGTTATTATGTAGTTATAAATATACACAAAATCAGGAAAAGATATGGTGGGTGACGCTTAGTTGAGGTCATCTGTGAGGGCTCGTATCTCATTTTTGAAACGAGTAGATTATTATTAAGGGACCCTTTTGTAAAAAGATCTTAATTATTAGAGTAGGTATCAACAGCTGCAGTAATTTCATAGAATCATTTTTTAAATCAATTTGAACTATTTTATAAAATTTACTTGCATATTACTGGATTAATGTTATCTTTGATCGCCTTCTGAAAGAACAAACTAAAATTCAAGAGCAAGATAAAAAATAAAAATGTACAATATAAATGTCGATCAGTTTCCGTATTATGTTTGCGTACGGCTGTTGTATAAATTCTTTGATGAATGAATGTTGTGATTCACTGCCTTTCACATTCACAACTTAAGCTCTCTCGTTCTCACCGTTAATCATTTTCATGCTTACATCATTTAAAGTACTTTCTTAGTTTTCCAACGCTCTTTCTTTCTTATCATAACTGCTTCAATTGTCTTCTAAATCGTAATGTTTGTAAGTTATATAATACAAGTAAGAATGTCATGAGCTTTCAAAAGCGATCTGCTTTTTACATATTGGCTTCAAAGTATGAAAAGTGAACGAAAATAATTTGAACGATGCATGGCTTCTTTATTTTTGATTTCATACAACTGTTCCTATGTAACGCGACACAACAAGAAAGTACAATTTATCGTACAGGTTTTTGGTATCAGTTCACTTGCTTTTGCAGGTTGTAAAAGAATATGATTATCAACATATATAATATATACATACAACTTCTAAAATGAAGTCGCCGTATTAAAAATCAAAAATGAAATTATATATATTTTTATATACATTTCAAATTATACATTTAAAGGGGTATTGCGATCCTGCTTTCATAAAGACTCAAAATTTTATTTTAGAATTCGATCAAGCAAATAAAAGTTGTTGGTATTGATGTTTCATCTTTCAGAAATCAACCAATCACATGCTCTCAATACTTTTTAGGGTTCCGTAGCCGAATGGCAAAAAACGGAACCCTTATAGTTTCGTCAAGTCTGTCTGTCTGTCTGTCTGTCTGTCTGTCCGTCCGTATGTCACAGCCACTTTATTCTGAAACTATAAGCATCACATAGCTGAAACTTGGTAGGTAGGTGTATCTTGTTCACCGCTTTCCGATTCAGATACAAAAAGTAAGAAAAAATAATATTTAAGGGGGGGCTCCCATACATGTAACTAAAACCAAAAATATTTTTTTTACTCAAACCTATGCGTGTGGGGTGTCTATGGATAGGTCTTTGAAAATGATGTTGAGGTTTCTAAAACCATTTTTTCTAAAAGTGTAAGGTTTGAGATATAGACGCTTCCAAAGTGGTAAAATGGGCGTCCCCCCCCATCTAACTTTTGAACTAAGAAAGTGAAAATTTTGAAAAAAATATATGATGTAGATCTCAACAAAAACTTGCAACGAAAATTGGTTTGAAGGAGATCGAACCAGTACTTTTTGAGATATTGCACATTTTTATCAACCGCAAATATAACTTTGTCTTTCATACAAACACTATGAAAAACAAAGTTATTTTTGCCGTCGCAATATATTGTGATGTTTTCGTTATGTGAAAGTAAGTGGACCCTGAATTCAGTTAAGGGTGGCACGGAACCCTCAGTGCGCGGGTCCGACACGCACTTAACCGGTTTTTTACCGACGTTTTTCACCAACCAAGTGGCATTTCTGTGATTTTTTTTCGATATCTGGTTTGCAATTACAGGACTTGGAGCAAATCAAGTGACCTTATGAGGTAGGACTGATCTCGTTTCCTGGTTCAAACTCGACCTACGTTATGCTCGAGTTTGAACCAGGAAACGAGAGGCGTGGTTTTCACTTAATCTGCTGAATCACTATGCGATATAAGATCACTTTAACTATTTTAAAGTCGATTACATAAATATCTTGGTCAGTATTCAAACAATGAGAGAGTATAGAGACACGATTTTGCATTACGAGTATAAAGATTCATAATATTTGAATTTGCTTCATTTGTTTAGCAATATGACGATATTTAAAATTCTAATAGGTTTTTTATTGATTTCACAAATGCCTATCAAACTAGAAATAAACATAAAATGACATAAGAATTAGATGTCCTTGAATAATCAATGGGTAATAAATTTAATTGAAATTAACATAAAATATAAGGAGTTCGTTGCGAAAATTAAGATATTATAAAACACGGTTTTTAAACAATGTGATAACCATAAGTCATGAATTAGCAAATGAGAAAACGTAGTAGTGTCAAAGTGAAAAAAAGTTATAATAAAAATTAAGTCAATATCAAAATAATTTACAAGAAATCCACAAACAAAAAAAAAGTTTTACTCACCATACCTACTAATAGAATTGTCTGTATCCCATTAAGAAACTAAGAAATGCACTTTGCTTATGCAGTCAGCAATTCCAACCTTTATAGAACTAGCATCGCCGTCCCAGTATGTAGCAGCAAATTAGAAAAATTCGTCATTGAACCAAATAGGCGAAGAGTGGATGCGTCGTATGCCTAAGCATTTACTGACGATTGACGATAATAGCTGATCTAGAATACTTCGGCCCACATAAGCGCATGGGGTTGCCACCTTTATATTTGCAGTCAAAGTAAGTACATAAGGTAAGAAAAAAAGTACACCGTATTAAAACTAAGTACAATTTAAGTATTTTTATTCTTTATGAAGCATTTATCGATAAATTTCGTTTAACGAAAAATACTTACGACAAAACTTTTCAAAAATTTAAAATCCTTGTATCAAATCATTCGAAATGAAGTATTTTCGTGTAATTTATTATTCTCATAGTATAACGGTATACTAACTGGGGGCGTATTGCGATCCAACTTAATCCGTTCAATTCCGAGGCAGTTCAATTCAGACTCAGTGTAAACGAATATTATTAATATAATAATATTATAATAATACTACAATGGTATGAATATTAATATTTATATTATAGTAATATTATCAATAATATAATGCGAAATTGCAATAATAATTGCTAATTTGACAGTAAATCAGAGCGTTTTATCTGTCAAAACTGCATCGCAATACGCCCCCTGTACAATTACCTGAAATAATGTACAATACTTAATTATAAAGTACGGGTAGCAGCCCTAACGCAGAGGCAATTTTTTGCTAAGTCCTCTAAATGCGATACCTAAAAACGCGCAGATGTCTCAATTACGTCCTTGTTATTTTGTTAACTAACAAGTTAGGCCTGACTTAATAATTCATTAGCTATTTTAAATACTAGAATAGAATTAAATACATTTATGTCAGCTAAATTAATAGTGGATAAGTAAATATTGCGTATTGATAAACCTACAATCTACATAATGATATAATGCCTCAATCTACGTATATTAAGAAATCAAGAGACAAAAAAATTGAGTTATGATAAGTATGCGGAAGATACCTTAGAATTTAGTGTTTCCACTTACATTAGTAAGTTTTTTTTTCATTAACTACGTATGCAACTGTAGAATGAAGTTGAAATAATTATCACGAGATAAAATGCATAATTACTAGAAATCCCTTGCTTATATTGATCCAATTACATAGGAACCTTTACTGTTCACTAAAAAGTTTTAAGATCATATTGAATCATCTGTGCCATTGCACTATAACGAAAATCTTACATGGTACAGTCGACAGCACATCAGACTATACATTTTTGTTGAAAAATAGCCCCTATTTCAACAGCATAAGATACCGCAGTGCATAGCTTGACGTGCTGTCGTCACGTATGGATAAAATTCTGATTAACTTTTATCAGTAAGCGCTCTTTGCGCCACAAGTTGCTGTTTTTAGGGTTCCGAACCCAAAGGGTAAAAACGGGACCTTATTACTAAAACTTCGCTGTCTGCCCGTCAGTCCGTCTGTCTGTCACCTGCCAGGCTGTATTTCAAGAACAGCGACAGCTAGACAGTTGTTTTTTTATAAATCATGTATTTCTGTTGCCACTATAACAACAAATCAAACACTAAAAACAAAATTAAATAAATATTTAAGAAAAACGCGATTTTTATTTTTACCTAGTCAATGGCACGGAACCCTTCGTGGGCGAGTCAGACTCGCACTGGGCTAGTTTTATTTAAGTATTTTTATCCACGATTATATTTTTGTTACTCGTAAATGTTTATGGAAAAGGAATATCTACATTTTCACACCTAAGTATGCTATCTTATCTCTATTTAGTGCAAACTTCATTGAGACCATCCGGCTTACTCCGATTAGATACAAGAAACACTATATTTTGCTCTAAATCTCGGCTTACATTAGATTTTATCTGAACACCCATTAGCTTTTGCAATACCTTGATGTTATCGCTTTAGGAAAATTAGTTCGCAAAATCAGTAAGTAGTGGTCGTGAAGATGAGACTCGATAGACGGGCTTCGTGTGTCTTGAGTTCCTCCAATTAGTGCTCAAAATGACTTGATGTAACCAGATACTTAATTTCTACAGTGCTTTAGGTAACGTTGAGTAATTTTCGACGGCCCGAAGCGATGGGAACATAATCATATCGTGACTACTGCCGCTTTAATTTATTCTACAACGAAACGACTGTTTGCAAATGAAGTAAGCGATCTCCGTTTTTATGCTTACTGGAGCGTAACGATAAAAGTGATGAATATCAAGGTTAAGTATCTTAAACACCATCAAAACGCACGTAGTTCGGAAGGTTTTTAATTAACATTTATTGCTGAACATTTTCATGTTTTTTTTTTCATAGCCGTTAATGCCCCACTGCTGGGCAAACTTCTCCAGTGGTCGCGGTTACCAGTGGCGGGCCAGTATATGAATTAACAATTCAAGCTAAAGTATCAATATGATAAACCGCAACGTGGCCAGCAGTATCATCGCTTCCTTGCCTCACGGAAACGGTTTCGTTTTTGAATAGGTAGGTTTCAAATTTTTTTTTAATTTGTTGCAAGCCTTAGTTTTAATTTGTTTTTGGTCTAATAAGCAAAGTTATTAAATCACTTAACAGACGGAGGATAGACCTTCTATCGGACTAACTAAACGATCATATATAGAAAACAAATTCCCGAAATGTGTGAAATGCCAACACTGCATTGCTAGAATATGTTACCCAAGCATACTTATGCATAACGAAAGATACGGATTACTAATTTATGCAAAGATTATGCGTGAGCTACGAATGATAGTCGCAGAAGGCAAAAGTTCACTCGAACTTGAATCGATTAAGTTCTGTCGACATTCAACAATTACTACAAAAAGTTTAATCGATTAAGCATGGTGTGCGTTATCAAAGTCGGTTTCCAAATATTGGTAGCGCACGAGGCAAGGTGGAGTCGCAACGATGGGAGTTACGTGAGCAGGCGTCATCGTTCATGCCCTGTTAATTGTAGAGTTCGAGGGCGTCGTACTATAAAGAGAAATGATTTATTGTAAAATCTGCATACTAATACCAACGGAGGAAATAGCTGCATGTATTTCGCTAGGTGTGTTTGAAAAAAAAATGAATTATGGAGCGTTTTATATTTACGGTCGGGTCTTATGAATAGAAATTGACTTTCTTTTGTAAACAGTACTTATTCTGTTTATTAAAACCCGTAATGTACATATTATTAAATAAGGTTCGCTAATCGCGCCATCAAACACCACATAGATGACGCGTTAAATGCGCAGCCGATTTAAAATAAAAAAATAACTTTATCACCTGATTTGGATTTCCGATTTTCAAATAAATACGTAAAAGTAATACATAAAACCAGAGAACCACATACGAGAAACATCTACGAATTATGTTCTAGAATTAACGTTTGACAAAAATGCTAATCGCTTACTAAATGTCTGTGAATTCATTGTTCACGCTCTTATTACTTTAAGTTAATTTGAAGTAAACTAAATCATAATCATTAGCTACCGTGGCATTATTTAGTTTGAAAAACAAAACGCAAACGATTAATCTATATAATGTGACAAGTGCCGACGTGGCGAGTGAGTTATGTTGACAAATCATAATTTTTGTATAACAGTTCCGGTACGGCTACTGCTGTTTGGTTTATTTGTTAATAACGCTATCAATTTTAAAAGGGATTAATAATTATTATAATTAGACCAAGAGTTTAAAAATAGTAGAAGTGTAATATGGAAGGGCTTTGAAGGGTTGATTTAAGATTAAGTGCGCCTTCACATTAATAGTAGTCCCCCTAGCCGATTTCGACTACGGTGGCCAGTCACAACGACTAACCGACTGTGCGGGACATATTATAGTGCACAAGTGTGTGCGCAAACACAGGTGCACTCTCTATTCCGTTCACTCTCATAGCCCGATGGGACAGCAATCTGACACGACCGGAAAGGGATCAGGCGCAGGACCAACGGCTTAACGTGCTTTCCGATGCACGGGGGTGAAACACCGCCAACTTCCAAGCTCCGGGCTTCCCTGAGAATTTCTGAACAGAAAAACCCAGGTATATATTTTTGGCCCGACCCGGGAATCGAACCCGGGACCTCCGGCGCAGCCGTCGCTTTAAAATGCGACCCTCTCACCGCTGCGCCACCGAGGCAGTTTAGTGCTAATGTGAAGGACTTACTGCTGTCATTTATGTATGAAATCGACAGCAGCGCGAATGTCGCGCGACTGACGCGCTGCTAAATTCGCCTAAGTGTAAAAGTGCTCTAATGGTGATAAAAATTGCAACTGAATTGGTTACACTACTACCTAAAAACACGCTACTCATGTAAGATACATCTGATGTTGAATATTCATAAAGCACTGAAGATAGGCAGTGTTCTGCGTCAACAACTAAAAATTCATTAGTATAAATGATTAAAATTATACATGTTAGGCAACATCAATCAATATATGAGTTATTAGAGTGGATATAGGTAAGTAAGTAATAAAATCCCAAGGTTTCAGCCAGTTAGATATTATTGACAGCCATAAATAAAACTGCCATACATTTTTATAGTCGCGAATAAACTTTTGTCTTAATTTTAGAGATGATGGATGGGATGATATTATAGCAACTCATAAATTAACATTAAATGATTTCATTGAATAGGGAAACCGGATCTTTAAATCATATTAATAATATGTATAGGCGCATAACATTTATTTATTTTTAGACAAACATAAGGTAGCAAGAAGAAAAGTAAAAGTCCTATTAGATATTCTTAATCACAACATTCGTTTTTATGACAGTTGAAATAAAATAGGTTAATATACTATATACAGTGAAAAACCGGCTAAGTTCGAGTCGGACCTGCGCACTAAGGGTTCCGTGCCACCCTAAACTGGATTCGGGGTCCACTTACTTTACACTTACTTACACTTTACTAACCTAACCTAACAAAATATCACAATATTTTTGAAGGCAAAAATAACTTTGTTTTTCATAAATATACCTCAATGTCATTATACATAGACGCATAGGTTTGAGTAATCAATTTTTTTTAGGTTTTGTATGTTGTTAATGTATGTTTTTTTATTTTTTTAATCTGGATCGGAAAGCGGTAATTAAGATACACCTACCTACCATGCGTGCATGATGCGTGATGCTTATAGTTTTAGAATAAAGTGGCTGTGACATACGGACGGACGGACGGACGGACGGACAGACAGACAGACAAATAGACTTGACGAAACCATAAGGGTTCCATTTTTTGCCATTCACCTACGGAACCCTAAAAACATGTTAGATTAATGATTCCATCTGTAAGAATTGAACGAGAATCCAGTGTGTGTCAGTCTGGAATTATAAAACATACAAACATCTCTTTTATAAAACCACGTAATCGTTTTCAGTCACCAGACTACATTAATTAATTCCGTTCGGGAATAAGAATACGTCGTATAGTAGAGGTTACGAAGACTTTGAGAGTAAGTACTGGGGCGCTATTTTTGAATCACTCGCATCAATATGGCGTGTGATTTAAGTCCGAAGTTGAATTAAAAGTCAACGAAAATAACTCGTTTCGAACGAAAATCACTCGGAATATTGACATAAGTGATTAAAAAAATAGAGCTTCTGGGTCTCTACTTATTTTGTCATTCACTCGCTAAATTTCGACATTCGATATTTCTGCTGATTACTGATTAAGCCCTGAAATATTGACGCGAGTGATTCAAAAGCAGAGCCTATGCATGCAGTTGTTTATCTGCATGTTGTGATATAACTACCCACTTTTATGTATAGGGATTATGAAAATACTCGCAGAGTGTCTGATGCAACCGATAGATGCACATTCCCATGCACACAATAGTGCTCGCAATATACGGAAAATAAAACGAAAAAAGCAACGCTATTGGGTCACACACGTGTTACAAGAATAGTTAGTTGAATGCAGATTGTTATCATATGTAAAACAATATTTTATCATAATATATTTTGTTTGTAGAGCAATCCTACTACTATTATAAAGGCGAAAGTTTGTAAGTATGGATGTATGGATGTATGGATGTTTGTTACTCTTTCACGTAAAAACTACTGAATGGATGAATAAAACTTTACCACAATATAGCTTATACATCAGAATAACATATAGGCTACAATTTTTGAGGTTTCTAATGTGAGGTCGTAAAAAAACACATTTTTTGCGCTACTAGACGGGACGAACCTGAAGTCACGCGAACGAAGTCGCGCGCGGGCAAAAGCTAGTACTTTATACTTTAAGCAGTACTTAAACCTAATGGTAGAAGACCAATATTATTTTACCCGTCAATAGGTGGTATAAAGTTGACATAATTTTAAGAAATTAAAAAAGGCCTAATATTTTAGTTTTAAATGATTTACTATAATAAGTACATTTAACTGATTATGTTACTTTGACTTTTTCGTTACCTTTATTAAACTGCATGGTCGCATCCCAGTGTCATTCGTAAAGTATTGCATGCACATCACACGATACGCCCCGATGACATACACTTGTATCAACAACAACAGCATTACTCAATACATGATTAGCTGTGTTCCTACGCTCGTAACGACATGCCGGCTCATTACAGAAAGGCATTGGAACAAGCTGCCAACGTATCTTGTGTTACTCCAGTTTTTCAAGTGAACAATTGAGTTAATGTTGCATTGTGAGTTGGTGCAGTACACGTAATATAAGCGATGGTTGGTAATCAGCCGTGATGCCGAGCCGCCGAGGGGTAGATGAAATACCTATTATAATCGAGGTGAACAAAGCTTTGGCTCACCATTTTATTTATCTATTTAGAATGGACTTGTTCTTAAATCCAGACCAAGCCAAGTGAGGCTAAGACGGAGTCGAAGATGGTAACGCGCTCGATTAGAAGAAGCCTGTTCACTCAAACTTGGAAAAGTTTCAGGTTGTAGTCTAGGAAACAACGACGCGGGCAGCGAGTTCCACTCCTTACCAAAATATAACAATAACTAATTATACTGTAAAACTAAATCCTCTAGAAAACCTCTGAGCTATTATCAATGGGTTAATTGGACAAGGATGTGTGTTTTATTTATATGTACTTATGTATGTATAACGATAATAGTGTGCAGGGTCGGAATCATTTTTTAAAACCTTATTTGCACCCGATCCGATACGCGAGCTGAACACAACATATGTTTTTCATAGAGACCATTAATAAAAAAAACAATCTTCGTTATTTTTCAAAAACCGATCGTGCTACCAAAGAATGCTGGTCTCAGTCCGCCTCTGGCGCGGCAAGTTCGCGCGAGGAAAGTAATTGCATCACACAATACAGTTGACGTTTCGACCAAGACTCGAAAGGTCATAAGTTCAGATTGCGCGTAGGTACCACAACCTTCGTTCGTTCACGTCGAAACACACCGTGATATCCATCGCATACGACTGACCTTGTGATGTTTGGTTTAGTTAGGCTACTGGAGAAAACTTTACAAGCGGCTAGTCTATGAAGATTGGAAGTACTTAATGCAAACTGACACACACCCAAGGCAGTATAGATTAAAAGTTCTTAAATAATAGTTAGTTTAGTATGCATAAATTAGTCGAGCTCATATCAAAAAGAAAACGCCTATTTTGTCACCACATTTTGGGCAAACTCAGAGGGAGAATATTATTCCAAATAATGATGCATCAATGTACGTGACATATGTTTTTATTTTATTTGATTTAGTGGAGTGTGCCACCGGAGCTATGCTGTTTATGAGGTAAATAGGAAGACGAACGTTTACAAAAGGGTACCTACCTTATTAACACATATTACGATTCTGATTACTTTTAAAATTAAGATTAGCTAATTATTAGCTGCCCAAAAAGGTTTTACGCAGGTTGGCTCTTGAGTCGTTAAGGTGCATAGCTATTTAGGTTCAAGGCATTGAATCAACGCCGTCTGTAAGGTTAATTAAAATCTTCGGTGGTGGTTCTAATCATACATTATTACGTGATTATGTGCAGTATGTGCTGTCATCATTTGTAAAGAAAAACAGAGATGGCAACGATAATTAGTAATTACGTTATGACATCCGACAGGTAGATACTCAGACTCAGAAACTACTGGACTGTAGTGGAGCCCACAATATCTGAGAATAAAAAACACCTATTAGATCATACTAGAAAGGTAAAAATTGTTTTTGTTTTCGCGAAGTAATATTACGATCATACCTATTGTGGTAATTTAAGCGATGTAAATAAAATAAGTATGTAAAACTAGATCACAACAGAGGGCGTATTGCGATCTAATCCGTTCAAGTTCCAGGCAGTTCAATAACCCACTCAAATAAATTAAATTACTAGATTTATAGTAGGTACCTCTATTATTTTAAGTTAGGCGCCGCTACTACTGTATTTCAAAAGTGTTTAAAAACATTGTAGAAACAGCATATTCTTACATTTTTGTTGACAAACTCGTTGCGTAAGTACAACGGAGGCTGCGCGAGCACAGGCGCCGTGCACCGATTAAAACAATATGTTTTTTTTTGTCATTTTTAATAAAGAAAAAAGTCTCATGAGTTATGTATACCTATATAAGTAATACGACACAAAAGCAAAAATGTCATTCAACGTAATGCGTAAGGTTACCAATTTAGATTTAATGTAACTAATATAATAGCGTAAATACGTTCTCAGCGTGATATGCGATTGTTCACTAAAAGCCTTTTAGTTGATTAATTTACAACAATGGCTAAACGCTTCGCCATTGAACGAATTCCCATGTCGAAAATACCAAAAACAATCTAGTGAATAGTTTCCGCTGCGGCATCGTTCAATTTAAATTAGTTTTTAGTAACATAATAATATCCCAAGTCAGGAGCTCTATTTTGGAAACACTTGCGTCAATATCTTTTTTTTTCGTTCGAAAATCAATTAAAAAAGTAACGAAATTCACACGACATATTAACGCGAGTGTTTAAAAAATAGGGTTCCAGTAAGCAAGATACACCTGGCTTTTAATCACAGATTAATAAATAGTTACAACGGTTTAATGTTTCATTCAATACATATTTCAAAATGTCAGTTGGTTGGTTTGCGCTTGCTCGCCTTTTCTTGGTCTCACACATAATAATAATAATTATCTTTTTAGCTAATCGCGGTATTGCACAAACACTTGTCCCACTAATACCGCTCGCAATAGCTTATAAATAAATTGGTCATAAAAATTAAATCGAAGCGGTTCTTCTAGACAAGGTTGGTTGTATACTTGTATCAGAATTTCAGATGTGGCCGGATCGTGAGAGAGCAATTCGTGGTATTCGAGTATTACAGGCCCAACAGGAAAAGGTATGGGGCCGTCAGCGATCTATTACTAAGGCAAAACAAATTAATTACGTTTCTACGGTAAACCAAGGTTCAATGAGGAAATAGGCATTTTAATTTCACATTCAAACAAATATTTGTTACTCACACAAGAATAGTATCGAAGACCAATTTAAGTTGACAGCGTATAGTTCTTTTGCTAATGTATCGTATTCAAAAGAAACGTGCCGACCGGTAGCGTTTTTTAATGCAAGACTTTAGTCAGACTGGATAATATTCGCATTGCTAAAACTATCCTTTGTGGCAATTATTGGTCTATATCGCGCCATTATTACAGACGGAGGTTACGCAGCTTTTCTTTTTGTTGCGCGCAAAAAGTTTATCGTAACGCGCGCGTTCTCATTGGCACGAGGGTTACCATAAAACAGTAGCAAATTCCAAGTTTGAATAGCAGTTTTTTTTACGTTTCACTGATATGCTGGCTTTTTATTAATTTATTCAAATTTCTCATCCCTCCTCCAATTATTTCTCACGACTCCAAAATCTCGTCCAAAACTGATCAATTACATCACCTAATTTGTGCATGGTTCAAAATTAATACGACTAACTGATTTATTTTTAAGCACGTAGGCTAGGCGCCCAAAAAAGGTCGCTGAGGTTTATTTAATCTCTATTAAAAAAAGGCATCAGTTATTAGCTTAAAAAGAAACTGAATCATGATCTTGAAATAAAATATGTTTTATTTACACCTTCGCAATTCAATTTATTACGAGTATTCCTTTTACAGTTTATTTTAAATCTGTCCTAGGAACTGCCATGGTGACAGCCCGTCGTAAACAGTAGTAAGTGGTAACAACTACTGCTGCGCAACAACAACGCACCGTTGCGCCGGCGCACGACGGTTGACTTCTTTTTTCAAAAACTTGATGACTAAATTCTGTTGTGATGATTTTGACTGTCATGTTTTTACGTACTGTTATGTTTGTTTGACTTCTTTGTAATGTCTCTTTCACTCATCATTTGGAATTTGCCAGTCTTCTTTCAATTTAAGATTCAATAAACACCAGTCGTAGTATGCGTATGTGAAAATTTGTCGATATTAAAAATAAATTCGTTATCAAAGTCAGTGTGAACAGGGTTTTGGCGAACTCCCTTGATTTTTTTAGGCTACGCTTGGCTTACTCTAGCTAGAGTCAGGAGCAATACAATTTCAAATATAAACAGTACGTAGGTGTGTTTATCCTGAAATAGGTGCAACAGCACAATGACGATAACAAAATAAAAATGTAATATCTGTGACCTGCCGCCTTTCTTGATGCGCAGGAGTCGATTTGCCCAACCGCCGCCATTTATTATTATAGCGTTAACAATTATGTTGTTCGCCACTGACATAAGACGCACTTTAATCGACCGGCAAACCCGCTAATTCAATATTTTGGTACGTACATGTAAATCGTATTACAACACCGGTTTATAAAGGCAATAAACGTCTTGATATTTTTTGAGGTTAATAATATGAAACTGAGCAGTGGCGATAACCACTGTGCAATCATTTGAAATATTCGTAAATATTTTTTGATTTTAAGTTTTACAGCTTTTTACTTTTTTAATAATAGATAGCCAGACATTTGGCTACGATTGCACCTGCAGTGCGATTCTGTAAGAGCTCATATGATACTTCGTATCTGAATCCGCCGTGAGTTTTGTAAATGGCATTCTGTAAACTCGATTGATTATTCGCACATACGCTAGCGCCACCCTTGCGAGTGCGGGAGTGAGTAAAACTAAATTGACCTTGAAATATAGTATGGGATGACATAATATCTGGTATTATATGTGTTTCAAAAACACACAGCGTTGTTTGAAGAACGCGTCTTAGATCTTGCCATTTATTGTAAATAAAGTTCACTTACCCAGATAAAACTCTTTCTTTCACTCACCACTAGGCTGTATGTGCAATGATTCCCTTGACACATGAAGCAACCCAGAGACAAATGTCACTGTCATTCTCATAGCGTTTTTAGATTTTGCCGGTAAAACGTGCAAAAATTTTTTCATTGTGAAAATTTACTGAAATTACAGTAAATTGTGTGTGAAAATACGTAAATATCCACTTTTCAAGTGTAAGTAAGCTATTTTTTGTTTGTGTGGGTGACTGTGTGCGTTTTAAATGGGTGATGAAAGAAGTTCGAATGCCGTTGCTTCGGATGAAGACCGCGCATTTCGAGCACAGGTTTCATCAAGTGCCACTACTAACGATTCCTCTTCCTCGTCTTCGGAAGATGAGGAAGGATTCGCTTCTCCACCGCCTAATAAGCGTCGTAAGCGGAGACACGCACAGCAGGACCCACTCGTCTCATCCCTTGTAAGTCAGGTAAATAGCATTTCTAACTATTTAAATAGATTACCAGAATATTTTCAGTCCATCGGTGCCATACCCAGCACTAGTACTAATACGTATACGCCGACTGTTCCACCGACAGGTTCCACACCATTTTTGACTAACCCATGTAGTTCCGATTTAGACATTGGCAGTTTAAAAACAGATTATGATGACAAAAAGATAATCCCTCCAGCTAGCAAGGAGCGTCTTGTAGAGGTTAGCAATTTGCAACATTTTGATAAGCAGTCTTGGAAAGGGATTAGGTATAAAGCTACTTTGAGAGAATTCGCTGCAACGCCAGGTTTTGTGGGCTTAAAAGTGAATGATGAGCTTTGTCATTTCAACAAGACTAAGGACTACCTAGCCTCTTCTGAAAACATGTTAGCAGGCTTAACAAATGCTGCCTTGGCACAACGTGAAATGTTAAAGAAGTCTCTTCAGGACCTAGTTAACTGGGCAGCTGCAAATCCAGGTGACTTAAACCCAACTACATTATTTGAAAAAGTTTCAACTTTTATGGGCCCGGATTCTCAGCTGCACAAATGCACTGAAAAGATGATGCAGATAATTTGTGGCAGAAGAAGTGAATGTATTGAGATAAGAAGAGAACGAATTATCAAGGAGGTCAATAGTGTTAATTTGAGAAGTACATTAAGAAATATACCCCCTAGTGCAGAACACCTATTTAGCAGAGAAGCCTTACAACCTGTTATTCAGTCACTGGGTGGTTCTCAAGCATGGTTGAACACACCTACATACCTGAAAGAAAGATTACCAAACCGTGATCCACGTGAACGTGTACCTCAAAACAATAGACAAGACAAGAGATCTGCTAAT
>OY757251.1:4428751-4483251 GCA_963584085.1 Pyrausta aurata
CAGACCGAGTGGTAGGCTATTTAAATAGCAAAGGGCTAATCAGACTTACATCGCAAACAAAATATTGACAAAGTGTAGAATAAATTAAGATTTGTTGTCACAGTAAGTAGTCAAAATACGATCACAAGGATTTTCTAATGTAAACATTAATTTAAAAATAAAATCTCAACAAGGGTAACATAGAATTTTAGAGTAGGTACTACTTCTGATTTTCCTAGCAGATTTTTTTTAATCCTATTGGTTGGAAGAAATTGTTTCTCTCAGTAATAAGATTTCAATAAAAAATATTACATGTGTCTACATAAAATGCTGCCTGTCTGTGGTATGACTGAGAAATGGTAATATCGTAGTAAAACAAGCGAGCTTAATTTACACAACAATTTATTACGAAAATAACTTTGAAATAAAATATCAATTCTTTGTAAGCTCAACAGTAAATATTCGAGGTCCCTTCCATGGCGGTGTCTATAGTTGGCGCGTCAGCAACCGAGTCGTGAGACCATAATATCAGTAGCGATAGGAATATGCATGCATCGCGCCGCTGTATCAGCAAGTGCAAGCGGGATAAACATAGGAAAACGACGACTCAGTTGATAACACGCCGACTATTGTCAAGGATATAATTATATTTTGGGGCAGGAGGTCTTCCTGAGGTAGTTCTTTCCGGATGGCAGAGGCACCACGGTCACACCCTGCGGGAACACCTTGGTGAGTTGGTCCTCCGGCACCGTCGGAAGCACCATGCAATCGTCGCCCATCTGAAACGAGACGCGATTTCAAACATATACACGAGGAAGTTTTTGAACTCTACCCGATAGTAAATACTTTTATACTTTCACTCAAGACCCAAGTCAGCATGTTTATACGGCTTAACGGAACGGATGCATATAAAAAATAATATTTCCGTAAATCCAACCACATTAATACCTTTGTTATAAGAGCACAACAAAGATAAAACACTTACCTAACACACTTGGATAAAAACGAAAGCATTTGTGAATTGGATAATGTTTTTTATTTTCGTAGTTCCCCTCAATTTTAGAAACCAGTTTGTCGGGTAAGGTAAGTCATTATTAGCCCCATCGTTTGGAGTGCCACAAAGGACAAAAGATACAGGATCGTTCATAGCCTTGAATCTTTAAAATGTGTAGCGTTTTCACTAACTTCAGTATGTATAGAACGTACTTTCCCTCGGGTAACGTTAAACTCCATTGGTACTGTAAATGCCTTTTTTGTCAGAGAAATGCTGTAACTTCGTTGGTGGGTTCACCGCCGGGTTTAAGATTCTTAGCTCAGGCCTCAAAATGAGGCCACCAACGAGATCCTTCACGAATCACTTCTTGAGCCTTCCGTTATTGACATTACTAATGACTATGGCAGTGTATAGTAATAGTATGGATAGGATAGATAGATCATAGATGATTTACGAGGTCAACTTGCTTCGATCTTCAACAGGGTGTCATACCTGCCAGGTACCCTATATAGGGCCATGAAGCGCACTACTCCTATCATCCCATGTTCAAACAGAAGCCTACTGGAGGTACTATCGAGGTCTCTGCCGCCTTACCACCTTGAGATCTAAAAAAGCTTATTATGTTTGAAGTGACGCCTATTTATGTGACGTGTAAAAACGATTTTACACGTCACATAAATAGGCGAAAATTAATTTACCAACGGGACTTTTATAGGTCCCGTTCAACAATTCATGATACGCAAATCGCGTGAAAGCCTAGTACCACCGCGGCATCGTGTAGACATCTGCCCAGCAATTTCACGATTGCGAGTTTTTAGCCTTTTAACGTGGAGTGTACCTAACGTTCTTCCCACAGTAAAAAGACCCTATTTACAGGGTTATTGATGGTAAGTAACTAACCTTCCAATCCACAGGAGTTGCTACTTTAGCTCGGTCAGTCAACTGCAGTGAGTCCAGGACTCGCAGTATTTCACTGAAAGTGATACATTACAATAATAAATATAGATTTTTTAAAAAGGCCGTAAAAATGTTACTTTTTTAAAAGTTTATTTTTCAAAAGTAACATAACATATTTCTTTGCATTATTTTGCCAATCTGTGCAACAGTTTGTCGGCAACTTGCTTGAATACTGATTCCCTTGTCTACACTAAGCGTTTAAGCTACTAGCAAGATATTGACTTCATTTATTTGTGTTTTATAACATGAATGCGACACCAAAAGGCAGGCAAATTATATTAAACTTAAAAACCGTTTACTAATATGCTACTGGACAGCAGGTAATTTTTTTTTTGCATTATAACTTACTCAAAATTTCTTCCAGTTGTAGCAGGGTAAAGTAAAGACAACCTGAACTTCTTGTTTGGGTCTATGATGAAGACTGCCCGTGCAGTAAGTGGTATGCCAGAAGCATTCTTTTCATCTTTGTCAATCATACCCAATTTCACAGCCAGAGAGCGATTGTCATCTTCAATTATTGGGAATGGGAACTTCTCGTCTTTGTTACAACCTTAGAAGTAAAAAAATAAATAACATGTTAAATAGTTATCATGATAACACTGATAGCTATATCTACTACTTCTTGCATTATAAATTATAACTATGATTATATTTAGTCATTATGAATATCTCATTTAACCAGAACTTCAACTTGTAGTTACTATAACTACTCTGTCTCCAAACATTATAATACAATGCGTGAAAAAAAAGAAAACCCCAAAGTAGGTTTCATTATAAAAGATCTTTTGTTAGAGTGAACTGGGACTGCGAACAATAGTAATTAATAATAGTCCCCCTAGCCGATTTCAACTACAGTGGCTAGTCACAACAACTAACCAACTGCGCAGGACATATTATAGTACACAAGTGTGTGCGTAAACACAGGTGCACTTTCTATTCCTTTCACTCTCATAGCCCGATAGGACAGCAATCTGACACAACCGGAGAGATCAGGCGCAGGACCAACAGATTAACGTGCTTTCTAAGGCATGGGGGTACTTGAAAATTAAAATGTGACCCTCTAACCGCTGCGCCACTGAGGCTGTTATAAGGCGAACTAATGGGGATAGCACAGGACTAAGAAAATTCATGAATGATTTTTACCGGCATAGGTCTTGATATCTTTGCACCACTCAACATGGGATGTTACTGAATCACAGGACAAGCCAATCACTTTCACATTACGCTTGGTGAATTCGGGCAACAGGGTAATTACTCGGGCCAACTCCGTAGTACAGACAGGAGTGAAGTCAGATGGATGCGAGAAGAGAATACCCCATCTGAAAAATGTGGCAGATAAAGAACACAACAAACATAATATGTATTTATTATCAAATGGGGAGTAAACACTCTTTAGATTCATAATATTAACATAAATTTAAGCCAGTTATGTCCTTTCTAATAACTTCGTCGTTTATAAACGCCAGTAGTACAATCTGGGTAAATTAGGGCACCCAGTCAAGGCTTCGATATCCTTGCTGTAAATGAGTGTAAACAAAAAAAATATAAATTACAAGTGTAACTATCATGATTCATGTTGTTGCTAGGAAAATATTAAAAGAATAATAGTGTTTTTTCACTCAATGGGCAGCATTAGGTGAGGCTTAATGGGTTTATCCAAAATAAAATCCATGGTCCAAAATAAAATATTTTTTTCTTGGAGAGAAAACATGTCAAACATCGTCGGCCGGACATGAACGGAATGTTACAGTTTCCAGGAGGAACATTAGAAAGAACCTTTGATTAAAGTAAAATAGCGGAAGATAGGTGACGCGCCACTCGAACGTGGACCGCTAAAATCAGGCCCCCGTCGCCTAATTGCCTTCAGTTGCAATCGGGATTGCGTGCGCGGGTGACATATGTGAGACGTGTGACGTGAGGAGAAAATAATTATTTTGTCGGGTTAAACTTAACCAAAATGCCTTCGTGTGCTTTCATACGTTGCCCAAACCATTCTAAGAGGAAAAACTAATCGCATTGAATCACATTTCACTCGTAAGTACACGAAAACTTTAATTTCTAAATTTATTTGTAAATTCAGTCTTTTTTTGACGGCCATTTTTCAGGGCGAGATAGAAATATACGATTCATTGATGTGCGACCAGTTAGGTATGATGATGATAGATGACACATAACGCAACATGTGCTGCTTGTTGAGATTTGTCAACGCGGTACCGTTAGCATAAAATGTCGGTCATAATAAATTTATATAATTTAACTTTTACCTGATATTGATTGTTGCTTCTTTATTAATGTTTTGTAAAATGGTATTCAACTTCAATAATGAAAACAATAAAATAATTATCTACTCAAGTTTGTTGTTACAAATATGACTGTATTAACATGAAGCTTTTTTTTAAATTCACTCGCACCTAATCTGTTTAATTTCAGGTCTCTTACAGATACATCGTTTCGTGACGTCAGCGCCATCTACTCATCATGTCAACTGCAGCGGCCCAAGTAGTTATTCATTAAAAAATAAATTAAACTTGAAAATCATTTATTGGAAGGAAATCGTGTTTTAACAATAAATATTTAAAAATAAACTTATATTTTGTTTTATTTTCGGTAGCCCTACTCACGCCAAACATCGCTCGACATTTCAAAATAGTAAAGTAATAATAACAAGTCATTTATTAGTTTTCACAAAAAACATGGTACACAATTTCACTCCGATTTGTCTGCTGACGCTTCTTGATTTTTATTGCAAGGAGACGTCAACGTGACAAGAGACATCTCAAAGCGCGCGTTTGTTTCGCTCGCACTACCGTCGTAAGAAATGGGTTTGTCTCTGTCGTCAGTAGCGTAAAGTTACACAGCTGTGTGGGTCATCTTGTATGTAGTAGTGTGTAGTGCCATTTTTTAGCTGACAATTAGTATGACGTGCCGTATCTTCCGCTATTTTACTTTAATCAAAGGAAAGAACAAATCCAATGAACTTACGAATCGCCAAGCCATTCGTGAAAATTTATCTCTCCTTCCGTAGATTTTGCGGTGAAATTCGGAAAACCATCACCAAGAAAAAGCATTGTAGGTTATAAAATTTTAAACTTTTAAAGAGAAAAAAACCTGATTGGATTTTAATTTCGCAAAACCGAGAGACGTCAATCAACGGCAACCACAAACCACTCTACTACAAACGAAAAATACTGAAACTTTATGAACGAGCCATGAAAGTAGAATTCTTTCTTTTGTTTTGATTTTGAAGTTTCTGCCAGTTTCTGCCGGTTCACGTTCACACCATAGACTGCAATTTTTTTCTTTTTCGACAGATAATAAATAAGTACAGTGCGACAAGGATCTTCTGGCCAACAGATGACATTGACAGGGGGCGCTAGCATTCAAAAAGGTAGCCAGAGCAGGAAAATCTCCCTTGATTCAGGAAGTCTATTATTTATTAGGGTTATTTTTTACCCATCAAAACGATAGTATAATATTAAAAACTATTGAAAATATTACTTTACATTAGATGTTTAGCTCTACGGTATTTAAAAATAATCAAATTAATAGTTTACATAAAACACGTACGAAAATAAAACAAAAGGGAAAATCGGGAAATCTCTTTTAAGGTTGGGGAAATTTTGCTAGACTCGATCTGGCAACTGCGTTAGTTCCGACTGTCACCGTTGGTCGCACTGTAAGCTGACTGACAACCTTGTCGTCGTGAGGATGAATATTTAATTTTGTAGCCCGCCAATACACGCTAACTCAATCTCTTCAAACCTTCCCTTCAAATAATGGTCGACGACGACGCCGTATACAGTGAGCCCTTCCTTGCATGCTTAAAGTGCAATCTGGATAGGAGCTGAAAGTAGATCTAACATTATTAACCAGTTTTGTATTTTTAAATATTTTAGCTTTGAAGTTAAAAATGAAATAACAAATAGTTTTATATTAATTGCACTTGTAAAAAGCAACTTTTCCAGACAAGAGAACGATAAGCTTCGTCACCTTACCAGTGTTGATTGCGTGCGAGATTGATCTAGCGCCATCCAAATATTTTAAAAAAAATTGAAATATTTTATCGTGTTGTATAATTTCAATGTACAAATCTTACTTGACTTAGCTCAATAAATAAACTCTCTGGCTACGGTCTTTTAAAGTTGACCACTGGTTGCGTCACCTCAGAAGTTTTTTTTAATTGCAGTGACAAAATAAAGTACTAATGGCGGACTTAATGCTTAAAGCATTAAGTCAAGAATGAAAATTTGTGTTATGTTACTTTTTGCGGGTTACCCATTATGATCTTAATTTATGAGATTTTAAACTTTCGCGTTGCATTACAATGAGAATTTGACTCACATGACGGGTCTATTAATATTTCGTGATTAGACCCGTCATGACTAGTTCTAAATTATCTTCTTTGTTATGTATTTGGCTTATATTTTTTTTGTTTCACTGTAATCAACCTATAATTAATTATTGGAAAGAAATCATCAGCTTTGAACTTAAGGTCCCACCCAAAAAATAAATACTTAAAGCCGTTTTTTCAATAGCCAGTTAAAAAATATTCATCGAATAAAATACAATTATTTTAAAACGTCGCCTATTTGTTACGATTTATACACCGTGCTTTTTTAACCGTCTTACAGCCGAAGGCCACTTAAAGTATCCAATAACTACATGTCATTCATACAATAAAACTTGGTTATTATTAAGATTTCAAAGACTAAGACATTAAAGAAGATATCAGCACAATTTAGTACGAAACATCCTGTAACGAGCACTACGCGCGGGTCATTCACTCGGCTGTCTAGCACTACTGACCTAGTTTTACGCACGAATAGAAAGGGGCGAGGCGGTGGGCGTCACAAAGGATTGCGCTAGCGCATGATTGGTTAGAGATCCACGTGGACTGAAATGAAATGTTTATTATTTGCGTAAGAAAAAGGTTACATTTTAGATGGAATGACTGTCTTAGATTGGCTAACGGTGCGGAACGCGTGGAGGCGGCAAGGTCAAGGAATGCATTGTTGAAAACGTAAACATTATGAACAGGATGATACATTACGTAACATTACTATTAGATATTTTTACACCAAAATTATGTGGGGTGTGATAAAAAAATAACATATCCTAGAGGTTTATTAAGATGGTTACATTACGTGGGCTTCGGGTGTAAGACGGTTAAAAAAGCACGGTGTATAGGTCAATGTCATTTTAATTAAATGTCACTTTATTATTACTTTAGCAGTCAGATATGTTTTATCTGTATCATTTTAGGTTTCGTTTATCCAGGGACTGTGCCAGGGACTATAGATGGGTGGGTGGGTAGAAATTGGGTGGATATTTAATCAATTTATACCCACCTGGTAGGTAAAACTTGATATTTGCCTAATTTGTCCAGGTGTTTATGAAGAAGAATGCAGGGTATTTATTAAATTAACGTTGAATACTCATTGTTTTGAGTATCAGTTGGCTGTGTATATGATTAGAACTATTGTTAATGCTATACAGATAGTCATCATACTTGCTTATAATATCATAATTTAAACATGTCCTTTTTGTAAGTCAAATATATTTAACTTACAAAAAGGACACAGACAAAAGTAGTTATCTCAACTTTGCAATATTTCACTTGATGACAGGGCACTTGGTAGCGGTGACAGCACTCAAGCAAGGTACATCTGCATCTCGTCGTATTTTTGTTTTGTTTTGCATCAGTATTTGAGTTAAATATATTTTTATCACATTTACATTATTATTTCTTAAATGCTAAAGCATTCTTGTCCTATAAGTATTACATGACTATAAATGCACTCTACGCGATTTTGTAAGATTCGTAACTCAATGTTTGACAATACTACCTTAAATCCGTCGTTGGCCGAGGAGTTGTAAAAATAGTTATTACAAACACTACGCGCAGCAACATAACACTCAAAACTGGCAAGTTATAGCCAACGGTGATAGAACTGCGGACGTGGCAATCCCAGGTAGATAAAAAGATAAAGGGAAGGGTTGGTAAGGTATTGTTTTGTTTCCGTACTTATTGTTTGTGTGAATATGGCCATTGTGTGATCGTAGAGCTGACGAGTAATGAATACACTAAGCACTTCATTTTCTTTTTAATTTGTAAATTACTCTCGTGGTATTTTCAGAAAAAATTGTTGAGGTGACCTTTCGTGAAACGCTTTATGGTTTATGGGCATTTCTACGGACACGACTGATTGAGCTACTGGAGCAAAAAAGCAACCTTAAAAATTGAATGACGTGCATGAAAAAAATCTCAATTATTTATACAACTCTAGGCTTGATGGAGAGCATATTAAGAAGACCGTCATGTTGTGCATATGGCCTTAATTCCAGTCCCAGAATTTACTCGTTTTTGTTTCATAACTTTTAAATTAATAACTTGCTCATTATTTTACCTTCATTCCTGCAACAAGGGATAAATAATGAAGCCATAACAGTGTTTATATTAATTCTGAATCCTTTAGTTTTCATACAGTGACACATTAAAATTTTGTCCGAGGTGTGTGCCTCAATTCGGTGAAATTTACTTTTATTCACATAGAGCACTATCTACGCTTAAAAGAAACGCTTACTATTGATTCCCGCCATCTAACCGTTGCGCCCGAGCGGCCGAGCACTATAGACTGGGGACCTTTTGCATTCAGGAGCAATTTTCAGAGGTTCGAAATCATTCGGTGTTTTTGATATAGGGTAATTTCTGAAATCGGTGTGCCACCTCAATTATGTTTCAGAAGTATTTTTTGAGATTTGTGGTAAAATTATTGAGTGTTTAACTGCTTTCTGCCTTTATATTTAGTAGGAATTACTGTTACTCATATTATTTTTGAGTAATTATATGTATTGTGTTGTTTTCTCAATTCTGTGGATCTCAATTCCGCGGAAAAATGGACACCGAATTGTGATTTAACTATGATATTATGGATTTTGTTAATAGGCGCTATTCATTTATTCCATAAAACTATTATGCTGGAGATTGTGTATGGCACTGTCTTATTTTTTCTAAGACTTAGGCTAATTTGAGTTAAACTCTCTTTCTCTCACAATCTAATAAACAGATTGAAAAAGTGTAGACATAGCACTTCGTCTTCTTAAACTTAAGAGCTTCTCTCTTGTCGGTGGAGCAATTGCCTTTGCAATAGCAATTCTTTTGTTTTGTTTGCCTTTTTCTTTACATCCTGGTTATGACATGACATTTACTTTTTCCCTTACTTGGTTGAAATAACTTCTCCTAGGTTTTCCTCATTTCTTCCACTTTCAAAAACTTCAGACAGGCAAAATAAATAAATTGGCGATTTTTAATGCGCGAGTCTTCCATCTTACTAATAGTAGTTTGTATCGTATTAATTGCAATAAGAGCGATAAAAATACACTGAGGTAAATGCTGATCTTTAGTTCTATCTAGAAATAAACATCATCATAATCATTATCAAAAGGGCGTCCACTACTGAACATAGGCCAACCCCACGACTTTCCCCAGCGACCAATCACAAGCTCTGCATCAAGTTTAATCCTGCGATCTCTTCAAAGTCATCTGTCCTTGCCTTGGACATCCTACGCTGCGTCTTTGGTCAAAGGGTCTCCAATCTAGAACTTTTCTGCCCCAACGGCCATCAGTTCTTCGCGCTATGTGCACTGCCCTTTACCACTGAACCTTACTAATTCTCAGGGCTATGTCCGTTACCTAAGTTATTCTATGTATCTCTGTTCTGATTAAATCTCGTAGAGAAACACCGAGCATAGCCCTCTCCATCGCTCGTTATGTGATTTTGAGCTTCTTTATGAGGCCCATAGTAAGAGACCATGTTTCGGATCCGTATGTCATCACACACCTCCGGTTTGCCAATGATATAGTCGTTGTGGTAAAGACGCTGGACAGCCTTGGCACTATGCTCAAAGAAATGGATGAAAAAGACGAAAATCATGTCAAGCTCCCATGGTGTACCTACTCCAGTATGTATTGGAAAGTAAATTCTTAATGTTGTTGGCGAGTACCTGGAAAAAGTAGTTCAATTAAATTTTAGAAAGATATCCACGAATCCAACTCAGCTGGGCAGCGTTCGGGAAATTGTGCAAAAGTAAAAGATGAAATATGAAACCAAAAATTGCGCACGGGCGGGATTCGAACCAGCATCTTTCTGGCAATCCGGGCCAACTGCTCTTCCAATTGAGCTACCGTGCTGTCGGTCCGACCGCGCGAAATTCTTGGTCTCATTGATACGTCATTGCGTGACGTGCGTTGATATTTCATCTTTTAAGAATAAAATATGACACTGTGAGTGTTAAAAATATTGTAAAACCATTGTGCAAAAGTATCTTCTCGTTTTAATTACCGCCGTGTCTTCAACCAGTGTTTGTTACCAAACATTAACCATGTTAATTACATTTTTTGTAACATTTCAAAGAATCAATAAAGAAAGGCACAAAAGCATAAAATAAACCATTACCGATACACCAGCAGTTATTTGACAAAACGCTTTCGGTATTTATGACATTGATCATTCTAATACAGTATATTTTTATAGGGGGTCATCAATTTTCAATTCATTTTCTCAATTTGGTGCTTTCTCAATTCGGTGCTTAACTTTTCTCATAAACCACTCAACAAAATTTAGGCAAATTGTTATTTTTAGATTCAGGATGGGGTAAACTTAATTTTTTTTTGTATAAATTATGTTAAACACCAAATTACAAAACAACCACCGAATTGAGAAAAAAAGCACCCTTCTGTAGAAATGTCCTTATCCATCGATACTCTAGGCTGCATTCTTGGAGTAAATGTTGTTGTTAAGGCAACCACACTATAAGTGCCTATCTATAAAATTAGTTTTTAAGTACTTATTACTTTGATCCACAAATGCACGCTTAATGTACTGACTGCACTAAATAAAATGTTGTCCTGTAAAACAGTAAAACCTGACACAGTCTCCATCTTCCCCTTTGGAATTGCCAAAATACAGGTATGCACTACGCACTGTATTTGTAACTAAATGACAGTTTTTATTGGATTTAAATAAAAAAAAAATATAGTTCAGTATTATAAACTACTTGAAAAGAAATTGAATCGCATCATAAAAGTTACAAATTTCAATAAAAATATTTCATTTTTTTAAAACAGTCTTTAATTTATACCCGGTATCAATTCGAATCGGGTGGGTAAAAATAGCATGTTTTGGATATTTATCCAGTGGCTGGGTTTTTATCCGGTATCCGGGTAGGCGTCCATCTTTACCAAGGACACACTTTATTTCGGTTGATGTGATGGTATATACTGAATGTGTATGTTTTCCTTAAAACCATAGAGATTCCGAACTTTGCGTTCCACTTGATGGCCGCGACGACAGCCACTGACAGCCACGCCCGCAATGGCCATCTTTGGCGTTCCACTGGACGACTGCGGTCGTTGTGGTCGCGGCGAAAACGTCTTACTTAAGGTGAACGCACACTTATCCGAGCCAGAAGCGTCGAAGAAATCCATTTTGTCTCATGAGATAGCGCTATAACTGACAGCTCAAGGTAGGAGTGAGTTAGGGTAAAGACAAAAAGAGGTGGGCATTGAGGTGGGTAATACCATAGAATGTAGTATAGTATAGAATGACAAACGCGGATTTTCAGCGAAACCAAAAAGTTACTTTACATGTGTGCGTTCAATAGTGATGTGTATCTTATGGTGGTCCAAGTTTTATCGCCGAGGTTACGATAAATCATGTAAATTGAAACAAAAATAATTAAATTAATGCACTTTTAATAACATAATACTTTTTATTTGATAAACAAGACAACTTATTTTTTTTAAATACATATTTATTTATTTATGTATGAAGACTTGCTAGAAGCACTTATACACGTTCCAACATAGACCTTACCACAGCACAGCTTCGGGACAGTTGTGTGGGCCAGTGCTAAGAAGAAGCTGTGCAAGAATTACGGTTACCAAAAAAAACAGTCAAAATTTTTTTCGATACTGATGGCGTCATCATTTAGTCAAGCCCTAGTGTAAAGAAACGGTTTCTTATTTTACTGAAAATATCTGAATTATTCTATTGGAAACTTTGATATATGGCTGCAAATCACAAAGCCGATTTCACTCACAAATTTTATAAAATTTGGAATTAAATTTTTTATTAATGATTCATATTTACTGGTGAAAAGTATGATTTTCGGGATTGTATCCTCGGCGCACTTCACAGTTGCTGAAAGCACAAGCCATTTCATCTGAAATTGTTATACAAAACTTAAATTATAACTTTATCCATTCATAATTTTTCAAAATTTCCAGCGACGGGAACTTGACGTTTCCACTAAATCCATTATTTCCTAGAAAACGGTCTCGCTGTCATAAGGTCTTTCGCTGTCAAATCCCATAGAATTTCAATAAGTAGCACGCTCTTTTTAAAGCGAAGATTTTTTTCTTTTTCTATGGGTAATACCGACATGCATGCACGCACCGACTAGTGATGTACCGTCGGCAGGTTTTAGTATCCAAATATTTGGTATTCAGCGTGGGTCGGTACGGGTCGGTAAAGAATACCGTTTTTTTTAGAAACAGGTAAACCGGTCTGTATTTTCTATTTATTTATTTATTTAAAGACTTTATTGCATAAATCATGGTGTACAAAGGTGGACTTAATGCTAAAAGCATTAGCAGTCAAACCTTTATGCAGAGAGATGGCAATGGGTGCAGCGAAAATAATAAACAGAAAATAAATAAAAAGCAACACTTAACTGATATGTATAGTAACAAATAAACCAACTTAAACTACTGCAATAACATATATTCTATAAACATACTTGAACTTACACACAATAAATCATTTATATATAAATATACATAATATATACAAATATTATGCAAATATCTATTTTTTGAGGAATGGTCGGACTTTGCTCTTGAACGATAACTTCGACTCGGTCCTCCTGACATCCAAAGGCAGAGAGTTCCACAGTCGTGTTGCCGTCACTGTAAACGACTTGGAGGGAGACGTACGTGGATCGGTGAGCCAGCGTGCCTAGCCGGAGATTGTTGGAGGATCGGAGAGATCGATCGTGAGAACTATCATGGCTTTAAGTTCTTCGGACGATGATTTTATTTTCGAGAGTAATAGGTAGGTACTTAAAATGTAATTAAATATAAGGAGAGTTGGTGTGTCGACCATGAATAGTTAAAAAAAACGAATACAATTCTTAACACCATCTATTTCAAGATAGAGCAAACCCATCCTACTACTATTATAAAGGCGAAAGTTTGTAAGTATGGATGTATGGATGTATGGATGTATGGATGTTTGTTACTCTTTCACGTAAAAACTACTGAATGGATTTGAATGAAATTTTACCACAATATAGCTTATACATCAGAATAACATATAGGCTACAATTTTTGAGGTTTCTAATGTGAGGTCGTAAAATTGCGCTACTAGACGGGACGAACCTGAAGTCCACGCGAAAGAAGTCGCGGGCAAAAGCTAGTACTAAATAAAACAAAAAAAAAACAAATTTCAAATATCAAACAAGTAAAAAATTAACAAAAGTACTCGATATCGGTATATTTATCTGAAAATTGACACATTGCGTCTTTATTTCGCATCGCACCTCAACTTGAATCAAACAGTCTTTTTAGACCATTATTGCCCTCAACTCATTCATGGCATGCTCTTCACCCTTAGAAGATGTCCCGGCGAGTCGTCCGAGGCGACTGCATTATCCGCGCCGAATTTGATGACGTCATCCGAAATCGTCTAGGATTTTTGGGGTTCTTCCCGGATCGGACGATTCGACGCGAAGAAGTATGCGAGGGTTCATGAGATTTCATATAAAGATTTCAAAATTAGTTTCGTTCGCCTCGTTCGGCTCGGATAAGTCTGCGTTCACCTTTGGATGACATCATCACTAACGCTCACTCACGCCATCATGTAAGCTCATGTAAGCGACGCCAAAACGGTGACCCATGTAGGGGTGAGTCGTAGGGGTGAGTCGCAGTCAAAATCATATTGAGCGGCGAAATCGAAAGTCTCTAAGTGTCAGTATCTGAAGTTTCTTTTATTAGCATTTGTTGTTTTTTTTTCTATCCGCTTGTACTCTTTTAAAGTTCTTCTTATCTTCATTTTATATAATACTAGCTTTTGCCCGCGACTTCGTTCGCGTGGACTTCAGGTTCGTCCCGTCTAGTAGCGCAAAAAATGAGTTTTTTTACGACCTCACATTAGAAACCTCAAAAATTGTAGCCTATATGTTATTCTGATGTATAAGCTATATTGTGGTAAAGTTTCATTCAAATCCATTCAGTAGTTTTTACGTGAAAGAGTAACAAACATCCATACATCCATACTTACAAACTTTCGCCTTTATAATAGTAGTAGGATAAACATAAAACCTTAGTGCCCTTTGTCAGGCCATTTCGCATGAACGGCTGGACCAATTTTCCTTTATTGGTTGCGTTTGTGATTGTCAGGAGAAGGTTCTCATGACCATGAAAGAAAAAAAGAAAATTTCGCGGAACTACAGAAAGTGAAACGGGAAATTGGCACTCGTGAGCGCTAGTGCCCGCGGTCGTCGTGGCGGATATCAAGTGGTACGCACCCAAAATAACCTTTTTTTTGGCACATCACTATCTATCTATCTAAAATCAATGGCGTCACCGTCAATGACCCAGCCCGCTACGTGATTGAATGTAATTTCCAACTGTATTTACAACGTGTTGAAGTGTATTTTGTAGTTTGATATTGCAATAAATTCGTAAGGTAAGTTTTAATCTTATTCCTCAAAACTGTAGTTGTGTTATGCCTGATAACTTTATTGTGTTCTGACTCTACACAAAATGGACGTCAAATCGTATTGTGACGTGATTATGTAAAGAAATAGTTACAATATTTATTTCTACTCAAAGAATTTTGGTATGAGTACCACCAAATAAGCCATATGAGTGAGCAATAATATTGTTATTCTTGGGGGACACACCCACGCGAATGGAATGCGGATTGTAAAAGGTAACGTCGTGCTATGGCAACTAGCTTGTGCTGGGGCATGGCGATGATTCGACAGTCATGGCACCCTGGGTGCGTAGGGATTGTACGCCTACACCTTAGGCCTGCGAAATCAGTTACTCCACATATATTATTCGGCGTGTTGCTTTATTTACATGACAGTCAATCGGGTCATTGCCCCCATTAATTTCCACCTATATCCAGTGTTTTAACTTCCTTTGGCTATGCGACTTATTTAGAACAGTATATGCTGTATGTTGAATAGAACATCATGTATGTGTCTTATTTAAGGTATTAAGTACTTAGCTGTTAAAAAAGAGGTAATTTGGTTTATAAACTATAATATTACTTCAAAGTATACTTCCTACAACATCAACCATATTTGCATGGTAAGAAAGATATGTTGCAGAACTTCTTGTTTATAAATTTTGCTTTGTTTTCATAATTCATTATGGAAGATCATTTTAAAACAATGGGAACTCAGCCAATTGTAATAAGAACTTAAAATATGCTTTCACAGATTTGTTCTGGTATCCGATACGGAGTTATATGCCCATATAATATCCGAAGCTTGTGCGAATGCATTACTATTTTATTAATAGTAACATTCCCTTACAATTAACACAAAAGAAGTTGTTGACTGTCCAATTTTATATGGCATCATAATTTTGTGGTGTATAGGGATGATTTCGTTTTTCAAATGGAAATGTTAAAATATATTTTAAATATTTTTATGAGATCTCTAGTTTTAACCCTGTCATTGGTTTATCATTTTGCAATTAAATGTGATACCTATATAGTAGATTTATCATTTGTGTGTCAATTTGTCTCCACGCTATGTGTTTACAAAACAATTAGGCCATCTTTGAACTATGCAGATAATGCATTATTATCAAAGCATGTAAATGTTACTATTATCACCTTCTTAGATTGTTTCATTTACATAATTGCTTTCTTTTCTTTAAATAATTCTAAGATGTGCTGAGCTTAAGCATTTAAATTATGTTTTAATTTTAAAGAAGATTGTGATGGATGATGTATGCATAATTTTTTTTATATTCTTGTGAACACCCCTTTGTAATAAATCCTATTTATTTTGTAATAAATTAATGATGATAACATACAATGTACTACTATGATAAATCATTTTCAAATCTACTTGTTCTGATTGACAAATATTATTGTTACAGGCAACACTAAAAGTTGCTATGGTGAGCAAACTCTTTCAATATACAAGACAGAGTTAGAAGTGACTATAGATTTAAATATTTGTTGTGAAGCTACAAAATATCAGAGCACTATGCAGACTATCAAGTGTGTGGTCGTCGGCGACGGGGCTGTCGGAAAGACGTGCCTACTCATCAGTTACACGACAAACAAGTTCCCCTCTGAGTATGTCCCCACAGTGTTCGACAATTATGCAGTAACAGTCATGATTGGTGGAGAACCGTACACACTGGGTCTCTTTGATACTGCAGGTATGCTTTTAAAAATAATAAATGTACTGAACATTTATTATTTTCAACTTTGATTAGGTAAAGAATTGTAATTAATATTACCTCTTTTGGTTTACAGGTCAGGAAGATTATGATAGGTTGAGGCCATTGAGTTATCCACAAACGGATGTTTTCCTTGTATGTTTCAGCGTGGTAAGCCCAAGTTCCTTTGAAAATGTAAAGGAAAAGGTAATTATTAGATTGATGTAATTTTGTGTGAATAAACAATTGTGGCACTAGTTACAATATTGGGTTGGGTGGGTGTCTCATGTGGTCCATTTATTTATTTCAGTGGGTACCAGAAATAACTCATCATCAGCAGAAAACACCATTTCTACTAGTTGGGACACAAATAGACTTGAGGGATGACCCGGCAACAATGGAGAAGTTGGCTAAGATAAAGCAAAAGCCTGTCTCGCTAGAGCAGGGTGAGAAACTTGCGAAGGAGCTCAAAGCTGTGAAATACGTCGAGTGCTCAGCTCTTACACAGGTTTGTTCACTTGAGCTATGCAGTATGCAGGAACGTTTGCGGCCATATAACATTATACATTTATTCTGCACTTTGTAACATTGAACAATAAAGTCATGTCTTACAATTTCAGAAAGGGCTGAAGAATGTATTCGACGAAGCAATACTAGCAGCGCTGGAGCCCCCGGAGCCAGTCAAGAAAAGGAAATGTGTACTGTTGTAATGTGCGGGAGCTGACGCAGCGCAGCGCTGCCACGACACCAATAACAAAACCTATATACTAACATACACTGTAATATTCAAATTATTTTTATTACATAATTACTGAACAATACACGCCATATAAATAAAAATAATGAATATTACAGTCGCTAAACATGCGTCTTAAAGCTGGACATATATTCTATTCAGGCCTGACAGTTTTCCATTTATTATAATGATATCTAAAGGACAATTTTATACTATGTCATTTGTCTTTGATATAAATTAATTTTATTTGTAATTATTAAGCCATTTATACCAATATTAATATGCATTATATAACAAAAATAAAATGGTTACTGAACTTAATTAACTATGAAAATAAAATTGTAATGTATGCATTTAGTTGTACTGTTAATTTTAATGCAGTCTTTGGTCTAAAAAATTGATTTGAAATTCGAACGAGTTTGCTAGACATTTAGCAACTTTATGCACAACATTTCCTATGCACAGTGCAAACTATGCATTTTATGAGTTTTGTAATGGCTGTGTGCTGAGAGCCGGCTACTTTGTGTGTCATTCATTTATGATTTCAATGTGTTCTTATTTTATTAATTAATGTTTTAGTAAATTGACCTAACAGATTGTAGCTTTATATAAAAACAGCTTCAGAACACCAATTACTAATGTAGATTAGCATAATTATTTTTCTAAAGTAAGCTTGATAATGACTCCATTTATTAATTATGAATCGAAAAACATTTTAGTGTTTATACAGAGTATATTGTGGTTTGAGTACATATCGATTTTATATGGTACAAACAAATTATCCAATTATGCGATGATGATGTTGACTGAACTAAATAATTATTCATTCCGTGCGAAGCTTTTGCATTTAAATAAAATTTATTTTTTCTTATTAGTGTGACACAATATGAGTCCCTTGCTCATCAATTCGAAACTTGAGATGTATACTCTGTATAACGCCACTGAATTACCGCACACATAGCGTCCAACGTACCAGATCGACAGACTGACAATCACAAGCAAAATCGCAATCGGCGGTACCATCGTACATTAAATTGTCGGCCGTACGTAACAACTACATTATGCAATTGTTTATCGCTACTGTTAGCTAGATAAATACATTTAATGATCTTCCCATGACTGCAGTAAACAGACATTCTAAATAAATACCTTATGAAATAGTTATACGGTATGTTATGTGTGTTAAGCGTACGTGTCGCTACTGCTCAGTAGTCAGTTGTGCTGTCCGAGCTCGAAGCGGGCACAGTCCGACTCGAACGTGAGAGATACAGGGTTATCAAAGATTCGCGAACTCTTTATTCTGCTGCAAAGTATTTTGTAAAGTTAAGGAAGTTTTTGCTGTGCGATGTGTTAATTTACAATTATATGCTTTTGACTCATGTTGCATTGTAAATCTTGATAATCGAGATTACCGCTGTGACTTCACGGCCCAGCCCTGCTTGCTGTGACTATATCGCAAATTAATCTAATCATACTTAATGTACGAGACTGTTGGCGATGAGCATTTCTCCAGTAACCCTGTATCGTCTACTAGTTTGTACCCCGTTCGTTTTAAAGTTAGCATCACAGATTTGTAATGGGTGCAATATACAGGGAGTCCCGTTTGTAGGAATCCGATAGAAATATGTTTTGTATAATGTATATAATTATACTTACTTTATACATTCTTCCTTTTTCAGTAGAGGAGTCAAATTAACAGTAGAACTTAGTTTTTTTTTCAACATTGGAGTCCCTGTATTCAATAAAGTTAGTTTAAAGACTTCTTCGGCGCTAAAGTAACACGATAGTATTTAACAAAATATTTGTATTCAAGTTTTTTTCGTATTATGTATATAGAAATATATCAACGATTGGATTGGTACGAATTTGAAATAGTAACGAGTTCTGTTCTGAGGTATTATTTATTTTGTGTTCTTGTATCTTACAATACGCGCGAATTATTTTAACTAAAATGTACGTTAATTATTATTGGATTTATTATATTTTCTTTGTGTCAGTAAGTAGTTTTAGGTTGTATATTGCATCAATAAACTTAAGAAGAAATCGATCTTTGTTATTGGTGATTCACATTCTCTTTCATGAAGAGGCGATGACGGTGGTTCAAATTTCAATCTTAACGTCTTAAGAGCCATATGACAGTCTGGAGATTCTCAGATTTTACCGAATTTATCAATGTGTGTGTGCGATTTTATATGTCCGGGACACAAAAAAATGTTAACTGTAACTAAACAATTTTGATACTTTATCTCTAGGCAGTAGGCTATGCGTATGATGAACACAGAAAATGATGGTCTTATAAAAGTCGATGTGATAAATTAATGTTATACCAGTTTTTTTGTATTTAAAATACCTATTACGAATACAGTGAATACAGTTCGGAATCAGGGTTCGCGTCAATTCCGTTCACGAACATTTTCCTTTTGATAATTATATAACTAAATTCACAGATTTAAACACAAACGTACAGTTGGACACTGTTATGCAAAAGGGTGTCAAGTGACCTAAAATCAGGTATGGAGTTATTGGTACCACTGGATTCGCAAAAATGTCCTCTAACTGGTCGCCCAAAGGTCGAAATTCGGAAAAAATTATATTAAAAGTTATCTCACAAAATAACGTATTGCGAAACAACCCATTGAGTATACTGATATATGCAAAAAGGTTTCATGTGTTCTTAATACCGTTTAGCGATTTATTATTGCTGAATTTATTTTAACAAAAAGGTTTCAAGTCCATGTTTATTAGTGGAAATACTAAAATTATTGTGTTTTTTGAATTGTTGATCTGTCAGGTTTAAACAGCTGTCGTTTTTTCTTGCACAGATCTTTAAATAATGACTAAATTAACCTTAGTTTAAGATTTTTGACCAATGAATAGGACGACAAGTCATCCTAGTCATAATTTCTTTAAAAAGATTATTCAACCTACTAACTCCTAAAAATCTATCCAGTTTGACTTACTTTAAACAAAATCATCTATGTATTCTAAAATCCTTATAATAGAAGAGAATTTCTTTTTGAATTAACTTTTTAAAAAATACAGATTTTTCTAATGATTTTACGAAGGCATCTTATTATTTTTGAATAATATAATAGTGACCTATGGATGTAAGAGTCTTAAGATTATTATCTGTATTTTTAATAATCAAATCTGGCAAGAAGAAGCAATTTACTGCGTATTTGGAAGTACATAGTACATACAAATTAAAAACAGAATACATTTTTGAATATAGGTCTTGATTGATCAAACTATCACCTGAAGTTGTATTTTATACTAATTTCGCCATGGGAAGACTGTTCATTGATAATCAAGTATTACAAAATGCATAGAAATACGCAGATTAAATTACGCAATATATAATAAATAATTATAGCAAAAAAAAATAAAAAAAAGTGTGTGGATTTACTAGAACGTTAGAATTATTGAAAGTGACGCTTTTTATAAACTTCTACCAAATAAAACAAATGAAATTTTAATGAAGAAACCATAAAAATATAGAGAACTGTGTCGTTGAAACTGTTTGACTATAAAACTATTACTAATAGGATTCTTAAAAGAGTTTTGCAAAAGGGATTTAAAGTACTTTAAAACCTTTTAGCAAATTATTTGCAACGATATCCTATTAAAGCAAAAAGGTTTTAAGTGTTTTAATTGCATTTATCTACTTGTATAATTATAATTCACACAAATGAACATCAAATACATAAAATATACATCTCATTCTGTAGTTATGCCAATTTACAGGCATGTAAACCGTGTAAATACGAAGTTACAGCAATTTTTAAAAGTGACGACCTTGAAAATCTTTAAACGCGTTTATCTCGAAATGACCAATATGTCACTTGACACCCTTTTGCATAACACTGTCCAGTTATAATAACGTAAAAAACTTACAGCATAGAAAAAACGAAATGCATCCAAAGGGTGAAGACATATAGAGGCGGGTAACACGCACTGACCTGCAACGACTAACCAGTGTTGTGCCGTGTTGGCTATTTCATGGAATTGAAATGCTTTATAGAGACTTTTCCGACTCAAGTCTTGATTTGAATCTTGTTTTAAAACAATTTTCTAGTGTCAGTCGGTCCTTATTTGGATTGTTGTAACGAATTTCTTAAATATTTCGAGATTAAAAATAGATGACTTGGCACATCACTAGTCAGTCGGTACAGGTTGGTACCGGTTATCTGCCTCTATATGTCTTCACCCAAATCGTGACTTCTCAGAGTAGGTATTTTTTTACGAATGTAAACTCCACGAGAAACGGGGACTAAGGGTTATTGGTGGATGATGCCATTGGTTCTGCGCTTGATCTACCACGTGTCATACCAGCTGGATGCTATGAGGATTTATTTACACATAAATGCTTTTTAGTGTAACGCTGTTCTTTGATATGATTTGTATTTTGATAAAGGAAATATGTCACAAGTTATTATAGCTGACATTCAGAAAATGTAGTTAAGAAAATTTCGATCAAGATTTCAAGTATTTCATGCATAACAGATGATAAACAAGAGAATTTTATTTAATTATTTGGTTTACACCGGTATTATATCATTTTGTCCATATACATTTTTCAATAATGAAATATTATATGAATATGGACTTGAATAGAACCATGGAACTTCATTGCATTTGCGTACAATTTGAATACAGGTTCATATTAACTACATACACATCACATGAAACGCTTCTATTTAAACAAGCGTTTTACTATACAAGTTTATAGTTAGGTTGTGGTTGTGGATTGTGGTAGAAAGAAAAGTAATGTTAAATAAGCAAAATATTGCCCTATTTATTTAGGTTTAAACCATTGAAACACTGTTACTAGCGTATGGAATTAATGCCATGAACAAGTCCCACACAGTATGGAATTGACGCCAATGGCCAATGGTATGTACGTACAAGTGCGTATCAAAGGTTGTGGAACTAAATAACGTCTATATACGGTCTATATTAAGAAAAACTGACCTTTTACTTTTTGTCGTCCGTTTATTCTTACTCAAAATCCAAAGCACGAATGATGTAAGAAAATTTATAAACTTACTTGTTTACTACTCAAAGTCAGATACTTAAAACAAAAGCCCTTATTTGTCTTCAATTTTGTTGGGTTAATGGTCACTTCACCACCATACTATTTCAATAAAACCGACTTCAAAAACAAAACACATTAAAAAGTCTTAAATAAACTCTTGAAAGGACTCCATTTCAGGCAAACCATTTCTTTTTGGAGTCGATGCCCAGATAGATGTCGCTTAAGATGGAACTTGAGAGAGCCCATCCGATGGCACTGACTTCAAAAAGAAATGGTTTGCCTAAATTGGAGTCCTTTGAAGAGTTTTAGACTTTTTAGTGAAAAAATATACTTCGACCACAGAAAACTTTGCTTCATATCCAATCTCGGCGCGCCCCAGCCCTGTTTTATAATAACTTAAGGGGTAAGAGGTAAATACCAATTCAACAAAGTAAAAATCATGAAAATCGGTCTACCGTTGTTGAACTATAAAGTAGTGTTACTGATATTACTTTATTTTATATAAATAAGGTTATTATTTGCAACCCCATACATATGCAATAGAATTGGTACTATTGCCTATTCTTGTCCTTATTAATTCAGTATTTGTCTAAAATTTACATTTAACTGTTTGGTGATAGAAACAGTTTGCTCATCATATACCACAATTTTATTTTGTAGGCAATTTTTTATTATTATTATTTTTGTCGATAATTTTGGTCCTAGTATCTGCACATTTTGTTTGATCAAGTTTCGAAAATACAAATTGTATATGATAAAAGATCTTCGTTAAAACTCATGAACCTCTTGAAATAGTCACCATACATATAAATCTTTCTTGTTTATTAGTATTAATAAGGATTCCTTTCTATGCAAGTTTACATAACATTGATTAACCATTTAAATACAACTACTAATCGATCGATACAAAAGAACGAATACTTTTTTGTTATAATTAGAGACCATCGACGATCCAAATGCACTTTGGCTTTATGCCTGTTGCATAAAGCCTCAAAGCGAATTGGTCGCCGTATAAAAATTGTGCAAAGCGTGATATTTTCAAATTTGGAATTAGTATCATACACGAAATAAAAGAGTGGCAGCGAAGACAACGAGCGACACACCCTTCCCCTCCGAGCGCTCGGCGCTGTCTGTCAAATTTCGAACGAAGATGAATGTTCGTGACAGCTCCAAATCTCAAATTTATAGGTTACTTTAGTAAGATATTTTGAATATATTGCACAAGATAAAATCAAGAATTTAGATGCTAAGTCAAAGATAGGAACCTCTATAACATTGTTTTATCAAATAACACACAATAAGTGCAATGTATCTCAGAGATAATCGCCCGTCTTTAGGTGCGTATTTTATGCCAAAACATGGTTTCAATTTTGTCTTTATGTGAAATAACTAGAGCAATAAATTAAAAAACAGAGTCGAAAGCTTGTAGAGGAACGTATTTCCTTTCATGTTTATGTTATTTCGATAGCTGATGTCAACAACTGATCTGGAAAAGTGTACCAGAAAAACCGTCAATTTGGCTTCTATGATTGCAAGTTACAGGCATTTTAAAGATTGAATCAAAAATTCAGAGTCGACATCTTATGGAGATAGTTCATTTCTACACAATTCATTCAAAAAAGGTAGTCAGCTTAGTCATTTTAGGGGAGAAAACTACACTTGAACTTTGTTAGAAGGTAGGTGACAGCAGCCTTAACGTTCTATTATATGTCTGGATTCAAATGTACTTTTATGCTGAGCATCTTTATATCTTTTAGAAAACCATTTTTCCCGAAATATAACTAGGTTTCAAATGATGGAAATCATTGTTTACGTACAAATATCTGAAAGAAAGAAAATACTTTTATTGGACCCAACATTAAATTACATACAAAAAGCAGACTTACTTGAGTCGAAATAGCACCCGTAAGTCGTGGCAGCAGAATGCATATTATCACGACGGTGATTTGTAGCGAATGCCTTTGTGGGACCATCTCTCTTGACTGGGCTGAAATAACTAAAGGTAGATGTCCCGGGATACTATAACACAGGTATTTTATTTTTACCTTAGCGAAAGAAAGAGAAAGAGGGTTTAAAGTAGTACCAATTATATGGTACCTATGTTAGGCCATCGCTTGGGGATTGACGATTTATTTTATTTAGCCCAACATCTGTAAGGATGATGATGATTGTTAATGTATATACATGATGTGGTTTAAACAGTTGCTGTCACTGTTCATGTCATTATTCAGGTTGTTGTCTTCCACGCAATCCTATCACTCATCATTAACAGCCAAAGGGCGTCCACTTCTGAACATAGGCCTCCGCTACGGATTTCCACATCGACCGATCAACCAAGCAAGCGGTGTCTGCTCTCTGCATGCAGGGTGATAATGTCGTCTGTCTATCTTGTCGGTGGACGCCATACACTGCGGCATTGGTCGAAGAGTCTCCAAATCTCCAATTAAGAACTTTTCTGCCCATCGGCCATCAGTTCTTCGCACTATGTGCGCTGCCCATTGCAACTTGAGCTTACTGATTCTCAGAGCTATGCCTGTTAGTTACCACAGGTTAGTAAAAGTATGCCCGTTACCTCAGTTCTCCTATGTATCTCCTCATTTCTGATTCGATTTCGTAGAGAAATACCGAGCATAGCCCTCTCCTTCGCTCATTGTGTTATTTAGAGCCATAATAAGCAGCATAGCAGTAGCAGTTAGAGCCATGTTTTGGATCAATGTCATCACTGGCTAGTGCAACACATATAACTCGTCGAATATGTATTAAAACAATAATGCTTTGAAACGAGGCTTCCTAATCTCTGATTGCGTTTCAAAGGTTTTCGTTTTCAACCTGGGATGGATTGCGATCACGTGTGTGGTGGTGGGTGTATCACCGCGCCCTGTAATTACGCCAACCTCTTTGCTCATTTTTAAAAATGACTTCCATAGCTCATAGATTTTGAAGTTAATGCCGATGCTATCTTGTTCAGCTTGGTATTATTTTGACAACTTTGACGTAATGATTTTTTAGTGCTTTTACTATTAGCATATCCTTTTTAAATTTATTAATTAGTTGTCAGTTTATTTTAAAATTAACACGAGAGCACAAATCGTGTGGTATGAAAATTTCAAGTTAATATGGGCGACGGTTTAAAGATATTCAAAGGTTAGTCATAGAGCAACTCATAGCTCAAGGTACTTAGGTTTATCAATCTGACCTCTCTTTATGTGGCAGAAAACAAATACTATTACAGTGGCTAGTTATATCAGTGCGAAGACGTTTGATCCTTACCGTTTGGACTGCAAATTTACGAAAATTATGAAGATAAACCCAATCCTCAACCAACACGATGGCTGACGACGTCTGATGTCTTTCAAGTGCAAAATGGCGAAATCAAATGAATGTTCGGATATTCAATAACACATTTGATTTATTTATATGAATTCACTCTTCCATTTACTGATAGCATCAATTACCTAGCTGTGTGGAAGATAAAAACATACTGTACCGACCCCAGATGAACTGAGGGCAGGGCAAGGAATTGATCACAGTTATTAAATCCAGTATTTCCATAGTCACAACGACTACGGAAAATATGGATTTCAACTGGTCTGACTGACATCCCAACCGCGTTGTTGCTCTAGTTCGTTATGAATAAGATGTGTATACTCTTTGTCAAAGATGGTTTAAAATATCCTTAACTTCTTAGATGGAATATTAGTCCTAAATTTCATAGAATATTTATAAATCTTCGCAGATAAGCGTCACAAAAGCTCCAGCAGTTTGGCTGGAGTAGTGGTAGAGGGAACGCGCTCCGAGAGGAAACTCGATATAAGGGGTACGAATCTTTACCTACCTATATAATACATATTCCGTCAAACCCCAACGACTTGATATGGGTGGGCGATAGCAATTGATTGGCTCTTGTCTGGTATTTAGGTGTTTATTTATAAATTTTTTTTACCATAGACCAGTATTTTTCAAGGCTCTATGCAATTAAGGGTCCCGTTACACACAATGTCTATGAATAATTCGAATGAAGAACGTCATTTCGTAAGAAGTATCTATGTAACCGATAATAGCACAAACCTGAACTTATTTGGACAATAACAAACAGGCCCTTAGCAGTTTCTCTTTATTTTGATAAGTTAGACGGTATGCTCATAACATCATTATATACACACTGCTCTTTCAGCTTCTATACCGGAAGTGGATGATCAATTTACACTTGCAGAGTCTCGCTGCAATGACTTACAGGAAAAAATCGAATTGGTAAAAGGTTTGAAGAAGAAAAGAAAATTAAAAAAACGGAGGTACCTACCTAACACTTGTAACTAAGAACTTACTTCATACACATTTACCCAATAATCCAAAAAAAAGATTATTCAGATTTAAATTAAGACTAAGGTATCGTACCGGATCAATTAAAAAAGCAGGACTCCATTATTGAAAGCTGTCTTTTTAAATTGGTCAGACAAGGGGGTTGTAGTTTGAAATATGAATTGAATATCCTTCCAAACTTATTGAATTATTAATTTTATCAGTATGACGCGAGTGACGGACCCGACTCCGGTCGCTGCAGAGAACATACCTTTCATCAGCGTTCGAACGCAGCCCAAGAAAAGTAAGTACTTTCATAGTTGATTTTTGTTTTTATAGTGTTTTGTCACTATACAAACATAATAATATAAATTGCACATGTAAATATCAACCGTGACTCTGTGACAGACGAGGAATCGAACCCCATGTCTTACGCTATCCGGGCGTATGCCTATAATACCACTCGGCCACCGTCACATTAACAAGCCTGTTGAATTTTGCAAGCGCTTTTTTATAACGCGTAGGCTGCGTGACCTCATCACTGTTGATTGATTGTTGGTTGTTGATCATGACTAATTGTAATTTCATTTATTAAGTCTTGGTATTTGGTTCTGAAGTTTACGCGAATACCTACTAAGTACTTATTGATTAAGACACTAAGGATTTATATCGTGCACTCTTATTTGTAATTAAATACATGACGTTTCGAATTACTTATACCTACTCGTAGCAGCCGTGGTCACAGGCAGACTAAATGTGTAATTATTAAAGTCATACAATGAATTTAAAGCTCCACCAAAGGTATTTAACAAAATCACATATTTTGAAGAATTACTGTATGGATTTTTTTTCTATTGGTATAACTTGGCTCCTTTCTCTATACATAACTCTTCTTGCCCAGTCCCTCCCAACATCTTCAACTCAAGAGCTGTGCTCTTGTCAGTGGAGTAATCGCCATTTTTTTCTTGTAACTGCCTTCTCCTTGACCTCCTGGTACGACGTGACTATTACTTTTTCATTCACTAGGTCAAAATGACTTCTAAGCCTTCCTCTCCCCCCCTTTCCTTCTACCTTTCCTTCTATGATAATCTCTAAGAATATGTCATATCGTATCAGGTGTTCTATCATATTTCCCCGTCTATTTTCTATTATTTTCTCCTAACATATTTTACCTACCTACATCAACTCAATAATGGCATAAAGTTTATCATACACCACGTAAAGTTTAGAACTGGATAAGATATGTAAGTGAGGGTATTATCACGTAATAATAATATTATCTTTTCATTTGATTGACTGATTTCAGACTTGAGATTCGATTTTGACATTATTATTACGATAATCATCACGTTCAAGACAGAATAATCCATTTAATTTTCTCTTAAAGTAAATTACTTAACATGTTAGGTATTTTTTTTTGTCGAAATCGTTTACGTTACATAATGAATCACCCTAGTATCTCTATCAAAAGCTGTAAAGTATAACCTAAGCAATAAGGTCATCTGGTTTGATAACCATGTTTTAATCAATAAATTACATCTTATGCTTGTCATATTTTGAGCAAAATCACACATCTCAAGGTTGTCTAGAAGAGATCGCTTAGAGCAATGAGACCGCCTACATTGTACGTTTCTTTAAACGAATGTGTAAAATATTATGTGTGATGTGCAATAAAGAGTTATCTTATCTTACCTCTGCTCAGGAGCCCAATTTTTGAATCACTCGCTT
Organism: Pyrausta aurata; assembly: GCA_963584085.1. NCBI lineage: Eukaryota > Metazoa > Arthropoda > Insecta > Lepidoptera > Crambidae > Pyrausta > Pyrausta aurata. The sequence goes on from OY757251.1 coordinate 4,456,950, forward strand.
GGATATGGCGTGTGATTTTCGTTCGAAAACACATTAAAAATCAACGGAAATCACTCAAAATCTAGACGAGTGAGCACCCACAAAATTAAACAATGATTTTTCAAATATTTTTTGTGTACATTACAACTGGTTTTCATTAAAAAATTTGACTTTAAACATTGAATATCACACGCCATCTTGACGCGAGTGATTCATAAATAGAGGCCCAGGGCCCCTATTTTTGAATCACTCGCTTGGATATGGCGAGTGATTTTCGTTCGAAAACGATTTTTTTCTATGACTTTTGACACTACGTCGAACGAAAATCACTCGCCATCTTGAAGCGAGTGATTCAAAAATAGGGCTCCAGCTCCGTTTCTATGGCAACGCAGCCTAATGCCTATCTAGGTGAAGCGTTATACCGCGGTAGCCCTTCTTATTTCAGAGGTGTCGCTGAATGCAGCAAGGTTGCGGCGGATGGAGATCGCGCCAAACCCGACCCGAGGGTACCTCGATCCGGCCACGGTGGAGCAACACCGCATGGTCGGTCAGATGCGCGGGTACAACCAGGTAATTTGGTACTTAGTATTACGACATAAATTACACAAAAAATTCTTAAAGATGAAATAAGAAATAAGAATTAACTCGTCAAGTATGTGTAAACGAGACACAATAAAAATTCCATTGTTATGCGACTCTCGGCATTCGTTTGATACCTGACTGATTACGAATAATACACAATAAATTGTCCAGGTGGGGTAGAGTCGGTTCCACTATATACCCATTTCCCATCTAGTGTCATACTGGGATTGTTAGAAATAAATACAAAGAACTTGTTCAATTCCTTTTACTGTAAAAATATCTGTTTTTTTCTGAATGACATCATATTGTTTTTCATTTACTCATAAATTTGACAACACAACAATAAAGTAAAAAGTATTCATGCAAATAAACCCAACAGGGATAGTATTACCACCGCAATGGGTGCCATCCACGAAGGCGCGCCCCACTCTTTTTTTGATTGAGGAATGCGCGGGGTGCGGGGGGTGACACGCGCGTCAGTTGCGAGCCGGCCGTCATTCAAATATTCAGACTCTTCACGAAAGTGGCTCTACTTAAATTATTTTTAAAATGTCAAGAAAAACCCAGTGTGCTGTACTAAAAAATAAACCTGGTATATTCTACTGTCATTGTTAAATTTACTGAAAGAATTATAATGGTAACTTAAACACCATAAACAATTTTAAATAAAAAAAACATTCGGTACTTATAATATTACCGGTATGTACTTTATCGGGGAAGGCTATAAAACATCACGCTAAGGCCTACGTGTACGAAGAAAAAACAATTCACGTGCATGAAGTCCCGTCGGACCGATAGTTCTCTTATAAATAAAGTTTTTAAACATTTTTTCAAAACCTTCTTACGTATTTCGTTTACGCCAATAGTAAAAATGTTGCTTGTGCTATTTATAAAAAAAAACTCTTCTAGTAACTAACCACACCTACCTTAAACTATATCTCAGTAGAGCATCTTTCCCTTTGAGTGTATTTTTTGTAGTGTGCTTGTCATTCATAAGTCATTAGGATGTTCCAAATTCAATTCAAGTGTTGGAAAAAGCTTGCACACAAGTACTATAAACGATTTGGACGAGTGGTGGGGCGCGCCGTCGTGGATGGCACTATCTATAATGTAAGTAATATGTATATTTAGTACTAATTATTGCAGCTTAGCCTTAAGCAGTTTAATTTGACTCTATAGTTCAGCTCGCTTCAAACTACATTGATTCCGAGTAAAAAACCGTGGAAACACACACACACACACACACACACACACACACACACACACAAGTTCAGGGGCCCTATTTTTGAATCACTCGCTTCAAGATGGTGAGTGATTTTCGTTTGAAGATGATTTATAAGTCAAAGAAATTTACTCGTTGTCGAACGAAAATCACTCGCCATTTAGAAGCGAGTGAATCAAAAATACGGCCCCAGATGCCTGTACCTACCTATATAACTTAAATCGTCCCTGATGTTACTTTGTTACGAGTTCTTGCATCTAATATAAACTTACCTTTGTTATCTTTTAATTACTTACTTCGCTGGCTCAGCGACCCGAAGTGGTTCTTGGCCTTAAACTTTTGGCTTGGCTCTTGACATTAAAGTGTGCCGTTCTTTCCTTATTCTGTGCCAAATCTGACCAGTCTTAATCTTTTAATTCTGTACAGGCGGGAAGAAGTCCCGGCTGTTCAGTATATAAAAGGTTAAGATGGAAACTAACTCCTTATTGGCGTAGATATCCCTTTCGCTAAGATACTAAGTCCCTAGAGCCCTAGCCCAGCTTAACAATAGATACGTAGATATAATAAGGATGATGTGGTAGGAGAGCTGCTCCCAGGTCGCCCAGGGTAGCAGCGTCAGGACGGTAGGTAGGTGGCGTGGACCCGCTGCCAGTCTGGCAGACTCACCAGACTGATCATAGTGACGGCGAAGGGTGTCTTGGCCGCAGCGGAGGGAAATGAGAACCAACACGGACGGTTGATATCTGATTTATTGCTGTTATGCTACATGTATTTATTATTATTTTATTGTATGTAAACATATGAAGGTTTCTGCTTGTGTGTCGCCGGTGAGAGCACAGAATATATAATAGAGAGTGCCGACGTTGCTTGATGGGTTCATCGGTCAGCCGCTGCGATGTAGGTCGCTGACGCCGTGGTTGTCGCAATGTACGATGCTAGCTCGTACAAATTCTTTGATAAATTATTTACATTTTATTTATTTGGAAGACAATCATTTAAATGAATACATTACAAATACTTTTTCAATTGTGCAGCAAAGACAGCACTCGGATCTGCACCCCGGCTCGCGGACGCAAGCGCGCCGGGCGCGAGCGGACGGTGATGGTAAGCAACATTGACACTTTTTTTTTATAGTATCTAGGCAGACATTTGGCCCCAACCTCACCTGATGATGTGGCCTAGGATGGATCATGCCTGACTAGTAATAGCCTATTCACTTTTTTCTTGAATTCGCCCAAATTATAATGTCTAGGAAACACTTCAGCCGGCAGCGAATTCCACTCCCTAGCCGTTCGCATGAGAAATGTAGATCGAAATCTATCAGTGCGCATTGCTGGATGTCTACGACGTAAGGGTGGAAACTGCGCCCGCGTCTAGTGTTCCGCTGGTGAAAGGGGGCTGGTGGAATCAGGTCATGCAATTACTTAGTGCAGTACCTCACCAAGACGCCCTGACGACGTCAGTGAGAATAATTTATTTGTGTTTTTAATAGGGTACACAGGTTTACAACACATTTTTATGTGCGGCCTATTTACCCGTTAGCAAATAGGTACCATGCAAATATTTATTTGACAACAATTAACTTCTAATATAATTAAGAGTAGGTGTTATTAATTTACATTTACTTACACTTGAATTGTGACATTAGTTTTCAATCCATTGCTTTTGGTAAAAAACTTTTAACACGTTCCGGGACAGTGAACGCCTATCTAGGCGTGAAAACAATAATACATCTATTGTGTCTGAAACGTGTAAAATTATTAAAAATTTAAAACTGTAAATTTTACTCGCCCGCTAAGCAGATACTATTGAAATGTATGGTAGCCAAATTGTCGCCAAGTTAGTTCCCACCATAAATTTCCTTAATAAATGCTTGGACATGTAGCTGGCGTCTTTGCCAGGCGTCTCGGTGAGGTATGACACTTATATCTTGTAGTCATTGACTGAAATTCAATTTAGAAAAGGCCGGCGCCGAACCCGTCTTAAAGGTGAATTAACATCATCGGGCGTCATATGCTTGAAGTCACGTAATCACGTTCCCATTTGTCATATTCGTGCACACATCAATACGAATATTTGCATTATTGAAGGGTAAAGGCGTAAACGTTGATTACAGTTTTTATGCACATTGGTAATTTGAAACCCCTACCCAGCCACATTTAAGTAATTTTTCAATCATCTATGCGCGTCGCTAAGGTGCTAAGGTAGCTTTTGTGTGGAACTCATCTGCCCGCATCAGTGTTCCCAAGGAAATATAACCCGAATACTTTCAAAGTCAGAGTAAACAACTTCTTCCGGGAGAGCTCGCTCCTTTGTCGACTCTGACTAAGCCCAAGAACCCAAGAGGGTCTAGGCTAGAATCAAGAGCAAACCTATTTTAAATAAGAAAAAAAACCCTCCTGTACTGTTACTATGAGTTCACTACGGTTTTACTCGCTAGCGACTAACGATAACGGTAACGGTACTGTAGACCTGAAAACTATCGAATAAATCGCGAATCCGTATTGGTCTGAAAGGATGATATTCATTCCCTAACATTTATCCAGTAGCTGTAAACCAGCGCGAGAGCGTCCAGATAATCGACGGGCCGATGGAGGTGGCCTGCGGGGATGACGACTTGCTGGCTGACTACTCCGACAATGACACCTTTGATCTGCGCCACGATTTGTTAGTAAAACCGTATACATTTTCTTAGACATCAATTCCTGCATGAATGCATCCGCATCTAATGTGTTAAAACATTATAGATAGGAGCGAAACTAATCTGCGTCAGTGCTTATGATTACATACTACCTGAATGTCTATATTACCTCCATATTTTTGTTCACATTGTAATTTCATGTATTTTCAGTACAGCTTATAAGTGCAATATAGAATATGTATATTTTTAACAGAGAGATACCTCAGCCGACTCTGTGTCTCTGTGTTGGCTTTATGTTTTTCATAAACAAACTTATTCCAATTTCAAAAAGAATAAACTGTCTGTAATTTCCACGGTCCTTAAATGTTAAATGTTTGAATGTGACAGTCCAGCAGCAACGAAGAAGATTGCTGATGCGAGGCTTCCGAGGAAGGCACCCGCGATGGCCATGAGAAGAAGACATGTGCCCAAAGAGGTGCCGCTCAAAGAAGGTACCTTCTATGCATTAAGAAACCCCCTGTTGTGCCTAAATGTTAAGCGGAAAAGCGAGGTAGAATTCCATGTTTCGAATCGTTGCTGAAACTTTTAGTGTGGATAGAGTGTAGGTAAACGGTAAAGCTCTTAAGTGACAGCTAAAACGTTTATATCCACTTAGATTCAACGCGCGAGCGCAGTCAGTCATGGCCCGCGTTTTCATTTCCATTCTCGTCCTAATCTCGAATATAAATAAAATCTTATGTCCAAAGAATTTCATAGGTTATAATTGACTTTTGTATGATTAACTTAGCGCCGAAACGTGTCGCGGCTCAGAGCGAAGATCTGGAAAGATGGCGTCATGGTTCGGTGCCTTACCGGAACCGACAGCCGAGCAAGGCTCATCAGCAAAGTACTGGTAAATTATTCATTCTCATAATTAGCTAGTACTCTACAAATAAATATTCAATTTCGATAGATAATGGTATGTACTATTATTGAAGATTATATTTGCATCAAGATAACGATGTATGTGTGGACGAGTTAAGATATATATTAGTTAAGATATATGCGAAAAAGAGGTCCTATCGTGGGTATTTCGCTTTCCCTCTCATACTTGCTTAATAATAGTTTTGTGCATGTAAATAAACAGCGCAGCAACATCGAGAAGTACTCAACACTGGGTTTCTGTATCTATAGACAGCACATCAAGTTTTAATATCCGATGTAGTAGTACTCGTCGGCTTGTATCAACGGAGTCCCGTCATCTTCTGCCGGTGTCATGTCTATCCCGCTTGCACTTATCGATAAAGCTGCGCGTTGTATATTCCTATCTCAGTTGACATTAGAGCCACAAGACTCAGTTACTTTTGGGTTGCCTATAGCTATTTTGTGACGAACATTGCCTGGCTTGTTCATCACCATGTTCGTGTCGCAGCGCCTGCGTACGAAGAGGAGCGGCCGGTGGTAGAGATCTTCAACAAATCCCTCAACCGCTCGAGTCCTTCGCCGCAGCGCTGTCATACCTCCCCTGATAAGAAGACCACCAGGAGAGGTAACCTATCGAATCGACTATCAAAAATCTACAAGTAGAGTATTTGTAACCGCACATTGGGCCAGCTTAGAGACGCTCACTAAAAGCTACCACAAGCTGCGAACGGACGAGTTTAACATGCATATTGTAAATCATCAACACAAAATGGGGCGTGCGTGGCCGCTTTCGAGCGACATGCTGCGGATTGGAAGCGTATTGTCGCTTACACATCTAGTAGCGTTTTGTGGCTGCCCAAAGTGGCTTAATGTACGCTTGCTATAGGTGTTGGAACGTTCACCAGCGGGCGAAACCGGCTTTTGTGAGGGCTAACTGACAAACATACTGAAAGTGTGCTGTTGCGAGCTGGGCCTTTTAGAAATATGACAGTATTTTAATTAAAAAATCTTTCTTCAACCTTTTTGGCAACCATATTGAGCTGCTCTTTTATTCTGTCTGGCCATTTTATTTTGCCAATTTGAAGTAACGTTAGACTTTATTAGTAAGGATGATTTTGTTAGTTACAGCAGTGATTCGGGAAGACCCAAGAAGCGAAGATCATATGACGGGCCCATTATGTGCTTCCTTTACAACAGAACCTAAAAAGGTAAATACATCTAATATCTTCGTAAACTTCCTTAACCCTTAGCCTAAATTATTGTAAAAACCATGAACGCAATCGTCACTTTCTTGGAGAGAGTTCTGACTGAAGGCTCGATGGCCCCCTTGAGATTTTCGGGCTAACAGTGTGCGACGCTATAGGGCTATCTATTGATGAAACTATGTGACAGCAGCTTGTTGATGATTCAGGAGCTCTATTTTGGGTAACCACAGGTTGCCGAGGTGCTTGTATTATTGCATGCCAAATTACAGCTTTAGATGACTTAAGCATTAAGTCTAAGAATCTTTTGCTATGAAGAATAGATACAGCGCTACCGCGTTGTCTAAAATGCCTTAGCCGAACTTCGGCCTTTAAGTAGCTGAAAAAGCTCGTTGTTGAAGAATCATTCGATCCTCAGGAGAGTCACAGACAGCCGCGTCGTGTTAAGTACCGCAGCAGGCGATACGAACTGCCGACGGTGGCGTCGCAGATGAAGCAGGCGGGCGTACGGTACTACTACGAGAGCGCCAACACTGCCAATATCCCATTCGTAGTCAGCAAGAGCACGGCGCCATCGCACAACATCGGCGTCAACATCCAGCAGGTATAAAACCTCTTACTCAAGACAAATAAGTTAATAATAAGTGTAAGTCACTCATAGGCCAAAACGTACAGCTGGATTTGAGAATCACCATAATTTTCACAATATCTACTAAAGAAATTCCAATACAAAGACATTCCAGCAAAGTTGTGACACTTGCGACAAGCTCCGAAAACTAGTAGATTTAGGGCCTGTTTCACCATCGACATCTAAGCACTAACCAACGAATAGAGTTATACCGGTGGCAATGACGTTTTCATAGTGACAGTATTTCCATGTTTGAACCTTCGCCAGATAAGTTGGTGGCCTATAGCTATTTCAGAAAAAAACATGTTATTTAGTTTTTATGCTGACAGGTCTTGTGTAATTTTTGGAAGGTAATTGCTATTGCATTAGCTAAGTTAGGTGACTACCAATGTATGGAGTATTGTAACAACATCAATAAATTGTTTGATTTATTTAACAGGTCCTAAATGGCTTGAAGATACAGCAGCCATTGTCAGGGATACCGTTGACCATTGCTCACCATATGGGTAATTACAAGTTTATATACCACCAAATCGAAATGTTTGATTTGTTAAGAGTGTTTTTGCTTATATTTTTCTTTCACTCTATAATCAACTCGTTGCTTTTAGGTTTGGGCCACGTTCCAACGTACGGTACGAGAAGTACGGTGACCGTAAGTATTCTCTTTATGCCTTCGTCACAAAATTGCAGATAAGACAAATCTTCCACCACTAATTCTAAATCATAATGATCATATTGATGATTGGGGATTGGATATGAGGCTAATCTCTCATTTTGCATCCTAAAGTCAGCATGTTATGAACTAGGTCGCTTCAGTGTTATGTCCGTCTCGCTTGCGACGCTTGAACTTAGGGACTCAGTTGCTGACGCGCCGGCTAGAGATCGTGTTAGACCCTTTGCACGATGCGACTTTTAGCAGCGATGCAGTCGCGATGCTAACGCGCGTTAGCTGGACATTGACAAATAATGTACTGTATACTGGCAACTGCATCGATACTAACGTGCAACTGCATCGATGCCAAGTTAAATCTGTTCATTGCGTGAGTCGCGATGCTGTCGCGCGTTTTTAAAACGCGCGTTAGTATTGATGCTAAAAGTCGCAGAGTGTAAGGGGTCTTAGGGAAACTCGTTTATTCGTAAAACAATCTTGCACCAGCAACCGTCACTGGACAACCGCGAGATAAACGTGATAAAGCTGGGGCGGCGCTTGCTGCGGCTGCCATCGTACCGCTACATGTCATACAACCGCCTGTTGTCTCTCTACCGAGAAGGAGACGGGATGGTGCCGCGGTTCCTGCGAGCCATCAGCCGCCCTCACTACTTCTACACCTCGATGTACAAGTGAGTCTTATTTGCTGGATAGGATAATGAACAAGCATGGTTAATCATGCATTATCTTCACTCATTCTTTATTAATCATCTATTTATTGCTTTACCTACAATTATGCCTGAGCATAATACGGAGCTGCAAAGCAAAGCCAACAGCTACCAGGCTTATCTACTAACTAACCGGCTAAGAGCGAACATGAGTTCACCTACGATATGTTCCATTCAAATGTTGTTGTACGCGTATGAGAACTCTAGCATCATCCCTCATTTTCAATCTCATCCCTCATTTGGTATGCCAGCCATTTTAAAACCAGGGCTTTATCTTACTGTTAGTAATTTTCATCACCAATACCCTATTCTCATAGCTTAATTGATGTTTTAAGCAGCTTGCCAACCCACCGCGACAATCAGGACGGGGCGACGTCGAAGGGCCACTCGGGCAGCCAGGAGGCGAAGCAGAGTCTCGCGGAGTACGCGACTCTCTACCGCGAGTACGAGCAAGTGGAGCGCTGCATCAAGGAAGGCAGCTACGACCCCGAGCTCGAGCGGCGCAAGGAGGAGCTGTCGCAGGAACTCGCGGCGCGGGAGGAACACATTCGCCGGGTGAGTGAACTAGATTTTGAAAGCTTCGTTCTCTTTGAGATGTGCTTCGGGATTCGCCCAAGCTCGCTACCAACCAGTAGCCGCGTTTAGTCGCCGTCATCGTGCGAACACACGGCCATTGTATTAGTAGCTAAAAAATAATGGCTTGTGGCTGACTGAGACACTAATAGGCATCAGTGGCCATGAATAGGGGCTTGATTGAGCCACTAGTGGTCACCAGTAGCCCGAATAGCGGCTGATTGGTGGTCGCGTCTAGTGGCTTGACTGAGTCACTAGTGATTAACAGTGGCCCAATAGTGATTGTGGTTGTTGACCGCGTCTAGTGGCTTGACGGAGCCACTAGTGGTCACCAGTGACCTGAATAGTGGCTGCGATTAGTGGCCACGTCTAATGGCTTGATTTAGCCACTAGTGGTCATCATGGGCCACAATAAAACCTCGTTTTTTGCAGGTGGTGCAGGAGTACCGACCTTCCGAAACGGACCAGTCGACGTTGCGTGCGTCCGCGTCGACGGCCGACGATACGTACCGCCACTCCACTTTCAAGCTGAACCTCGGCGAACCCCCTCAGTAGTCGCCCCTGCCGCCAAATCAATGACTCGACGATAGACACTCCTCGACTATTTCACCATCGACACAGCGGCCGCCCGCCAGTGGCGTCACTACGCCCCGCAAGGTACGGTCACAAACAAAATAGTCAGAGTCCACATTCATCTTTCCTCGAGTCGGTGGCAACTACACTAAATAGATACACGAAAATTTAGGTGTAACATTTGTTAAGGCAATTACTGTGAGTGAACTGGACGTGATACTTACTTTTGATACCTCCTATTTTTTATAGAAATGTACATGTGTCTACGTCTACGAAGTCAATTATACTATTAGAAAATGAGTATGTTTCCAATGGACCATTTGGCTCTAGCTCGACACTGAATCCTACTAAATATTAAAACCACTTCAAATTCGGTCCAGCCAAACGCGAGATATTCGCGGACAAACATACATACATAAAAACTTAGAGGTCGAACTGAGAACCTCCTTTTTTCTGAAGTCGGTTAACAAATGTGAAAGTTTGTGAGGATGGATGGATGTTTGTTACTCCTTTACGCGAAACTTCTCAATTGAATTTGATGGAGCTTTACAATAATATAGCTCATACATTAGTATTATCACATAGGGCTATCGTTCAAATTCAAAATTCAAATTCAAAATCTTTATTTCAATTTAGGTCATGAAATGACACTTATGAACGTCAAAATATACAGTGAAAAAAATAAAAATAAAAATAATAATACGGTTCGTAATACTTTGTTGAGAATCGATGTCTCAGCGAGTGAATCTGCAAAGTGCGCTAGTATTTTTTTTATTTTTAAATAGCCAAGGCATTTGACCACGAACTCACGATGGTAAGAAGTGTGATCTGGTCACTGATAGATCATGTTTGGACTATTAACAGCCTAAACATTATTTTCTTGAATATGTCTAAAAACAGATTCAAATTCCGAATTTCGGAAGGGACTATTTTTTTTTTAAGTTAGGAAATGATAGCAAATTACCCCGCTATAAGACATTTTAATTTGGCACACGATGTATCAAACATCCTGAATATGTTTTATAAAATGAGCATGTAGTATTTTTTTTCTCAAAGTCGAAATGAGAAGTATAATGTTAAATCGGTCACTTTTACCCGAGTTAGGCAAGTTCGCGGGTGTAATCGCGGGTTCGCTTTCCACCCTTGGTCAACACTTGAATTCGCCCAGCGTTACACTTAAATATTTCCGGACTATGGATGCCATAGGTCAACCCAGTCTGTCTATTGGAAACATACTATACTGTGCTGCTTGTTCACCATGAGCTTACTGCGCCAGAGCTAACATCTGATATATGTATTGGAACAATTGAGAGTTTTTTTTCAAAGCGCGCAGCTTTATTTTTTTGTGAGATCTGCTATTGTCAAGTGATTACTTACTTAGCCCTGAGTTTGACACGTTCAAGTGTCATCCTATTTATGTTTACTGTTGCTATTACCTATCTTACTTAAAGCTTTGATAAGGAAACGCTGTCTAGCACATAGTTCTAGACTTCTCTTCAATACATAGGTATTTACCGGTATATGTAAAGGCCCAAGTATATCTCGTTCGATATTCCGTTTGCTAGGAGTTATTTTTATCGAAAAATCGGCATTATTGTCAGATGTAGTTATGTCCAATTGTTACGTCGAAATTAATTTTTTTATGCAACGTAGGCGTCGCTTGTTGCGACGGCGCGCCTCAATGATGTTTTAAAATAAAGTTTATATTACATAATGACGATATTTTATTTTAAATTCAACTAGTCCTTGTGATAAATTACGCTAAAGGTAAATCTACTAATGAGTTAAGAAGGAACATGTATTGCACATGCATGTACATTTTTAATAAACGTTAAATTTTCGGGAGGGCAGCTAACGTTGTTCTAAGGTTGTGCAAAATTTTTATATTAATTTGAGTCGACACAGTGTTATGTTACGTTTTTTTTTTATAAATTAACATTTAATAAATGAAGTCAAATTTTATTATTTACATAAAGTTTAAACATCAACAATAAAGGCAAGAATATAGTAAACCTACAGATAGTACACATAGTGAGATATTATTTATAATTAGTTACTAACAACTAACATTTATTGATACAACTAATGTTAATCGATTCATTTCTGAACATTTACTAGGTAGGTAAGTATTGGTTAAATTGTACAACATTTATAGATACAAGGGATTCACTACAATAATACTAATTTATTTACACAAGAATTCTACAACTTAATATTTTTTGGGTCAAACAAGGTACCTACTTGACATTACACATAATATATTTACTGACTTGTAGATTAATGAAAGATAACTGCGGTGTATGAAACAAGTGCCGATTTTTCAAAAGTCAGTTATAACATACTGACTGATAAAATATAAAGCGACCGATTTCAAAATATTTCGATAAATTATTGCTGACAAATAGGTGACGTTTCAAAATAGCCATATTGTATTTTATTCGACGAATATTAATTAATCAATCAGGCCTAAATCGAACAAGATTTATTTGCGATTCCGAACATTACCTTGCCAGCATGAATATTATTTGTATCTTTTCAAATCTTGCTTTGTTAGTCGCTTTAATTCTGAAGTACCGTTATTTCTATCTCTTGATCACGTGGACCGAAGATTATGTTCGTAATCATTGGTAAAGATATCCATCTACAGTGATCGAGATAAGTTATCATGCGTCTAGTTTCTAGAGTCAGTCGAAGATGGCAGGTTCTCCCCGTCGAGTTTGTGTCGCACGTAGGGCTCCGGTGCCAGGGGCCAGCCGTCGGGGGGTGCTCCGGCCGCGGCCCACGCGTCAGAAGTGGACACCTCAGCCGGCCGCTCGCACACGTCAGGCTTGGCTGGACACTCTAAGGACAGCGGCTTTGGTGTCTCAATCCTGGGAAATGGGTTTCAGTCAATTACATGAACAATTGGGACAATGTTTGACACCAACAATAGTGTTTTCCTTGTGTGTGGCACAAGCACCGTCTTGAATCACGAGCGAAACGAAAGGATTATTATAATTGTGACTTCCTCGCTAAGCTCGAGATACAAAAAAAAAATTTCATATAAGTAACCAAAACACAAAGTATTTACACACTTTTTTTTCTCCTTGGGGTCGTGACTACCTCGAATTTCGAATTATGACCTCTTTGGTGCAAGCTCGTTCGAAATTCAAAATCAAATTACGTCCCTAGAGATGAATAAGTCACGTTGAGTTGACCAAATGTGACTTAAAATCATACATGCCGAGCAGGTGTTGTGATAAATAAATAATGACCTCCTCATTCTCAACTGAAATTAGACATAGATTGTCACTAATGGGTGGTGGAGGTGGTGGTTCATAGTCCAACCAATAGAGGTACTGGTAGCAGTTTAGGTGGAGAAGTTTCAGCACGAGAACAGAGCACTTTGTAGCAAGTTTTAGTACCATTTAGACATACAGGTAGTAGCAAGTATATATATGGGTGTATTCTCTGTCATATCAAGGTATGTAAGTCTTACCTAACACGTTCGGGAGAGTGGATCGTGTCGTTGGTGCTAGATATCTCCAGGTCCTCAGCGTAGCTCAGGTGCAGCTTGTCGCCATCACCTCGCTGTTCTTTATCTGAAACCGTAGGTACATTATTTATTAGATCAACATCAGATTTGAAATCAACCCATTGGACGGATTTTATTGATTACCAGAGTAACTTAATTTGCCATAACAAACAGGTAGGTTGTTTTTAGTAAACGTGATAGTTGTAGAGCGCATACTTTACTGTACAAGCTGTGATCAGCGACATATTACATTCAGCGGCTGACTGATGGACCCACAAACAGCACCATCGGCATTCCCACTGGCGGTACACATTAATACACCTATTAATGTTTACATACCATGTTAATATTATAAAACATCAAAACTACCAATAAATCAGATATCACCCGTCCGCGTTGGTTCTCATTTCCCTCTGTTGCGGCCTCTAGCCGTCACTATGATCAGTCAGTGGTGAGACTACCAGATTGGCTGCGGGGCCATCCTACCTACCGTCTTGACGCTGCTACCCTGGGCGACCTTAGAGTAGCTCTCCCACCACACCATCCTTATCTACTATATAAAAATAAGTCGGGTTTTCCTTCCTGACGCTATAACTCCAGAACGCACGAACCGATTTCCACGGTTTCGCATTCGTTGGAAAGGTCTCGGGCTACGTGAGGTAAAATAAGCTACTCCGTCTACTATAGTACACTGTGTGCCGTCAACGTTAACGGCAGCCTCTGGCCTGCGAGTCTCGACATCTACCGGTTTATCCTCAGCGTCGTAAGTGCGCGACTTACGTGGCCGCTCCTCGATCCTACTCCTCAGAATCCTATAATAGGTCAAGGGATACATAGTGGTACATACCGTCAACGTTGATGGCAGCCTCTGGCCAGCCAAGCGAGTCGCCCTCCACATCCACGGGCTCATCTTCGGCGTCGTAAGTGCGCGGCTCCCTCGGCCGCTCCTCGCGCCGCTCGCGCTCATCGTCGAGGTCGTACCCGAGCATGCTCTCGACGGTGTGGTGGCGCTTGCGCGTGCGCAACTTGAGTCGCCGCTGGCGGTTCGCGCGGATGCGTTGGTATGTCTGAGGATACGTAGACTATTTAGTTTTTAATGTGTAAGTAACACAGTGCATGTTAATCAAATTAAAGTCGGAGTCTATCACAGCCTTTTTTATAAACACTACCTAAAAGTTCTTGAAAGTTACCACTAAGAGGATTTTGATATAATATATTAGCTACTATTTTGCATTACTTTTATTTACTGTTACTATTCATATTTTTTATCTTACAGTCGCGTGTATGATGGTACTTATAGTTCGAGTCAGTTGAAAAGCACTTCTTCTTCTTCATCTTTGTGATGTAATGTCGTAACAAAAGACGATACTCGATAAAATAAGAAATCGACCGAGTTAACTCAGTCGGTTTAATTACAGTCTGCGTATTTATTTATTTAATCTAAAACACAAGCAGGTCACAACCGGAGCCTTTAATAGTGTACATAAAATTACACAATATCAAATAAATTATTTACCACCGAGTCGATTGATTATCAACCGAGTCGTCTCTGTATCATTTCTACACTATAGTTACGATGATCCTCTCACCTCCCACCTGGCGTCCTCGTCCTGGTGGTGCAGCGAGTGCGCGGGTGGCGCGGCGGCGTCCCGCGGCAGCGCGCTCAGGCTGTACAGGTGCTGCAGCTCCTGCAGGAAGTGCGCCTGCGCCACGCCGGGCCCGAGCCGCGCGCCGCACACGCCGCACGACGACTTGCGCTCGCCGTCCGCTGGACAGTCATGAAATTATGTAATCAGAAGTAGGAGAGCAGATGGCATATGAGAGAGTGACAAAATAAACGCCTGTGTGACGAAGTGTAGAACCGTCAAGACTGCGTGATCCTATGAAGACAGAAGTAGGAGAGCAGATGGCATAAGAGAGAATAACAAAATAAACGCCTCTGTGACGAACTGACGAACCGTCGAGACTGCATAATCAGCGATGCAATTGCAATTACATTTCAACGTCTATCTTCAAGTAATGTTAACTATTTGTAAAACTGCATTTATTTATTTTTATGTTATTTAGGAAATCAACAGCTTTAAATTGTAACCATATTTATTTATTGGTACTACATTCTATGGTTATGCCGTATGATTTAGAATTTAGTTCTGGATGAATGGGAAACTAGAAATAAACATCTGCGATCCGTTGAGCTATATGCAAGCGGAATATATCGTGCTTGTCAGTCTTGGGTCTTGGGGAGAGCCACCGAACTAATAATAAGTACAGCACGCATCCGAGAAGAAAGTCGTGGGGCGACGCTGATTGAAGTCGAGGCGGACGCAGCTCAACCGCGTGCTGCCGTGAAAGTCAGTGAGCTGATGTGAGCTACATCGTGGAGGTTACTCACCAGAGAAGAAGTCGTGAGAGTCGGTGCCGGTGGGCAGGGTGGTGAGACGGACGCGGCGGAGCCCTGCAAGCTGGTTTAGCTGGTATCGCCGCGCCCGCGTGGCGTAGTGCCGGTATAGCGGCGCGTGCTGCCGTGAGAGCCAGTGAGCCAATGTGAGCTACTGTGGGGGTTACTCACCAGAGAAGAAGTCATGTGAGTCGGTGCAGGTGGGCGGGGCGGCGGGCTCGTCGTCCTTGCAGGGCCGCGGCGAGGCGGACGCGGCAGAGCCCGGCGAGCTGGTGTCATCCCTTGCAGCGTAGTGCCGGTACAGCGGAGGCGTGCTGCTCTCGTCGCGGACGCTCTGTGACCACCACATTTTCATTCTGGACTAAATGTTTGAAGGTAGCCTTCAAAATCATGCACTACCGCCATTTTACCGTGCAGTGATTTTAAAGTTCTTTTTTTAATTATCATAATACAGATGTTTTAGCTCACATGCACCGGCAAATCATGATTGCCTACTTCGTCGTTAAGATAAGATAAGATAATCATTTAGTGTCTCAAAAAAAAACAAAAAATGTCGTTGTTATAAATATTGACAAAAATCACTCCAAGCATCTCTTATTACTCTCAATCTCTAATCTACCTAGTGACTATGTGTGATGAACTATGAGTACACAAATATGGCCCACCGGCTTTCGAGAATAAAAGATATGAAATTCTTTATAAATTATTCTCGAGTATCTGTATCTTGACCAACGGTTTATTCATTTGTTTTGGATCGAACATGCTCTACCTTAATAAAAGACATGTTTGAAACGGGTAACGGTAGAAACATGTCCATAGTCCAATCATAATATCATCGTCATACCCTAACGAGCACACGGCACGGCTTTAACAAAACAATCTACGATATGTCGCCTGTTTTGGAATACGACTCAACAAAGGTTTGTTGTTGAAATCTGCAACATCTACGAGTGGAATATTGGCTGAAGCTAGATTTTAGATATACCGGGTTTTGTACTGGGTTTAGGCTGTAAATGTGTCTTTTATAACTTTGTCACAAACATGTTCTACCACGCATTAATTTTGCTTTGTCTTTACATGGTTTGTTTATTTTAAGGAATCAACTATTCTTATTATTCAACTTTGACTGCAATATAATTAGTGGCATCTACTGTGCCGATCTCTGCTTATAAAACACCTACCTAAAACCGGTAGTGATGTAGTTTAATACGTGTAGATAGCTTTTTTACTACACCTACTATTCCTATTCACTAAAATAGTTTTTCTTTGTGTAACAAAAAGGTTTTTTTACCATAACATATCTTACTTATCTAAAGCGTACTCACCCTGAGAGCTTGTCCAACGCTTTGGCCCAGCGCATACTGTTCGCCTAAATGGCGGGCGAAGGCTTTCCCAGGGTAGAGAGGGTGGAAAGCGCCCCCTATTGGCCTGAAGGCGCCGCAGCCGAAGCTCTGCAGCGCCGGGTGCAGGAACTGCGGCGCCATGTGGTGGAGAAAGCCTTCCATTGCTGATGAGCTGATAGGCCACATTATGTGAATTAGAATAGGTATATGGTGTTTTAAAAATCGCCAGCAAGGTTTTAAGGGTTGAACACACCAACCACTTACGGCGGGTGCTCAAGGAACGAGCACGATGAATGTGGGGTAACCCTTAGATATGATTTTTACAATAATATTCATCGGATAATTCCAGAGATATAAAGCACAGAAACAAGGAGCATCGTTCAGTTAGGTAGGAAGTTTCGTCACGTACGTAAAAGGCTCGTATTCATATGTCTACAGATCCTGCTCTATGTCCCTGAAATATTAAAAACAGAACGTCTTCATTCATTTCACATATAGCAATTTATAATTGTTTTTCTGTACTTATCTAAGTTTTTTTATAATGCCTATATGTAAAAAGTATGTATTCGTATATTGGTCTACCTCTACTATTTTCCGCTTATTATGTTTTAGGTAGGTACTTACCTACTAAGTTAAACTAGTAATGCTTACAAAAAAAATACGTACAAATTTTACAGTTTAAAAATCTATAGTCAGTGTAATTTTTCCTTGCGCCAAAGTATAACACCAATAAGTACGTATAGGTACTAGGACTACCTACTTGCGCAGCCCATTTTCTAACGAATCTCTGTGTACAAAAAATAACCAACAACGTCACATCTCGTAACTGTAAAGTAGATTTAGACACGTATCCATGAATCCATGTTTGTGAGTAGCAATTAAAATATTTATTTCAGCTATCCGGAAAGTGGTACCCAAACTGACCGTATAAACAAACAGAGATCTAAATTACAACCACAAAAAACATGAAACCGCACAAGAATAGCTGTAATGTAAGAGTGTTTATTTTGACAGCAATGATCGGAGAGAACAATGCTGGGTCTAGCTACAGTAATAACAAACACAGATGATTGCCGCCGGCGGGCGTCCGGGCACAACCATGAGGAATCTTGTAAGGTATGAAGACAACAGATGAAACCTACGCAGGTCAGTTATAATTAGATGTTTTAGGCCCCCCGCTGACACCGCAGACTTTGTTTCGGCCAAAAGTGTGATCCACTATATAAAAATAAGTCGGGTTTTCCTCCCTGACGCTATAACTCCAGAACGCACGAACTGATTTCCACGGTTTTGCATTCGTTGGAAAGGTCTCGGTGAGGTTTATAGCATAAAACGGGGCCGGGGCGGGACGGGGCTGGGGGCGAAACGAAGTTCGCTGGGACCGCTAGTTGGGTATAATGTATCCGCTGATACGGATTCGTGGTGTGCACACTTTTGCAATATAAGGTGATCTAAAGCGGGAACTTGCGTTGTTGAAGATGCGCTCAGAATACCGGTGCTTTTGACTCCTCTCTGACCTGCTATTAGTCTGTTTTCGGCTCTGATTACACTAGAGATTTTCAATTTTGTGCTACGTTGCAGTGATTATTATTAAGACAGAGCCTAAATAAACTCTTAGGTCGACTCCAATAATTATAGTAGGATGAAGTCTTTTAAAACAGAAGGATGGAAAAACAAATCGTTCGCACGCACTAGAGTTCCGAACTAACTGTTCCTAATTAATTATTTGCTGAAATTAATTTTGTTACCGTTCTACAGGGCTATTAATTAATTGTCCCTGCGAACAATTCACCGCAAAGGTAATTTAATGTAGAGTATCAGTAAGTATCCCTACTGCCTAAAATAGTTAATGATTTATTGTTTCAGCAAAAACCTTTGCACCCTCAGTGGAATTGTTATTACTAGCATAAATAAGTAAATACTTAATTTGGCAAGTGATAGTAAAGGCCATTTGGCTGAATAGCATAATGGCATTAAGTATCTTTGGGATGTATAAAATTAATGCCAACAAAAAATATTTTGTTAATTATTTCGATAAATGCATCAAAGTGTGGCTCATGGCCTTTATTGCTAAATTAATTCGTCGACATCATGGAATCAATTAGACCAGCGAAACCGGCCAGGTAAGCAATTGAATTTATGTAATTACCGCTTATATATGTTAACGGTATTGCGTCCAATCAGCGTAACTCCCTATAACAATCAACACTAGACCGCAAACTTGCATATATCATTTAAGTATAGGTTACCTGGCTGAGACCTGGTAAATCCGATCGTTAAATAGAAAGTGAATAGGTCACCGCCGGTGCACTCGACATTTCGCTGCCACCGCGACTCTCATCAATCACTCTGTGTGATTTTGATTTGGAATAACACAATTTACCACCACAATTACAGATAAAGGTCTTTTAAAATAGTTCTAAACTTAATATAAAAACTAAGTAACATTATAAACACAAATACAAAGGTTATTCGAGGTCGGGTTGACCGATTTTCATGATTTGTAAAAAAAAACAAAGATAGTCTTGGTCCCAAATATGATAATAGCCATAAAACGGGGTCGGGGCAAGACGGGGCTGGGATCGCTAGTTTCTGATATATTAGTCCAGTGTATTAACAATTGAACTAGACTAATATCGTATTGTGTTACACAATTGCATCAAACAAAATATGTTGCGATCCCGTCGTATCGCAGCGGTTCGCTTACACCCGTCCCCAACCCTACCAATTAGTGCAGCGTAATGGGTCAAGTACGTTCGCTTGTAATCAATCGAAGCAAACAAAGCGCCTTTGTGCCTCCGTCAAACATAGCAGCCACCGTCTGATCCGATCATGCTTTTGTCGCAGAGCGTCTACAGACAGGATCAACTCCAAATGCAGTATTTTAGGGATTTAAGCTATTAACTAACTTGTTCTACTCCAGTACATATACAAACAAAATATAGACCCTTTAAGTAAACAGTGATAAATCCTAAATGCTTTATATTTATTCTGATGGAAGATAAATGTATTGTTATTTTCTTAAATCGAACCAGCAATGTGTCCAGTAATAGATAATAGAGCGTGACATTGTCCTTTACGACAACGAGTTAGCGATTTTGATATACATTGATTAGGGATTATAACTATGGATTAATATATCTCTGAGTTAAAGCATTTTAAAACACTATGACCAGGTGAAACTAACTACGTATACTTTGTAAAATCATTAGTTAAATTTTTTGCTTGTACTACACAGGCCACACACATATCTTACACGTTCAAACGACTTCTGAGATCGCTTGCACGTCGAACGCGGCATTTGTTTTAATAAAGATTTTAAAGATTGAGACCCGTTGAGGTCACGGATTGTATCAACACCAAAGGACACTATCGGCCTGTTTCACAATATCGTAGTAATTGGTTCTAGTTAGCGTTATCTGCCCATTATCTCATACGAAATGACGTTTTGAATTATTCTTTGTTTAGTTATGCTTTATATGGTGAAAGGCCCCTATATTTTTCGAAAATTACTATGGTAAATCAAATATTATATGCTTTGGACTGGTTTTCGCGAAACTATTTTACATTTGTTATTTTAGTGCACTGTGAATCACAATTCATTTACAATAATGAAGCGTCGCGGAGCAGTGGTACTTATCCCTGTTTGTTGCTCCCCTGTCCCTTTGTGTTCAATAAGGTACTGAGAAATCTGTGTCTGTGTGGATGCACTACTGACCTACATAAGTAGTTGTCTAGTGTCACCAATGCCGACTAAACGCACACAACCGAATAGTTGGTTTAAAAAATATGTATATCCAATAGGTAAAACATTTCTCCACACCGTTTTTTTGTTTCGTCTAATTGTTTGCCAGTTTGTTAGTTTCAAACTAAACTGCAGGCAAGTTAATAAGGGCCGATTGTCAGATAAAACATAACAGACTGTAAAATTTAAAGCGACATATTTCAAAAATGTCAGTTTCGTATGATTGCCGACAATGAGGGCCATCGTTTTCGTGCTCACTAGTTGGCACCACTGTCGCGTGAGGTCCAGAATATAGCTTTTATGGTTTTTAAATTGTCATGATGGAGAGATAAAAAAATCAAGTTTGCCATTAAATCTTAAATTACAATACATGGGGCATGCCGCAGTCCAGATTTGTTAGGAAAAGAGGAGTAAGTACACAAGTTATTAAAGATTTAACATTTATTTTTTTAGACCCACTTTTAAAACACTCTCATTCATTGATTCGTAACTAGCATTTGCCATAATTAATGGAAATTATTGCCAAATATTCGAAACATTAATCTAAATAGAAATAAACCCGCACATCTAACCCACAAACAGTGACATTTGATATTTCGAAGACCTCACGCTACACAAGCGCCCCTAGTGGCGAATTCATACGCGTTAGCCCTCATTAGGCGACGTTTTCAATTGGGCCATATTGCTTCTTGTTCGACGAATATTTCTTATGTAATTATTGAAAAGTCAGCCCTAAGTGAAATAAGTTTTTAAAGCCAATGCCCGTTCTTTCAGATTTGTAACTAGTTTCGGACCGGCCAGTTGGTGCGTATCAGTGGACGGTTACTAACTAGTGCTCTTGTAAACAAAAGAATAGCTCTCCGGAACGGGGGCGGTAAACACAGCAATGTAAACGTTATGAAATGATACACGCGGCACTGACGCGACTACCGGTTCTATTTGGGTGTACTTACGGATACACACTTCTCATGCACAAAATTAAAGCTCTGGTATGAATAAAAACGTTTCATTGAAAACTCATCGGTAATTTAATAACCTTAAGAATCTAACTGACGTGTTACTAGTAAAATCCTTTTTTTTGAGTGACGTAATAAATAATGAGCTGGGCCCCTATTTTTGAATCACTCGCTTGGATATGGCGATCGATTTTCGTTCGAAAACGATTTTTTTTCTATGACTTTTGACACTACGTCGAACCAAAATCACTCGCCATCTTGAAGCGAGTGATTCAAAAATAGGGGCCCTGGGACTGATAGTTAGTAGGTACTTACATTGGATGTGTACTTGATTGACTGTATAAAATCTTCGGATTATTTGTTTTAAGATTAACAATCGTCAAACCATTTACTTGATGTAGATATAATTGTCACTCATTCTGTATCTACAAAATACCTTATACTACTCTAACTAGCGCGTTCTCTAACTTTGTCTTTTGAAGTTTTAAGATCCTAATTTAAGATTTATAGCTCAACAATTAAACAGAAATCGTATAAACGCACAAGCACATTGGTAGGGGCACTAAACACATTACCGATCGCAATTGACCAATAAAAAACTTTCTAGGAGAGAAAAACATTGTGACCGCTTGATTTATGTTTAACTGTTTATCAGAAGCACCGGTTGCCAATATCCTTGTTGCCCTTTTGCTTAAGAGCTTTCCAATTAGGATTTTTATTGGGGTTCTTACGCCATTCAATATTTCGAATATTGTATTTATTTAAATAAGATAGTTGGCACCACCAATCATTGAAGCCAGATTACAGAAAAATCAGAGTGTAACTGTATATCCCGCCACATACAAGAATTACTTGGAAACCTGAAAACATATAAGTGCATATTCAAGTATATAACTAATTCAGTGGAATTTATTTGAAGAATGAAACTGTAAAGTGAACTTTAAAACTGACTGCGGCCAATGGACAATTCCAGGCTACGAATACAAAATTTAATAAAAAAATATTAACTGTCAAAACAAAACTTTTCTATAGAAAACTTCACAACACTACGGGATAGATTTCTAATGTTTACAGAGCTATCTAATTATGTAAATTAAGAAATAGTCAGTTATAGTGGATCTAATATATTGAATTTTCTTTAAATATTAGAATCTCGGAATTGTTGGTGCTTGTAGGCAATTCGATTCAAAAGGCAAACTTAATAAATTACCTGTAAACCAAAGGAAAGAAGCTATTATTTTTTAAAGCCTCTTGATTGACTATAATTTTTTACACATAATATTAATGACTTTTTTCCTATAAAGAAAGGTTATCGGGATAGGTTCACCCTCTTTGGGAATCGCTGGCTGAATGGAATGCTTCGATCGTTTCAATAAGTAGCGCGATAAGAATCATGGCTGGGGCGGCGCCGCCCGTGGTATGCAATTAAATCTTTTTTACAATATACGCCCGTTAACTCGAAGTGCACAGTGAAAAATTACTCTATTGGCTAATCGGCCGGAAAAATATGTGGCATATTCGTTATTAGGATTTGGAATTATGACCCAACTAGCTTTTGCCCGCGACTTCGTTCGCGTGGACTTCAGGTTCGTCCCGTCTAGTAGCGCAAAAAATGTGTTTTTTTACGACCTCACATTAGAAACCTCAAAAATTGTAGCCTATATGTTATTCTGATGTATAAGCTAAATTGTGGTAAAGTTTCATTCAAATCCATTCAGTAGTTTTTACGTGAAAGAGTAAAAAACATCCATACATCCATACAAACTTTCGCCTTTATAATAGTAGTAGGATGTCTAACCAACGGAGAGCGGCATGGACCGGCCCGTTTAGCGACGACCCGGAGAAATATGGGTGCCATTTTTTTATTACATACGTAAATGTCTTTGTCAAATAATAGGCTATTATAATCTTGATGAATCTAGTTACTTTTTCTAATAGAATTGCGAAGAAAAATACACTACACACAATTACATTATGAACCCAGCCATTAATATAAAAACTTAGTTCAATCACACTATTCTCGCACTACCGAGTAAAATATTGTTAGAGAAAATAAAATATAATTATGGGTAAATAATTATACAATCGCTTCGCAAATTAAGATAAATAACTTGTTACCATGAAATCAGTGGTAAGCCATTTCTAAATTATTTCCTGCTATCCGCCGATATCTGTAAAAAATATTACAAGAAATCTTCAATTTCTGATTAAAATTCAAATTGTGTGAGTTGTTTTGCTGCGCTCTTTTTCATATTTTGTGCCATATTAGATGAAAATTTGTTGTTATAGCAAGGACCTTCATTAAATAAGGTGGTCTACTATACAAATACTACTATACATATATATAATAATAATATTACAATATTGCTTGAATCATATCGTGTCAAGATATTCCTATACAACATTACTGAGCGTTAAAGCAATTCGGGCCCAATTTTTGGTTCGTGGTATTAATAAAGTTACGTTACCAGCGGTTGAATATTTACGATTGTGTGTTTTGACCATATGACGCATAAATAATAGCCATTGTGACGTTCAGTTAAGGTAGTTTTCTTCAAAACACACACAATCGCAAATATTCAACCGCTCTGGTAACTTTACCATTACTATCGATGAAAAAACTGGGCCTTAGTTGAATGAAGTAGCTCGCGGTTAAGGTAACGAAATACGTCGACTAATAAACAGGACGTTTAGTAAGATTCAGGCATAAACTAGCGCCTGAGACGCGATGTACATACATTGTATTAGTTAGCCATAGTATAACAGCCCGTTCACACATAGTGTCCGTATTAACGGTATATTATTAATTCTAGGTAATAAGCCATTGAATACTGTGTAATGTGTAAAGTCGCTCTATATATTACAACTATATTATAATAGCCCCCTAGCCGAATTCGACTACGGTGGATAGTCACAACGACTAACTGACTGCGCGGAACATATTATAGTGCACAAGTGTGTGCGCATCTCTCATAGCTCATAGCCCGATGGGACAGCCATCTGACACGACCGGAGAGAAATCAGACGCAGGACCAAATTTCCGAGGCACGGGAGTGAAACACCACCAACTTCCAAACTCCAGGCTACCCTGAGAATTTCTAGACAGAAAAACCTAGGTTTATATTTTTGGCCCGACCCGGGGATCGAAACCGGGACCTCTGGCGCAGCCGTCGCTTTAAAAATGCGACCCTCTCACCGCTGCGCCACCGAGGCAGTTAAAACTGTATTCGCCAACGATTATAAAAATATACATATACAATAAAATAGACAAGTTAAACGGGTACTATGTGTGAGAGGGATCTATGTTAGGACAGTTACTTCACTATTATAGCTATTGCACCAAAAATTTAAACATTCTAATGCGCACTAAACGATTAGATTATTGTTAAAAAACATCACGGTGCGATTTATTGGAACGGGTTAAATTAACCACGTTATAATTAAATTAACGAATGAGTTATGGAAAAAATAAAAGCTATTTTAATGTGCATTTAAACCCTTTAAAACTGTATACAAGAAGTTTTTATCGTCTCTGTGTTTTTTGGCCATTTCCTTTGTTGTGCCCTGTATTAAGCACGGCGGATTGCCTTATCATTTGGAAACATAAGATCTTCTAGAGAGGAAGAATTGGGGCCACAGGACGTGGTTTACGAACCATTTCTTTTTCATTAAACAAACACGCAATTAATTATAAATTTAAATAAAACACATGATCTATCGGCAGATCAGTTCTTCTTAAATTAGGTTTTATTATCATTAATCTATGATTTATTCAAACTGAACCTAATATTTTTCAACCAAGCAAATCTATATTCCTATATGTAATGTATATTTTTGATTTTGAATAATACCAAAATTATGTGGTAGAAAAGTAAATTAGTAATATGAATGCTTTTGTTTTGTACTTTAAGCACAATCAACAAACTCAACTCCAGTCATAAAACTTTTTAAACTGGTGTGGGCAATTTATTTTCTATCAAGGAAGTAAATCTAAATTATTAATAGGACAATTATTAGAGCAAAAAACCTAGTCAACAATTATTATATCATTTATTATTATTGTTATTATATGTAGATAAGTAATTAATTATGGCTACGACGGCCCGGTCCGTAGCGCGCGGCGCGCTACATTCTTCCGTAGTCCGTAGCTCTTTCTGTAGCCACGATTACGCTACGATGAATTTTTAAACTTTATCATCTTGCACAACTGAATTGTAGCATTAATTTATATTGATAATTTAATTAAATACCTAAAAATATAAGATTATTGAATATCTCAATAAAACTAGCCCTACGAATGTCTGGTTTTATCGTAGCATAGATATTTCGTAACAAGGTTTTATCGTAGCAAACTTTGACTATAATTTAACTGTTTGAATACCCAAAATTAGCAAATTGCAAAAAAAAAAACCTATCTTCCGCAATTTTTCTTACATAAAAAAGGTGATTTTTTCTTACAGAGATTTACTTTTGCACAAACTCCACGCTGCATAAGAGCCGTAATTACCATTAATGCTCGACAAAAAAAGTTTAGCGCTCTCACTTTTTTTTAATCACTAATAAAAAATAAAAAGCTCCACTTACCTCGTTCGTGGTCTACCCGTCGACGCAAGTTGTGTGCCGTGTCACGGAAGGCGCGCGTGGTGGCGTCGGGGCGCTCGCGACG
>OY757251.1:4483451-4568303 GCA_963584085.1 Pyrausta aurata
GAATGGTTAGAGATTTCTTATTTTTGTACCCTGAGCCAAGCGGTGTCGCGGGTTCTAGACCCGGTAACTCAAACATGTATGGTTTACTTTATTTGTAAAATTGACTTTTAGTTCTACTTGCAGCCTATAAATGCTTAATTAAGAAACTGGATACAAAGTCTTACTACTTTCTACTTTTTATCATTGTATTCAAAGAGACGAAATGAAAAGATGAAAATCTATCACCTTCTTCGTATGTTAAAATGATTTGAATTTGGAATACGAGCTCGTATGCAAGATGGAGGCAGTGTTCGCTCCGTGTGCGCCTAAAACATGCAGCAGGCAAAGAGGTTTTATTAATTCGAAAATCGAACTGGCCAGCACGCTCGGAAACGAAAAGGTGGGTATGGCTACATTTTACCAGTATTGTCTTTTTGCCTGAGCAATTATTTCTGGTGATTGAGTAATTATTAATCCTGAACTATTTTTTGATGCTCAAGAAAACACAACCTATTATCTAGCGACAATATGTATGCAATTTTTAGCTTTTAAGTAAGGAGATCATGTGTACAAACAAATCAAGCTTATTTCTTAGTAAAAGGTTTGTAGGTATGTACAAATAATATTAAATGATTAGGGTCACTATTCGTAATACTCCATATTATATTCATTAGATCCATCCTCGAACTACCTTAATCTCGTGCTCTTATGGGTAAGTATAACAAAAACGTCTGTAATTTTTATTGTGGTGTTACTACGAGAGGCATTTTCAGACATATTTTCAAGGGGGAAAAGGACAATCCGGGATCCCTGTTGACGAGGCATGGAATGCATCTCGATTATGGAACGCCATTTGTCAAGTTTTTATTGGGCACCCTAGAACAGCTTCCATTGTTGGCTGCCCTCGCCCCGCGCGCCTGACCCTCGTCTGGATGACGGTTATTCATAATTTTTATAACTTGTTAACATTTTGCGGATTATTTGCGGCGGCGGCCGACACCGCACCGATTGCCCTTTAATTAAAATTCATCCTTCCCGCTCCTTTCATGCGGTTTGTGCAGATAACCTGTATGTAAGTAAGGTTATGCATATGTTGAATGCAAGTTAATACGTCCGGGAAATATGATTAGTAGGCACGTAATATGCACATGTTATTACGCATACTTACATTATTTAATTATTCTAGCATATCGCCATACCGATTTTTTAAAGACTATAGCTCGGAAATACCTTATGTTATGCCTTTTGTCAGCGCTTTGCTTTAGTATCCTACCTGCTTTGAAATTAAAACATATTTGTTTTCCAACCCACGTCTTTTATATTTAAATTAAATAAATTAGACATATAAATATTTTTTTATCAAAAATAACGTTAAATTATGTCCTTTGTTTTATAAGTTTATAACAGACATAAATTATTTTTTATTGAATTAAACCTGTTGGAAAAAAAATATCCAAAAAAGTCAACCTTCTTTGTAAAAAAAAAAGTATGCCTTGTTTGACACATCAAAACTTTTGACATTGAATTGACATTTACAGGTATTTGTAAACTGTTGTAAATATTTTGTTGTTTTTATTCTCTCGCTGCTTTGAGCTCGTTGTTTGAGCTGCGTCTGGTATATTTAAGTAAAACAAAGTGTAGTTTTCTTTACTCGATGAAGGATATAAATGGTGATTTCGATCACGGCGTTGTGAATGCATTGATGCCGTCCATGCATCTTATGCCTCAATGGATATCAAGATTATTTGATGATTGTGGGGAAGAAGGTACGCAACCATTTTTTACTGTATTGGCCATTCTGCGTCGTAAATATAAGCTCCTAAGGGACACGTAAACATGTTTAAAATATCTTAAATGTATTGTAGGCTCATTAGGTCGAGTAATTCTAATTTCAACCCTGAGTTTCAACCTTAGTTTCAACAATCCTGTAAGACCGTTTTGCGAAAAAAGTTGAATGAAAATATTGTAAGTGCATTGTTGCAAGTGCCGTTGATATGCCAAGCGCCGATTTGCCATTCGTGTAGTTAAATGTAATAATTTGATGGGCTAAATTAAAAGTAAGCTTTGCTCCCTAAATCGAAACTTATCGGCGTTTGTTGTTTATCTAGGTGGTGGGAGTTCGTAGATTTACGAATGATCGTAATGGCGAGAGCCATCGCATCGCAGTCATTCACAGTTTTGTGTACGAGCTCGTACGCCGTTAGTACACCAACACATTCGCATGCGGCAGCGATTAGATTAAACGATACGGCAAGGATACAACTATCATAAAACTAGCTATGTTAGAGCGAGACTGGTATGAGAATTTCGTATGCCGCACGCGAATGCGTTTGTGTGCTGACGTCGTTACATACACCAAATCGCAGCCGCATGCGTCTGTCGCTTAAGCGACGCCTACAAAGGATCCGGTGTTGTTTATATCCTGTGAAAGCAGTGCGATACATTAAAAAAACATTGACCAAGAACGCATCGCATAGCTGCGCGCGACATGAATCGCCTGGTAAAGCGGTACCAGTCCATCCAGACTACCAAACTATTTCTGTACCTTGCGATACAATCGCAGCCAAACGTGTTATAAACTACTTTTCAAAAAGCACAGATTTCTTTATTTATCCTTATGAAAACTAATCCGACTGTAACACGAATAAATCAATAGTGCCAGCGCACGCTCCCGATATGGTTTTTTCAGCCCTCTGTAAACCCAAGTTGTTGATTTCCAAGTGTTATTTTACTCTCGTTTCAGCAGAAGAAGACGATGCGTGGCCGCTCATTCTATTAAAGAATGAGGCAAGGAGTGCGGTGTGGCTGCTGAGCGCTGCGCTCGGCGTAGACTGCCGTGGCATCCCGGGGCAGGCATGCCGACTCCTGGAGCGGTACCTGGCCAACCAGATGCGCATTTATAAAAACTTGGCATTAGGTGATACATTTAGATTACTACGGTTTCACCATCAGTCTACGCGTCCATAAGTCCAGACAGAATAATCGGAAAATTATCATGTAACACGGGCTGACAGACTGATGAAATTAAAACGGTAAAATTCTAGTGTCAGTCCAGACTGATCGACTGGACTGATGGCAGTCTCAAACGTGTAACCCTTGCCATTGATAACAAGTTACGTTAGTTATTCACTTTTCTGTTTGTTACAGATAATCAAGAGAGCCACCGGTTCATGCATCAGCTGACCAATAGAATAATATTGTCCATGGTCTCTTGTATCCAACTTGCGGCCAAAATGAGCTCCGCTGACTTTCAGATGAATGCTTCATATATCAGAGCTTGTTTAATCTTTAGAGGTCTACGGTTATCTGTCGCTGACATCAATGACTCTGAATTTCGTGTATACAGTTCTTTAGGTGAGTCCTTCGATTGTCAAAAAATATAGTGTTTAATGAAGAAGATAGTTAAGTAATTAATGTCAAAGCTTACAAAATACAATTTTATAATTAGCGAGATTTTTTTTTATCCTTAGCAAATTTTCACTCCTGACGAAGATGAACCAATTCGATAGGTGTAACGTGTAAGCTTTCAGAATTGAATTTTTTTTATAAAGAATGCCTCCACCACCGCAGATGTAGACATAAGTAAAACGGTCTACTTACCATCTTATTCATAAAAATGCAACAGTCTAATAAACCTGTTTTAACTATTACACTGTTTTGTCTCATTCTTTCTTGGCGTTGTCATCATTTAACAGAAAGTGACAAAACAGTGTAATAGCTAAAATAGGTTTATTAGACTGTTTGAGTTATTATAAATAAGGGGGTTAGACTATTACTTTTCACATTAGGTTTAAGTCGCGCAGCTATCGCGCTGCTACTTGCGACCAAATGAGAAGTAGCATAATTATAGTTAAGTATTATTATAATATTCATTATTAATTGTAACCTGTTATGCGTCTTTATTAAATTAAAAAATATTATATTCTAAAGTTCGTCTTGACACTCTCAGGTTTCCGCGTGCCGCTGTGGAGCAGCGTGGACGCAGCCGAGGTGCTGGCGGTGGAGACGGGCATGCCGCAGAGCATGCTGCAGGGCGTCGCGCTCGTCGTCAACGTGGCCGAGTACCGCCGCCCGCTGCTGGACGCGCAGGTGCGGTGGGCCGCCAACCTGTCACCGAGGTGCTCGGAACTGAGTGAGTGTCTAATATCTGGTCACTATCAGGTTCACAGAGCATGCTGCAGGGCGTCGCGCTCGTCGTCAACGTGGCCGAGTACCGCCGCCTGCTGCTGGACGCGCAGGTGCGGTGGGCCGCCAACCTGTCACCGAGGTGCTCGGAACTGAGTGAGTGTCTAATATCTGGTCACTTCAGGTTCACAGAGCATGCTGCAGGGCGTCGCGCTCGTCGTCAACGTGGCCGAGTACCGCCGCCTGCTGCTGGACGCGCAGGTGCGGTGGGCCGCCAACCTGTCACCGAGGTGCTCGGAACTGAGTGAGTATCTAATATCTGGTCACTTCAGGTTCACAGAGCATGCTGCAGGGCGTCGCGCTCGTCGTCAACGTGGCCGAGTACCGCCGCCTGCTGCTGGACGCGCAGGTGCGGTGGGCCGCCAACCTGTCACCGAGGTGCTCGGAACTGAGTGAGTGTCTAATATCTGGTCACTATCAGGTTCACAGAGCATGCTGCAGGGCGTCGCGCTCGTCGTCAACGTGGCCGAGTACCGCCGCCTGCTGCTGGACGCGCAGGTGCGGTGGGCCGCCAACCTGTCACCGAGGTGCTCGGAACTGAGTGAGTGTCTAATATCTGGTCACTATCAGGTTCACAGAGCATGCTGCAGGGCGTCGCGCTCGTCGTCAACGTGGCCGAGTACCGCCGCCTGCTGCAGGACGCGCAGGTGCGGTGGGCCGCCAACCTGTCACCGAGGTGCTCGGAACTGAGTGAGTGTCTAATATCTGGTCACTATCAGGTTCACAGAGCATGCTGCAGGGCAGTTGTCGTCAACGTGGCCGAGTACCGTTAGCCCCTGTCAATCTGTTCTGTCGTCGAGGTGCTCGCAACTGTCTTCTTGTCATGAGTGTCTTAGATCTCGTATCACTATCAGGTTCCCAGAGCATGCTGTAAGTAGTAGCAAAAATCTTCGACGTGGACGCAATTGCCACTGCTAGACGCACAGGTGCGGTGGGACGCCAACCTGTCGCCGAGGTGCTCGCTGATTGAGTGTCTTCGTCTCTCTAGTGTCACTGCATAACTGCACAGCAGGCAAGCTCGCGATTATACTCGCGGCTTTCGGCTCGCGGTTTGTCTAGCGGCTCGTCTCGTGGCTTGCACGCGAGTGTAAACTGGGGATAATTGACGAAGCCTTATCATTCTTTCAATTAAAAACTTCAATTCAGAATTCAATAATAAGCACTTTACCTACTTACATCGTTATATTTATGTTCTATAAATAATAAAGCTCTATGGTCTATCCATAAAAATCAAAGAATATAGAGTCCGTGTCCGATAAAGTGCTAGTTAGTCACTGCACAGGTATGAGTGCGGTTAGACGTGGGTGGTAGACGAACTTCAATATACTAATATCTACGTCATGTGAGCGTTTTGACAATTACTTTGTGACAAGCCCTTCCGCGCGCACTATATCGAATTGAGTAACCAATATAATAGACATGTGTAATTGAAGGAGCGCGCGCGCGCGGGTCGCTGCGCACGCTTCACCTGGTGGCGGGCTGCGTGGCGGCGGCCGCGCGTCTGCTGGGCTTCACTCCGGACCCGGCGCCGCGGCTGGCAGACCTGACGCGCGCTCCGCTGTGCTACGTGCGCTGCGTCAGCAACTGTGTCCTCACCATCATCCTCGGTAGTGAAAGCTCCTCTCCAGCCAGCCGGAAGAGGCCGCGAGAGTAAATTAATAGCGCTTCTCCAGCCTGCCGGTCATAAGAAGCTGCAGGAATAAACTAATTTGTTGATTGATTATAATACGTTAGATAAGAAATGTGGCCACAGACATGTGGATCCAGTCGCGGCTTCTGCGTGTGTTTCTGACTATGGCATGGCTCCTGCCAGTCGGAAAGGGCTGCAGAAACATACAGCTGTGACAGATTTGTTGATTGTATGAATTTGATTAAAGATAGCCTCAATCGCTGACGCGTGCGCCGCTGTGCTACATGCGCTTCGTTAGCGAAAGTGTGCTCGCCGTCGCCATCATCCTCGGCGGAGATCGCCTCGCTCCTCCTGCCAGTATTCGCATGAGGCTCGAGGAATAAACTGCCGCGAGTAATTGATTGTAAACTAGACATGTTGATTGATTGCTAATTATATTAGATATGTAGCCTCAGTTATGGACGTGCGATGTGCGTTCTCCACAACAGAAAAAGCCGCGGTAACAAGATGCCGCTACTGACTTTTTGATTGATCACAAATTAGATTAGAATATGTGACCTTAGGCATCCAACCAGACGTGGCAGCTAGCGTGCTGCACTGTAACATTGTACTTACTATCACTCACCAGTATGAAGAAGACTACCGCGACTGAATAATTTTAAATTAGATTAGAGATGTGGTATCAGGCACTGACTATAGCGCCGCACAATAGGATATGGAGCGCTTAGGAGGCCCTCATTACCTATTTGTTAATTGATTATCATCATGGGGTGCCATCTTCAAATTGAAGTTTGATTATAAATTAGATAAAATATGTGTACTCAAGCACAGACGCGCGCCGCTCTGCCATCATCATCCTCGGCGAAGATACCGTTACTTCCACAAGTCGCACGAGGCTGTGAGAGTAAACAGCTGTCATCTTAAAATTAGTTAATTTAACAGGTGTTATTTATGGTCAATGTTTACAAAAATCTATTGACCATTGAAGCAGCGACTAAGTTTAAACTTTCTTAAGTGGTTATTTATTTATTAAGTTTCTTTAGATATTTTTAGGAATTTAGTACAATATGTACTAATCACAAATGAACCCAGGACAAAATTAAAATTCGATGTTGATAAAAGTGTGACAACTGAATCTGTAAATCTGAATCACCATTAGATAAGTGAGCACGGTAATATTATATACATTTAACCATAGGATGTGATCGTTCTTAGACGTCTAACGTTAAATCATTTAAGCAACTAAACTTTATTTTAAATTACATGTAGATACAGCCACAGACATTTCTGTTCTATGGCTTAAATCAGAGTTGTACTTGGGGTACATTTTAGCAGGTATAAAAGCAATTTTATTTACCGTCAGCAATGCATACGTTGTTGTACGTAAGTAGTAGGTACTTAGTGTACGCTGTCAAAATTAGCCCTAATATTGATATTATTCATTAGATACATGTATGAATCTTCGGTATAGGGTATACGATAATCGCTAACCGTATTATTAGATATGCCAAAGTAATAAGTTTAGCTTATTCAGTTTGTCAATCTAGCTCCTTATTTATTCTGTAAAAACGATACCTAAGTGATTAAAAACTTTGAATGGACTATAAACTATATAAATCTTTTTCCGAATATAAATAATGGGACAAACGATACACTTGGTTATACGTGGTTATACTAACATGTGTATTTATTGATACACCAACTAAACAATATTGTAAAACTTTTATTATGTGAATATGTTAATGATGATAACCTTAAATTAATGTAAACAGTTACACAAAGAGTTCAATCACGAACTGGCTTTACATCTTAACTATTTAGTTGTATAAGTTGTTTCGGTAATCTTACTTCTTAATCTTAATTTTCCATTAGGTTGATACATTGTGCAATGATCGAGTAGGTGTCATAAAAAACCCGCAAGAATATTCAATTTGGGTCCAATTTGGCCACCAGAAAATGGTTTGTATTTCGATTCGTACTAATCACAGTGAAAATTATGTGGTGCCCTAAAGATTTCGTACGTACACTTTTTTCTGAAAAAGTGCTAAAAATTGTGCGAAATGGAACTGTACCAAAATATAGGGTGCTTAAAGCTCTTGGTAAAAAGAATAATCTCTGGCTGTGCCTTAAAAAGGTACTCCCCTCAAATATTCATATGCTCAACTCTTTTTCGAATAATTATAACATCATAGGATTGAATATCGCTTTTGTAATAATAATCATGAACTATGAACCCTAAAGCTTGTATGAAATTGCACGCGCCGCTCTTTGACTAACCATCCGCGAAATATGGATGCCTCGGTGGAACTACACCACACTTTAACGGTCGATGAGTCCAATATCAGCCAATATTATTCTCGGAACACATAGGCATAGTCATAACTGGCCGTAACAATTTCTTTAATCTGCCTAACCAACTGGAACTCATATTCGTCGACTCCTCGAGCCATTTTTTTACACCCGGAACGTGGCACTATTATAGTACTTTGTAATTAGCATTAAATGTAGAAGTTTTTAAACTTTTGGGCACAAACTGTTCAGTAATTTTTTTTTAACACAGGTCTTTAAACTTTTGAGTAAAATTTTATCGGGACAAAAAAAAATTTGTCTAAACTATTGAAGTTATTGATAACAAAACTTTTTTTTATTTTTTCATGGCTACATTGTTCAATTATGCAAAAACTATATTAATTCAGAGAAACAATAATTTTCACAGTATTAAAATAATGGTGACAACGAAAACGACGTAAGTCGATTTAAAAAAAAAACAATATTGAATAACTCTTAAACCATGAGACTTTTCTTAACCCATGTTGGCCTATACTAATAGATCAAGACCTAATCCATCTACAGTTTTCGGTTGAACCACTACTTACGGGACACCCTGTATATTAACTTAGTCTGTAGTTGCCACTAGTTGCCATAAAATGTAGTGTGTTGCACCACAGGCTTTGACATTATTATCACAAAAACTAAAATTTAAAATTATCACATAAAGCTGCAGGGATATTATCCCTAAAACGATGTTGCTCTCGTGTATTAAATAATTATTAAGTGACGACGATTAATTTACGTATTTGGCGCGTGCAATTTCATATCATCCACACTCTTGACTTAGGTACTTATTATAAAAAGTATATATTTTTCAGTAAATAGTTTTTCCAGACAGGTACACTATACAGTTAGAAGAACGTTCAATCGTATGCGATCGTCACTCGCTAAAGTTGTTTCGCCACAAACGTCTTAATATGTGGATTTAAGTACAGAATACATTGTTTGCTACGAACGTTTTACCGCTTTATGAAAAATGTGACGTACATAAAAGGTTACAGGCCCCTTAATGTCTGGCATTAGTAAGGGGGGTACGCAAACGCGCGCGTTACATACACGCTGGCCTAATGAAAGCAAAATAAGTGAAATTGGCGAGGAAAAGCGAGAAGCGGTGGGCGTGGCGTACGAAAGGCGGTGCATTTTTCTCCGACTGGCTCCGCCCAGTTGAAAATATACGGGGCCCGCCCTCGCGCCATTACAGACCACCAAAGCAACACAAACTCGAATATTTTACTTTTTTGCGAACGTTCTCTGATATTGGAATTTTAATCTCTATCAAAGTACCAGTCAACATGGCTGTTTGCGTTTTATTGGAGTGTTAAGTTTTGTCTGAAAACAAAACGAGTAATCCTATCTACATATTATACTGTTAGTTAGGTACATTACTACTTCGATACATTTATATGAACTTAATATAGTCTTAGGGCCAGTTTTTTTATCGCGGTTGCCGGTTGTAACCGGTTGTACCAAAGTTACTAACAATTAAATAATTGCTGGCTGGCATGTTATGACCCTTAATACATTGTCAGAATGCCAATTTTAATGATGGTCATTAATCTTCATCATAGTTAAAGTATTAGTAGTCGAAAGCACGCACAATAATCGTAATTATCCAACCAATGGTAACGACTTGAGTTAACTATCGATCACGAAACTGGCCCTTAGTAATACCACAGATTCACTTGTACTCTTTGTAGAAATAATACAGAATACTTATTACAATATTCGACCAATCAATATTTTATAATATCCAAATTTGCCTTAATATACGGTATTATGCATGAACCCTACATTCTAAAAGTACATAATTATTTATTCGTGAAAATAATACTTTTTGTTACTTTTTTGTTGATTTGTAATTTTTTTAATTTATATCTTTGTTTGTACCTAACACTCATCTATGATAAAATGCTTCCAATTATTACTAACTGAAACCTGTTTTGTATCTTTTAGTACCTAAAAAATAATATTAAAATTATTAACCAACGAGTAACTGTTAAGATTTATGATGTTACTTTAAGTATAATCTTATTGAAATCCACATCTGAATTATTAGTTTATATGTGGTGTTTTAGTTGTACTTGAAATTGTGTTATTCGGCCCTTCTGCATTGAAATAAGGACTGTTATTACGAGTATCAGTGAGTTGTTACTACTACGTATAGAGAAGTTATCCAAGCAAAAAATGTGTGTGTCATCAATTCATGGAGCACAAAATTTGTTCGTGATGTCAGTTC
Source organism: Pyrausta aurata (assembly GCA_963584085.1). Taxonomy (NCBI): domain Eukaryota; kingdom Metazoa; phylum Arthropoda; class Insecta; order Lepidoptera; family Crambidae; genus Pyrausta; species Pyrausta aurata. The sequence goes on from OY757251.1 coordinate 4,493,813, forward strand.
CATAAGCTAGTAATAGTAGTCAAATGATGATATCCCGTATGTGAGATTTTTTTAATAGAACGACAATCAATTTTTGGTTACGTATTTTAGCGAGTTTGCGCACTTGCTTATTAATAAAAACATATTTTTTGAGAAAAGTGATCCATTTCATAAAGCAGTTCAATTGATTCTGCTCATTTTTCTGATCAATTTATTTCCAGGTTTTGTGCATTTAACGTTACACGTTGTGAGGTATTTTGTTTCATTCTCGTTGATTGTTATTCAAGCGATAAATATCGTAGTACTTCCTAAGTACACGAAAAACTAGACAAAAGTAGAGCCTCTATTTGATGATGTAAAGTGTTGATCACTCTATAACATGACTGTTACCTTAATCATTTACACTACGATGATTGATTAATAATAAATAATAACAGAAATTAAAAAAAAAATATACGTTGTTTCCTTAAATTTTGATGTATGTTTAATAAGAATAACTATGTACATTTAGTACCTAGGTATTGACTATTATTAAGTAAATAAAGATGATTAATTTAAATGTATTGTTTTTATTGTATATATGATTTTTCCCACTGCACAGTTCCATAACATGACCGTGCTACTAACGTGTCCGGCATGAAAAGCAACTCAATACGCTCTACCTAACTAAATTACTAATACCAACGTTTAAACTATATAAGTGTAAAAGAAGTTGTTGGATAATTAGCCGTAGCTGGCCATCATGAAACCTTTTAAAGAGAGATATAAAATTACTTCTTTACACCGTAAACAAATTATTCGCTGAAATATTTACTTCCAATTAACGATCACAATCGGTAACTAAATATTTCAGCAAAAAGATAGAGCAAAAATGTATTGGTTAGCGCTCCTGGCTATTACGCCACGCAGGCCGTCGCTGGTTCGAGTCCCGCAAGGGGCAAATGTTTGTGTGATGAGCACGAATATTTCTACCTAAGTAAGTCATGGATGTTATATGTATTAAGTATTTATGGTAGACACCCCCGTCATAATCGTTGTCTGGTGCTTCGTAGCACAAGGAAGATAAGTCCTTACCACGAAACTTGACAATTGGTGTGTTGTCTGGCGCAAAAAAAGACGAAATCACGGACACGGCTGCTCAAGGTGTTAGAAAAATAAAAATCAATGTCAATAATTGACTCTAATAGCTTCAGTTTCATATCTTAACACGTTCCGGGACACTACTCCAGACACAATGGATGTTTTATTGTTTTCACGCCTGTAGGCGGGCACTGTCCCGGAACGTGTTAACGCGTTTTGGAGTAAAAAAAGTTATTGAAAAATAGCATGAAAATCACTTAGCTTGTATAAGTTTGAGGGCTTTTAATATGTCTAATACCTATCTAAATTTATCTTTTAAGCTAATGTCGTGATTTTTCACACTTAGCTACCTACCTACTACCGTTTAGTTGGGAGAGGATGGGGTCACGGCTACAACATAAAATATCCTTTTAAAACTGATTGTTACAGATACAGGTCGCTTAATCGAAAAATATGGCAGCAATTACATATAATGCCCTGATGAGTTAGCTCGGTTCTTCCGTGCATGACATACAATACACTACTTAGGGCTGATTTTTCAATTAGTCAAATAAAAAGTATTCGTCGAACAAACACGGCAAGCTAGACCGCAGACCGACGACCAGGGGTCCTATTTTTGAATCATTTGCTTCAAGATGGCGAGTGATTTTCGTTCGACGTAGTGTCAAAAGTCATAGAAAAAAAATCGTTTTCGAACGAAAATCACTCGCCATATCCAAGCGAGTGATTCAAAGGGCCCTATTTTTGAATCATTTGCTTCAAGATGGCGAGTGATTTTCGTTCGACGTAGTGTCAAAAGTCATAGAAAAAAAATCGTTTTCGAACGAAAATCACTCGCCATATCCAAGCGAGTGATTCAAAAATAGGGGCCCAGACCACCAATAAGAAACCTGGGCAAAATAAAATAAACATGAAAATCAGATCACCAGTACAAGATACAGATACACAAGATCTCTTCGCTCAGCTGATAAATATGTACTATGCGACAGTGCTAAAGATCCCACAGACCGAACCCATAGTTAGGTCTAACTCATAGGAATAGAAAAGCTTTACTATTCTCCTCTTCCACCTTTATTTAGGTATAGAAAAACCATGGTTTCGAATGTTTTAAATACATTACCTAACGAACACTGGGGAATTCAAGAAACAAATCAATTCCTCTGACAAATAAAAAAAAATAGTAAGTACTCGGTTGCTTTGGTTTTTGGCTTTTCATATGTTGCACTGATAGGTACGTAGGTACAAGTGAAACAGCTATTAATATTTTTATGAGGGACAAATAGAGGGGAAATGGAAAAGAGGATCAAGAGGAAGACCTAGATTTACATAAATGACCCAAATAAAAGAAAAGTTGGAGAATCGTTTCAAGAGGTCAAAGAGTTGGTATACTCTATGTCTAGACAAAAACCCTCTAACCGACGAGAGCGAGCTCTTAACTAAATGCAGAAGAAGATGTGCAACGCTATTGTATGATTACCTAATCAATAGAAATTTGGCATAGTTGATGAACCTACGTAAAATACTACTAGACTCCTTCATTTTATTTTAACTCATTACGATGGCTTAAACAAACGTTAATATAACCTGTCCAGTGTCCATCCCTAACATACCAATTTAATTGCTTATTACCCTTTAATTAGGGCCAATCAGTCCACATCAAGTGTCGAAGGTGCACTCCTTTGAAATCAGTCATGTTTACTCTCGGGTAGGTAGGCTATGTTTGTTAAACAATTAACCAATTAGAAACGGAATGTGGCGTTGCTTACACTGGACTGGACAATGTGTTCTTCATTAGGTGACGTATGGTTAATAGTTATTGCCTCATTATGATTGATTAATTAACAATAATGTACTTAAGTCCGTCATTGTTAGCCATGATGGTTTATGAATCGATAATGATTCTGGCGATAATAAAAAACCGGTTAAGTGCGTGTCGGACCCGCGCACTGAGGGTTCCGTGCCACCCTTAACTGAATTCAGGGTCCACTTACTTTCACTTAACGAAAACATCACAATATATTGTGACTGCAAAAATAACTTTGTTTTTCATAGTATTTGTATGAAAGACAAAGTTATATTTGCGGTTGATAAAAATGTACAATATCTCAAAAACTACTGGTTCGATCTCCTTCAAACCAATTTTCGTTGCAAGTTTTTGTTGAGATCTACATCATATATTTTTTTCAAAATTTTCACTTTCTTAGTTCAAAAGTTAGAGGGGGGGGACGCCCATTTTACCACTTTGGAAGCGTCTATATCTCAAACCTTACACTTTTAGAAAAAATGGTTTTAGAAACCTCAACATAATTTTAAAAGACCTATCCATAGACACCCCACACGCATAGGTTTGAGTAAAAAAAAAAAATTTAGGTTTTAGTTTCATGTATGGGAGCCCCCCCTTAAATATTATTTTTTTCTTACTTTTTGTATCTGAATCGGAAAGCGGTGAACAAAATACACCTACTTACCAAGTTTCAGCTATGTGATGCTTATAGTTTCAGAATAAAGTGGCTGTGACATACGGACGGACAGACAGACAGACAGACAGACAGACAGACAGACTTGACGAAACTATAAGGGTTCCGTTTTTTGCCATTCGGCTACGGAACCCTAAAAAGAGTAACTAATAAAAATAATTCTTACGAAAAACAACTTTAACGGCAATAACTTTGAATACCGTGTTAATTGTGCTGCCGGCGGTCGCGTAAACAAAAAGATGACAAAATAATGTTGATAAACGCATCCGTGAGGGTTTAAACTACAGCCAAAGTTTATTAAATTTGTTAAAATTTCGTTCAATTAAACGCAATTCGCTTGGCATACCTAATGGTATAATTGCGTTTGAATGACTATGACGTATGAAAAGTACTTGTTCATATTAACGAACAAGTACTTTTCATCATAGCAGATTAGTATCTTATCTGTAAATCACTAATTATTAGTTAAATAAATTGTAAACCGGATATATTTAGTACTAACTAGATTAGTATTGCAACCAGGCAGAGGGTACAAATGACCCAACATCCATCACCCACAATCGAACGCCGTCGAGCGGCTTTGCGGGCAGACAGCTCAATTTCGACAGCGATGCAAGATTACCACATGGATTGTATCTTAACGATGTGTAAACTAAGTTCAATTGGCATTACACGTGATCTCCAATTATGTAAATAGTGCTCTAACGTGATAATTGAAGCTTTTGAGGTTCCTTAACCCATATCGTCCTGAATCCTGATAATTATAAATAGTTAACTAAGACATTAGATTCAATTGTAGAGGATTGAATCTGTAATGAAACATTGAACTGTAAAAATACGAAAATACATAAGCAAAGTTGTAAAATTCCTTGAATCGCATTTCTTAGCCGCCGATATTGATATTTCCACCCCTAAACTAGCATTAACTTGTGTTAGGGATTTTTCTGTCAACAACTGATATGTAAATTCCTTTAGACGTAGAGGTTCGGAAAATGCTCATATTTATAATATCGTTGTTATTTATTTTCTCTGGTGAGCCGTAAAATATGGCAGTATGGAAATGGGGGATTTGCCGCGTACTAGAGTTTGACAAGATGACAGTTATCGGGGCGCGGGGTGTGTGGGGCAGAGGAGGGTTAACGTTCTGAGATGTCCTGTTAACTCGTTTATTGCGATCTACTTACTATTCTTTATGCCGTTTGTATCTTTACATCACTTTTTATTAAATTATAAAGATCGATGCTTTCATTTTATGGTGTTCGCTTCTTTTTACAACCTTGCATTTAAACAACACCAACGGACCAACGCCATTAATATTAAGATTATTTAAAGTAAATACTAAAGTTAAGAAATAACGATTTCTGTAGGAAAAAAATATAATACAAACGCTTCAGTTATCCTGGAAACTTGTACACCAGAAGAAGTCAAACTGAATATTAAAAAATATTTTGGAAACGAAGAAGATAGATTATATTTGGACTTATAATGAGGTTCTCAAACCTAACATTAGGAAAAGACAAGTGGTATACTAATCCTTCACGTACCTATCTGTTTTTCTCCAACTTTAAATTAGTGTCATTACGAATTTCCCTGCGGCCCTATTTTTATACACTTGCGTTAATGTGGCGTGTAATTTGCTTTTATTGTGTATTTATTTATAGTGTAAGGTACTTAATTTTGTTATTACTCTCGTTTATATTTACCATGTTTTTAGTTGCATTAAATTAAATTTTGAACGAAAATCACTCGTAATATTGACGCAAGTGATCTATACCTATAAAATGCTTTGTCCTGAACGTCTGACTTATTGATTGACTGACTGACTGACTGACTGACTGACTGACTGATGGATCAACGCACAGCCTAAACCGCTGATCGTAGAATCCTGAAACTGGGAGGGTGTGTTCTCTGTATGACGTAGGGATCCGATAAGAAAGGATTTTTCGAAATTCTACCCCTAAGGGGGTCAAAAAGGGGTGCAAAGTTTGTATGGAACAACGTGATCCCTTGGTCCAATCTACTTCAAATTTTGCATACACATTCTTTTACAGAATTGACGGAAGATTTATTTTATATTTTATTGCAATTAATCTCCTAAGGGGGTGAAAAAGGGTGACAAAGTTATTCTGGGGGTGATTTTCTTCGAAGTTGATATCAAAACTCTTTAGTGCTAATGATAAAAATATTTTGTATATCATTTTTGACAATCATTTGACATGTCTGAGACACAATGTTTTGACACATGTTTGTTATTGATGTTGCTCTTGAGAGAATGCTCGAGAAGAGATTGTATTCCTTAAAACAGTAAATAATATTTTTATGTGTTTAAACAGGGTAGGTATCAAGCGGTCTGTGTACAGTGTAGGTTGCAGGTCGTCTGTTCATATTGTCGATGGACATGCAACGCTGTTTCTGTGGTCGAAGGGTGTCCAATCTTTTTTTGCAAACTTTTCGTGGCGGCCTATGTTTAGCAGTGGACGGCTTTTGGGTATTGATGATGATGATGGGGTAGATCCCTACATAGAATTAACCCTTTGAATTCACGATTTCAATTCGAGAAAGAAGAGTATTCGCTATGACTATAAGCAAAGCTCAAGTTCAAACTCTTAAGGTAGCGGGAGAAGACTTGAAGGAATTTGCCTCTCCCAAAGCCTGTATGTGGCGTGATGCTGTGTAAGCGCACGGAGTATAGCCTGGTCTTTTTACTAGCACCCGAAAGAAATATACAATTGACTATAGGCGTAGTAAGTATTTCCATTTCGTTGTAAAATAAAAAGATATTAACCCCGTGTAAGTTTGACCACATTAAAGACCGGGCTACGTGTTGTGTGTACATAAAATATAATATTACGCATATATTTAAAAACTGGATGTTTTTGTTTGTTTGAACGCGTTTATCACAGGAACTATTGGTCCGGTTATATTTTTTTTTACATACATTGTTAGATAGCTAATTTATCGGAAGGCTGTAGAAATAGTTAAATGCGTATCGGCTTATAAATATTTTCACTACGATCTATGGGAACGGAGTAAAACTATTGCGCGCGTACGAAGTCGCTGGCGGGCCGCTAGTCTATATATATAAAAGGCTTTGTCCTGAATGACTGACTGACGGATCAACGCACAGCCTAAACCGCTGATAGTAGAGACCTGAAACTTGGAAGGTGTGTTTTTAGTACGACGAAGGGATCCGATAAGAAAGGATTTTCCGAAATTCCACCCCTAAGGTGGTGAAAAAGGGGTGCAAAGTTTGTATAGGAAAATTTTATTCCTTGGTCCAATCTACTTCAAATTTTGCATAAACATTCTTTAAGAAAATTAACGAAAAATGTGTATCAAATTTTATTGAAATGTATCTTGTAACGGGGTTAAAAAGGGGTTAAAAGCTATTTTGGGGATGATTTTCTACAAAATTGATATCAATACTTCTTGGTGCTTATGATTGAAATATTTTTTATTTAATTTTTGACAATCATTTGACATATCTGAGACACAATGTTTTGACACATGTTTGTTATTGATGTTGCTCTCGAGAAGAGATTTTATTCCTTAGAATAGTAAATAATATTGTTTTGTGTTTAAACAGGGTAGGTATCAAGCGGTCTGTGTCCAGTGTAGATTGCAGAACGTTTGTTCATAATGTCGTTGGACATGGCATTCTACACTGCTCCTGTGGTCGAAGGGTGTCAAATCTGCAACTTTTCTGCAAACTTTTCGTGGGGGGCCTATGTTTAGCAGTGGACGGCTTTGGGGTGTTGATGATGATGATGGCGTAGATCTTTACATAGAATTGTCCCTTTGAATTCAAGAAAGTAGAGTATTCGCTATAACCATAAACGAAGTTCAAGTTCAAACTCTTAAGGTAGCGGGAGAAGACTTGAGGAAATTCGCTTCTCCCACAGCCTTTATGTGGCATGATGCTGTGTAAGCGCAGAGAGTAGCCTGGTTTTATTAGTACCTGAAAGAAATATACGATTAACGATAGGACGTAGGAAGTATTTCTATTTCGTTGTAAAATAAAAAGATGATATCCCCGTGTAAGTTTGACCATTAAAGACCGGGCTACGTGTTGAGTGTACATAAAATATAATAAATAAATAAATATGCGCCAGACAACACACCAATGGTCTGGTTTCGTGGTAAAGAATTATATTCCTTGTGTTACGAAGTACCAGACAACGAATATGACGGGGGCGTCTCCCATAAATACTTAAATACATATAACTGACTATATATGACTTAGGTACAAATGTTCGTGCTCATCACACAAACACTTGCCCCTTGCGGGATTCGAACCCTCGACGGCCGGCGTAATAGTCAGGAGCGCTAACCAATACACCAAACGCGTCGTCGAATATAACATTTATCTGTACGCATTTCTATGTATATATTTTAAAACTGGATGTTTTCGTTTGTTTGTTTAAACGCGCGTAGTCACAGGAACAATTGGTAAGGGTGTAGAATATGATATATAGCTAATTTATCAGGGAAGGAGAAGTAGTTTAATGCGTATAGGCTTATACATTTTCGCTACGATCTATGGGAACGGAGTTAAACTAAAACGCGCGAACAAAGTCGCGGGCGGGCCGCTAGTTCAAAAATAAAGCTCCTGGTCAGTAGTGGTCAAAAAGTGCAAATCATTAGAATCAAATCAAAAGTTAAATAAATGTATATTTATTCCTACTTAAATTCGTAGATAGGATATTATACTAGTTTCATCTCGTATGCAATAACAGCGAGGAATGCGCTGGGTCGTCTGGCAGTTTTCTTTGTTCACTCGAGCGTGTAATCTTATGCATGCCCCTTATGAGAAACCTTTGCTACGACTCTTCACCTTTAAAAGTAAGTAGCAACGTAACTCTTGCTACTACACCAGATAAAGATTGTGGCATCAAAAAATCTGATAGCGAAGACTTATTTTTTGATAGTACATATTTTAATACAAATAGTATGACTGCGTGAAAAATACGCAATTTCGCACCTTCATGCCCTTTTTAACGAGAAAGAACCTGGGATCACCGCATGTTGTCCAACAACATCTGATAAGGCCACGCATCTACAATGACATATGCTAAAAGCTGTATCCACTGCGCGACATTCGACCGTAACCAGAAAGGGCTACGACACCAAATCGGTCATCGCAACCAAAATTTTACTCACGTATGAATTGCACATTTATTTGGGAGGGTGCGAAAACTTGTTGTTATCTTGAACGAGGCCAATTTCGGCAAATGGATACTAAGTCCCGACTCTCGTATCTGTTTTATGTGGAGGCATCCGCGTTCTTTTAAAATATAGACAAACGACATATGGGGCAGACGTGTGATCGCGCCCAGCACGCAATTTGGGAAGGATTTGCTTTACTGCCGGCGGGCTCAGCCAGCTTACACCTCCATGTGAAACTTTTAAGTGTTATCTCTTTTAATATCTAATAAAAATTGCACCATATCGATATTTATCACCCCATAACATATTATTATCTAAATGGCCTATTTGTATACCTATGTAATATCATCGTCGTAACACAAACACATTAAGTGCTTTTTAAGTTTAAAAGGACACATGATTTTTCTTTAACGTTTCAGAGTTATGTTGTAGAGTAGTACTATTATGTTCTAACTAATACAATTTTGACGCTCAGAGGATGCTATTTTGACGTAGACAATTTTATCAGAAAATATATAGGAACACTGTCAAAGTCAGGAAGATTGAAATTATTTCCATACATTATGTGTCAACATTGAAAACGTCAAAGAGAACTCGCTCAGCGGCTTAACTATAACAACTAAAAAAACAACTGATATCAAATAGCACTAATTAACAAGATGACAACAACAACTAACTAACAAGCTGTCACGACATTGCGATGCGATGGAGGTATGTTTTCCCTACAATACACATTCTTTCTGTTCAATACTGTTCATTCTGTTCTTGTACCTGTAATCTATATTAGTAAGGTTCGACAGATATTTCAACGTTTTATTTTAGCGTTAACGTGACGTATGGTGTAACGTGTCGCATTAGATTTCGTTTTAAACGCTTTTATTAAGGGCGGGCGGGGTCAGGCCGTGGCGTTCGCGCCTCGCTGCGCGCCCTTTGACGCGAAACCATGCGCGAAGTCATCCACTTATCGGCAACGCGATCCGATGCCAACATTTTTCCGTTTTTCCCCGTCTTTTCGCATCGCCGACTGTGCTGCAAACGTGACATAATTGAATCAGCGGCCCCGAATACGCGCCGGCACGAGATTGTTGCAAATTAATTCAGACAGACGTAAGCAAACGCTCATTTTTGTTTGTTGATATACGTGACATAGATACCCCATCTTTTCTAAATTTCGAAACACTGAAGCTATATTTCTTCACAACTTCAGTAAAGAAGGATATTTTTTTATAATGTTTTCACAGTAAGTGAATGTAAGTTTCTTAGTGAGAATAAATATAGTACTTATTATTATTATTGCAACTGTTACATTTCCAACACCTATGGGTTGGCTGGAAGAGATCTCTTTTGGGTAAGCCCACCTTTGTTCACATTGCAACTTCATGTATTTTCTGTACAACTTATAAGTGCCATAAAGACCATGCAAAGTTCTTTTAAACCTATAACTTAATTAATACTACTTATTAAGTACAAATAAAATCATAAATTAGGCTGCCTATAGCTTAATAACGCTCTGTATATTCTACTCTTTTTTTATTTATGATTCTAGATATCACATGTACTACCTCAATATCTAGATGCTAAACACTCAACTCCTCGTTTGCGAATTAAGTCACCCACCATAGTGTAGCACAGGATGAGAGAGCCACTAGACGATAAAAACACAGATGCTCCGAACTGTAATTACCTGCCGACAGCCATCAAATAAAAACGACACAGTTTCATCTGGTAAAGGAAAAAGGCTTTGAGGCGCTCGTTTCGCGCCAACTGTAATGCAATTTGGAGTGCGAATCAAAGCGACGTTACTGCACCCTCGGTATTCGCAAAGATACAGGCACTGCTCGTTTTTTCCTTTACTTTGCTATTTTTATGACAACTTTCTGTGCGTTTATGGTTGACTGGAAATCATCTTTTTGTAATATGTCTTTATGTAAAGATATCTTAAGAATGATATAAAATAATGATTAAAGTACCTTTTTTCGTATGAAATATTACTAACGTCCCGTGGGCTGTGTATTACAACTAAGTACTGTTTGTTGTAGTATGAAAATACGAGATTAACTATTTTTCGTAATGCGTAAATTGTGTTTGAATAACATTCACAAACAATAAATCAAAGTGGTAACACGCATCCGAAATGAGCTCGAAAATGGAGCAGACAAAACAATATCGGCGCGTTCGCCACAGCGACAATGTAACATAGTTACGCGCTAGTCGGGTGTCGGACGCAGTTTGCGGTCAGAGCGCTGCGTTTTGCCGTTTTTGCAGCGGCGGCCGCCGTAGTGGACACGCGCCCTAACCGCTAGTGCTGCTATCTGTTGCGGTGACAACCCTGACATAATATGTTGAAATTACAAATACATTGTGATATTTCATTTTGCGGAGCACGCACTTTATTAACGATGAAAGTCAACTTTTTTATGAATTGCTCGGGTGGTGTGTGACCCGACCGAACCAAAAACTCAGCAGAATAAGTTGAGCAAGAAGGTTTAATGTCACATTTTGTTTGGAATTTTGAAATAAATGATCTTTTAACTCCGTCTTAAACAATAATTTATGTAACATGTAAAGTAGGCAATAGGTGGGTAATTATTTTGTTTTGATGATATTGCTTGAATGTAAGTAGCTAGCTAGCATTAGTTCACCTAGCTAGTCAAACTGTAAAAAGGAAAACATCATTTTCTCTTAACTATAACGAAGACTGTTGCTATCTGTGATAACGATCATAAAGTTGTCGATAAAGTTATCCTAGTACGTGACGTCCCTGCCGGCGGCGGTGGCCGGCGTCCGGCGGTGACGTGTTTTGCGCCGGTGACACGTGACGCAATTAGCGGGCTGCCCTCACGCCGCCTCACTGCGATTATCGACCCTGGGATATTACATTGTAGTGTGCGCGTCACCTACATATATTTACACGCACACTCACTTCCTCCAATAGTATATAAGTGTCAACTTTATTAATAAACAGCCCTTAGATCGCAGTCAGTCATTTATATCGCTCCCAACGCCCATCACTGCAACATCCACATACCACAATCATCTATAATTCACCGACCTCCATAGGTATTTCTAGAAAATACAATATTTAAGACCATGTTTAACTGAACCATTCTTAAAATTGACATGATTGTATTTCAAATAGCTCTGTAAACAGTAAAAATACATCTTATCCATAGTAGAGTAGCCTTTTCAGTTAATAAAAAGTACCTACGTCAACGATTGTTGGTGTCAACAACATTATGTAGATGTCATACTCCGTTTTTAAAGTACAGATGATAAAAGACACTGTTTAATAAACACTCTACTTGCAATTATACTATTATGCCCACCGTCCAAGGCCTAGCCTTCAGAAAAGCGCTGAAAGTACTTACTTAAAGTAGATTACATTCAGTTTGGTTACGAGTATGATTTTGAAACTCGCGGGTACAAAATGGGACTTCAGTGGTGGCGATCATCTTCACCAACACCTTAAAAACCAGCGTGCTAGCCACTCAGCCACAGCGGTTGTCAAAACTGTCACCGATGACCAATAGAAATGGCGGCCCTTTTCCACAGAGATAGGACAGGTACGAGAGATATTATAAAGCTTAGATGTGTGCATAATACACAAGTTCTCTCTCTTTTTTTAGGTCCAGATACAGACCCATATCTTGTTAGTAGAAATAACAGTAAATAAAAAGAATTAGTAATAATCAACATCAAGCAACAATAAACTTATTAAAACTTGGACAGGACTGTTCGATACTGAGGCTAGTTGGGCCTCCTCACAAATGTTTAGAGGCAAATCTAGTGCTTAGCATCGGTGTTTAGCACCTGTCCGCAAAAACAATTAGGATGCTGTTGGTGCTTTCTCGCAGCATAAGGGCACAAACGTTGCATTACAATGCTTTTAAAGGAGAACCCTATCACTAGCATAAAAAAAAAATGATACTTTACAACCATGTAATCTTATTCTTGAGTGCCAGTGCTTGATTTTTATTTTAATATTATTGCAAGTAAATAACATTGAATTTGAATACAATATCCACGGTTGTAGATGCTCGAGGCCCCGTCAACGCCGGCCGACCGCCTGCGACCAACGTTCACGACCAATCTCAGCTTGTTTACGGGAATCACACTGATTATTAACATTTCAATTTAGCTGCGCTCATTGAAATACCTAGATATAACATTAATAGTTGGATTTAATTAATTAAATATGAAATAAGCAGGCATGGAGTATTTGTCATCAGATAAATTTTCATCCTCCTTTTTTTCCCCTGAAAATACCACAATTGAAATCACTTCTTTCTGTGAAAATATAAATTAATTTATATTAATATAGCGTATAAGTACATTCATGTAAAAAAATGAGTTTATTAATTTAGGACACCAGAAACACAGATTTAAACGAGTTCACAAAATAGTAACATACACTAACCAATGCGTCCACGGTGTGCCGTGTATTGGTGTTCAAATCAAGAGGACCTCACTCAGCATAAGCCAGGTCTCCGGGAGGCCCTGGCGCTAGTTTTCAGATAATGACAGATAGTTGTTTGTGATATCTAATATATGATTTCGAAAAAATAAGCACATTACTCCTAAAATTATCTACTGCTTCTACTTGTTACAACGAATAGTCCTTTGTGTTTTACTAAAACTGAAGTTCATTTCCAGCATCTTCCACTCAGCCCGACCGTAAAAGAGGGCGATTCAGATGTGCCGCGCAATCAATCCGCGGTAAATTATATAAAAAATACATTTCAAGCTTCAGCTGGCTGCTAGATGGTTTCTTTATTAGTTTTCGCGGAGGCGGGGGACGTGTGAAAAAATCCTGTCGGGATTAAGGCCCGTTTATCGGGGGTTCTGTAATACAATCTGTGTTATGTCGCTCGGATTATACGTGTCTCGGGAGAACGGCTTACGTGGAACACCTTAATCGTATGCTAAGACGGTGGGTAAGCTCGATTCGAATAGGAACAAATGTTTTGATAAAATATGTTTTTCACTGCTGAAACATTTTCGTTATTTGAGTAAGCTTCAAGTTATCTTAGGCAAATTGGAATACTGTATTTATAGTAAATATGAGTACATCTCAAATAACACATAAGTATGATTAAAATAAATACTTACATATAACATGACATCTGAGTTTGTTACTAGTTAAAGAAATAATATAACAGTGGATTATAAATAATACTAGCGCTATGGCTATCTATTGTTGCGTCTGTTCAAAGCTCAAGTTGCAAATCCTCTCAAATTGAAAAGGCCATTATCGGGCGTAAGCAATTTGTTCGCAGCTGGTGCTACGCGCTACGAGCCACGCGGTTACGCCGTAGTCGACTACGGCAGCTCGAAGCTACGATGCTACGCGGCGCGGAGATGAATGATTTGGAAAAAGTTTTTCGTCGATTCCTTTTGTTAGTTTTATACAATTTATACTAAACAATCCGCAAGAAAGTTCATTGTAACAACATGTTCCCGTTCCCGGTGCGAGTTAAAATTTGTAAACCATTGTCCATAACTTGTTAACTCTGTCTTAAAACCACTAGCATTTATAAAGTGGTTTTGATTTTAGTTTTTCATAATTTATTTAAGATCAAAGAAAACTTATAGCAAATCATACAATGTGCAATTTTTTTTTTACACCCAGAAATCGAATTACAAATTATACTTTTATATAGTAAACTAAGCCCAAAATAATATTCAATTTTGTACCTTAAGGTACCATAAACCGGTAGTGGGAACTATATTCGCATCAAGCGTGTGCTCGTAAATAAGTGAGATGTAGCGAGCGGCCCGCGACCGGAATTGAAAGCAGAGCGGCCCCTGCGGCGTATCGCGTTACTCAAAAAACAGGTCAAGCGCGAACCGAGTTGTGTCAATAGAATTTGATGACGCAAAAATTTAATTTGAAATGTGTTCACCTTCCGATTTTGATGTGCTTTTTGATTGAAAGATGGAACAGCGCATTTTTTTCTAATATGACTAGTTTCATGCAATCACAAAAAAATTACGAACGCAATACTTAAAGAAAATACTATGTTACCCGACTGCGTTAACGCCAACCTTTTATTGATTACTCTTATTAATTAACACCGTATAAACCATAGACAAAGAATACTCGCTTCGCAGTAAAAAGTGCATTAGTTGAACACTTATTGAACACCATAACCAATAACGTCACAGAATAAAATAGACACATTAAATCTGTGGAAGTGTACGTTTTGAAAAATAAAAAGAACGTCAAGAATTAGTGGTGGAAGCTACCCTTTTTTGTCAATGATAATTATTTGTTTATATAAAGACTAGGCTGGTACACAAATTATTACAAACATACTATCGGTTTTTAAGACACGTTTTAATATTATTTAGTAAAAAAAAAGGTTGGCTACCACAAAAAACGCGTGCAACTTCATCATTTCGTGCAATTTCGACATCACCCGCAGTGTCATGCAACAAAATTATGAAAGTAGCGAATCGTTTGTCATCCATCGGGGTCGGTCGGCGTCACGGGGCTATTAATTTGTCGTGATAGCGCCAATTATGCTGACTCGAAACAAACGCACCGAGGGCTCCAGATACATTAGTCAAAGCCCACCAAAAATAACACGATTTGTCAATGGGAATGTTGGAAATTGAATTTGTAACTGTGATTATGGCTTAGCCTCGAAGATCTGAACGTTTTCTATTCTTTATCTTTGTAATAGTAAAATGAATGGTGCGTGACTAAATATAAGAATGCATTCCATGTTCACGTTAGAAGAGTTATTTTGTACTATACAGGATGTAGATTTCAATCTATTCACTACGCACAGAGGTGATTCGATACCTTTATTATACATTATACTAATACTGGATCACGAAAAAATAATGACTAAATATTGATTAAGTTGTGTACCAAAATCTACTATATAAAAATAAGTCGGTACTTATTTTTATACCTTACTGACGCTATAACTCCAGAACGCATGAATTGATTTCCACGGTTTTGCATTCGTTGGAAAGGTCTCGGGCTCCGTAAGGCTACGTAAACGAAGTTCGCTGGGACCGCTAGTTATGTTTATGGGCATTTCTACAGAAACGACTGATTGACCTACTGGAGCAAAAAAACTACCTTTTAAATTGAATAACGTGTCTCAAAAAAAACACACGTATTTATACAACTCTTGGCCTGATGGAGAGCATATCAAGAAGACCGCCAGGTTGTACATATGGCTTTAAAAAAATCTGGAAGTTCAAAAACGGGCAGAATTTGGCCTAAAATGGAGTGTCCGATTCCCAGAATTTACTCGTTTTTGTTTCATAACTTTTAAAATAATGATTTACTCATTATTATTTCTACATTCCTGTAACAAGGGATAAATAATGAAGCCATAACAGTGTTTATATTGATTCTGAATCCTTTAGTTTTAATACAGTGACACATTAAAATATTGTCCGAGGGGTGTGCCTCAATTCGGTGAAATTTACTTTTATTTACCTATAGCACTATCTACGCTTATTAGAAACGCTTACTATTGATTCCCGCCATCTAACCGTTGCGCCCGAGCGGCCGAGCACTATAGACGGGTGACTTATTGCGTTTAGGAGCAATTTTCAGAGGTTCAAAATCATTCGGTGTTTTTGGTTTAGGGTAATTTCTCAAATCGGTGTGCCACTTAAATTATGTTTCTGAAGTATTTTTGGAGATTTGTGCTAAAATTATTAAATGTTTAACTGCATTCTGTCGTTACATTTCGTTAAAATTACTGTAACTCATAATATTTTTGAGTAATTTTATGTATTGTGATATTTTCTCAATTCCGTGGATCTCAATTCCGCTGGAAAATGGGCACCGAATTGAGATTTTACTAATAGGCAATATTCATATCTTTCATAAAATGATTATGCTGGAGATTGTGTATGGCACTGTCTTATTTTTTCTAAGACTTAGGCCAATTTTAGTAAAACTCTCTCTCTCACACAATCCAATAAACAGATTGAAAAAGTGTAGACACAAAACTACTTATTTTTAATTTTTAAGAGCTTGGCTCTTGTCGGTGGAACAATTGCCATTATTTTCTTTTGTTTTTCTTTTGTCTTGACATCCTGGTATGACATGACATTTACTTTTTCCCGTGCTTGGTCAAAAAAACTACTCCTAGGTCTTCCTCATCCCCTCATTCCTTCCACTTTCAAAACATCAGATAGGCAAAATAAATGAATTGGCGATTATGTATTAATGGCAATAAATAGAGCAATAAAAATACACTTAAACAAAGACCTATCCTTAGTTCTATCGAAAAAGACACATCATCATCATCATTATGAAAAGGACGTCCACAACTGAACATAAGCCAACCCACAGCGGCCGATCACAAACGGTCTGCATCAAGTTTAATCTTGCGATCTTTTCAAGGTAGTCTGTCTATCTTGTCTGTGGACGTCCTACACTGCGTCTTTGGTTCTCCTATCTAAAACTTGTCTGCCCCAACGGCCATCAGTTCTTCGCGCTATGTGCCCTGCCCATTGCCACTGAAGCTTACTAATTTTTACCTTAGTTTTTCTATGTATCTCCTCATTTCTGATTAGATCTTGTAGAGAAACACTAAGCATAGCCCTCTCCTCTCCATCACTCGTTATGTGATTTTGAGCTTCTTTATAAGGCCCATAGTTAGAGACCACGTTTCGGATCCGTATGTCATCACCGGTAACACACACTGGTTAAAGACCAATGATATAGTTGTTGTGGCAAAGACGCTGAACAACCTTGGCACTATGCTCGAAGAAATGGATGAAAAAGACGAAAATCATGTCGAGCCCCCATGGTGTACATACTCCAGTATCTGTTGGGAACTAAATACTTAAAGTTGTTGACGAGTATGTGTCTACCTGGGAAAAGTAATCCAATTAGGTAGGTTAAACTTTGAGAAAGAGGTAAATCAACGAATCCAACTCAGCTGGGCAGCGTATGGGAAATTGTGCAATAGTATCTTCTCGTCTCAATTACTCTAGTGTCTGAAGACGAAAATCTTCCACCAGTGTTTGTTATCAAACATAAACAAAATGTTGATTAGATTTTTTTGTTTATATTTCAAAGAACCAATAAGGAAAGGCACAAAAACCTGAAATAAACCATTACCGATAGACCAGCAGTTATTTAACAAAACGCTTTAGGTATTTATTATTTTGGTCATTCTAATACATTATTTTTTTATAAGGTTTCATCAATTCTCAATTCATTTTCTCAATTCGGTGCTTTCTCAATTCGGTGCTTAACTTTCCTCATAAACCACTCAACAAAATCAAGGCAAATAGTTATTTTTAGATTCAGGGTGGGGTAAACTTAATTTTATATTATATAAATAACTTATAAAACCAAAATACAAATCAACCACCGAATTGAGAAAAAAAGTACCCTTCTGTAGAAATGTCCTTATAAAAGTTTTTTGTGATCTGTGTATTCCATGATGTTTATACGTAGCCATAAATGATAAAACTTTCGTTTAACCTACCAAATACACAAATATCTACTTCTGAAAATGACGTTCATACCGCAATGCCGTCACGTATCGCGCCGTCAACTTGACGTGAAGTTCACGGGCCCCTTATTGCGACCGCGGTTAATATCACGATAACATCTGTAAAACGAGCAGATTGACTTAATGGTGTTTGCAAAGTTTCTCCCAGAGAAAATTTTAGTTCGCCGCGAGTCTCACTAATGCGGGGGTGAGGGGTGGGGGCGATTAGCGGCAGCTGTCATACCTCGCGGATACGCGTTATTTATCGGTGCGAGGCCGACGTGAATTCACGAATATTGAGAACTTATGTCAAAACTGCGATCAGTCGCCGTTGAAGGGGTTAATACAACATATAATGTCATAGAAAAGATAATTTGGTAGCTTAGAAATATTTATTTGACCAAAAAAAACTAAGGTATGCATGAAATCATAAAAATGAACTTAAAACCAACCTATTCAAAAATGAAAGCGATCCCTTCAGGCTAAGTGGCCATGATGTTGGCTGCGTTCCCGGAAGCTTGACTTTTCATAACCTGTAAGATAGAAAATCCGTTCGTTCGATATGCATAAGATTCGCCACAAAATGTCATTAAGTACTGAAAGTAAGTATTTTACACACATTAGAAATTCCTTAGTAAAAACATGAGTGTACACTAGTTATCAAACTTATTATCGAGACAGTGGACACAAAGGTACCGTAATGCCACATTCACAGGGCAATATTTTTCCGTGTACTAGCAGTAGCGAACATACTTTTAATGTATTCACACGAAAGTCTAGGTGAGTAGGTAATTAATTATCGTCATATTCACATATTTTCACGTTAAAAACGTCGTGGAAATACATAGTTTGAAGTGTGGACTTGGGCTTATCCGTAGCAAAAACTCTCTCGGGGTCCAAAGTTTAAAGTGTCGAGGTGACGCGCAACCGCGTCTGACAGAATATTAGATTGGGGGATATTAATCTTTCGACACTTATGGTTGCCCAGAAATAAGTATAGAGAGGATAAAGGAAGGGCACTAGTTATTTTGGTTGCAAAACAAATATTATTATGAAAATACCCATCCTACCCTATCACTATCATAATGTCTAATAAATTTAGAATTTGTCATTTATTTGTTTAAAGACTTTATTGCATAAAATTTACATCTAATGATGGAATTTGTACATTATTGTTTAATAATGATGTACAAAGGTGGACAATGCTAAAAGCATTCTCTTTCAGGCTAACCTTTAGGTCATGCAGAGGAGAGGTTGGCAATGGGTATTTTTATATGACACACTTCAACAAACAACAACATAAAGTGGACTCGATCAACATGTTTGAATAATTTTAACTCCTTACCATCTAAAGTCTAAAAAATCTATCCATAGGACACTTCATAAATATTTCTCCCTGCGTAGTAGCGCTAACTTTCAGCTTCTATTTCAACGCACTATCCTGTTTGTGCAAGACTTTCAAGCGGTCTCCCTTTGTGCTCCATAGCAATCAAAAAGCCTATCGGAGCAAAGTCGCGGTTCACCATCGTTTTCATTTCTGATCTCCGGTCACAGACTACGTCCGGATTGACGCAAACGCGCGCAAGCTATTGTGGCATAGTAGCACTACCTAGATGGAAAATACTATTTTACACCTCTTTTACACCTCAAAGTGGGCACAAAATCTTGGAAATAGAAAACTAATTAGTATTTATTCATTTTAAACTTCATGCACAACAAACGGTACATATGGCGCACTTAATGCTAATAGGATTCTCTTCCAGTCAGCCGTAATCTTCACAGAGAAAATACAGACTCCTTCTTTATTTTTGTTATGTATATTTTTTGTAATAAAAACTTAAAATTTAAATCACATGTTCTTAACTCTTTTGTCAGTTTCTGCTTGCGAAACTATAAAGACACTTGACTTATTCAAAAGAATTCGTTTAACATACCGTCAATTTATGTTTCAATATCTTTAAACCACTTTGATGTACGCTTCATAACTGCAAAGAATTTTGCAAACGGCCGTATAAAAGGTGTAACGCGCAATAAGGCCCTATGTTATTTTGTGGGGTCGAAACTTATTCATCCCGCAAATCCGCTCATGTATGAACCAAATCCCGCTCGGTCACCGCTGATTGCATTGTCATGTCTAGTGGACCTTGCACTTTGGGAAGAAAATCGACCTAAAGTGGTTGTGAATAAGACGAAAAGTGGCTTAACGATCCGGCAAAGGTACCCGAACCCACGTCGGATCGGTTTGTAAAACAAGCAAGCCAACGTGATTGGAATCTTATATTCGACCCTCGGAACATATGAGACCAGTATGATGAATGTTTTTCCTTTTGACATATTTATCGGCTCGTTTGCAGTGATCGGTGATGCAAATGCAATATACGAATAATTGGTTACTAGCTGTTTACGGATAAATGGTAGAAATGGGAGTTGGTAAGTTTAAGAGGATTACTAATTTAGAGGATAATCACAAAATTAAGCTATCCTTTTTCAAATAGCTCCTGTGTGGATTTCAACTAGTTTTCATTCCAAAATTGGACTTTGATCAATCACACGCCATCTTAAAGCGAGTGATTAAAACTAGGGCCCTGCGGCCCTTTAATATTTTCATTATCTCAGGTTAGATAAATATAAAATTGTTCATCATTATTATTGTCTTGAAACTCGTACTAATCAAGAGTTAAATCTAAGTACATAAATGGCAGGCGTCAAAAAATAATGCTCATTACTTATATTTTGCTTTTCCGATCACGTAATAGCTGGGCAAAGTCCGCGACTTCGGGAATCCTGATCAAAGTTGGACATATTGTCATGTCGCTCCAGATGCCCTCACAGCGCGTCGCCCTCAGTTCCGTACTTAGTTTGTTGCTCAAAAAAAAACATTGATACTTATGTACCTATTACAGAAAATTTATATCATATTGAACCGATGAAATATCATCGTATTGTACTATTGGACACATTGTTTGTGTAAAAAATGTTTTTTCAAACTCTTAGAAATTAACTGATATGAATGACGTAAAAATGACGTCACAAGTTCACTTCCAAGATGATGTAATTTTTTTAGTTCACTTTGTAAAACTTTTTGTTTTTTAAAACTACTAAATGCCATTTGTATGTGTTAGGGTTTATTATGGCCTGTAATAAAAGCAAAAATTTAAAAAAAGGTCCTTTAAGTTACCAGTAATCAATTCTAAATGGTTTGAATTTATTATAATGAAAAATAAATTTATAGTTATTCTCTAACAAAATAAATCGAACCAGCAATGTATTGCAAACAAATGCGTCCAGTCATAGAACATGACATTGTCATTTACATTTTGATTTACATTGATTAGGGATTAACTACTCGTATGACCGGTCATTACTGGTTCCTTAAAGGGCCTATTTTTTTTTGCTCCTATTACAGACCATGCCCTGTATACTTTGTAGAATCACTGATTAATATTTCTGTTCCTATCACAGACCACACGCTATATAAAATACAAAAAAATACAAAAAAAATACACGATCAGGTTAGCTAACGGTGGGTTCAGCTGTGGGTTTTGCAGTGGGTTAAATAGAATTTTATAAAATTATCATGCTTTAAATTTCCGCTAAGCGACGCCGGCGCAGGCAATCAACAACACAAACCGTCACTGCGTTGAGTATTAGTATTTCAGGCAAATGCAGGATAAATCGTTACCGCGGGTTAAATCTTTGATTAATCGCGGTCAGTTCCTTTTACGTTGACAGAGATAAAAAATACGCGTTGCTATTCACAATAGTCTTGAGTTTTGTTTGTTGTTTTACTTTATATTCATTTATTTCATTAAACTAGATGAAGCTTCATTATATTATTTTCTATTGTTAATATATTTTTTTCAACTACCCCAATTAAGCTTTATTAGCCCCTTAGCACCTCTAAGGTAAGGGTCTAAATCAGTGGAATGTCCACAGTCATCGGCAATTACACGGCAAAAGCCGGTCAATAAGCGATCGGATCGCTGTGAACATAAATCGCGCCCGCAGGATTAGCGCCGGTTAAGCTTGCTGATAATGGGGTTAATACGTCGACCGGACTTAAACACGGCCCTCCGGCCCTAAACGTTCGCACCTACTAACGAAACACGATGAGAGCCTACATAATAAAATGATGACCGTCTTGGGTTAGTACTTGTAGTTAGTTAGTTCGCAGTATGAACGGTTGCGGTATGGTTAAGTATAATTTGAACTTAGAGTACTTTACTTGGTATATATTTTTAACCCCCGAACTTAGAACTTTGAAACACTATTCCGCCAATGACAAGTGTGCAACATTAACATGGCAAAGGAAGTTAGCAAAAATAAGCAACTGACAACTAAATTCATGATGATCGTGTAGATAAATAGCCAAAATGTAGCGAGTGATATGGACATGAATTATATGTAAGTATGGATGTAATGTGTTTGTAACTTTGTATGTATGTATGATGCGGCCGACGGGTGCGTCGCTTAGTCCCTCGATCCGCGAAAGCCGCGTGTTTCACGCCTCTTTATTACATTAATTTAAATGTTTGTGCGGCGGATTGCCGCGATCCTCTCCCTCGTCGTGTATACCTATGCACTAAGTGATGATGAGAACTGAATTGTTCGTTAAGCTTGATAGCGTTGTGGCTTGGCGAAGTTTTGCGATGAGAGAGATAATACTAGACTATCGTAGCTTGGTGATGGTGTCCGCCACACGCTTATTGAAAGAATAAGTAGGTATTTAGGTACGTACTCGCGGCAGATCTTTTTTCATTGTTCTCATATAATACCCCATATTTAATCATTGCAGTTGTTAAAGTCCAATACGCAAACGAGAAAATATAAAATACAGTTTTCTATTACAGCAAGAGAAACGAATGAAGTGCTGTATTTGGTATCCTGAACAATATTACACAAATCCTCAGCTGTCTGGACATATTAAGATACAAAAAGCATTTCTCCTGTTATAGGCAATAAGGGCTAGTCAATTTACAAATAAAGATACATCAAATAAGGGATAGGTGTAAGCCGCAGGCCCGGATTTGCATTCTCAACACTTGTTACCACTCAGGCTTAGCACGTCAACGCACCTGGATTCCGACAAACGGGCGTAATTAGTCACGCTAAGCCAACGGGCGGTAGCGAAATATTTACTCCAGTCTGGGACGATAAGTTATTGCTCTATAATCCGATAAACAGATATCGCTCGCGAAAATTGCGTTATTGCCCTGTAAAGCGTTCACAAGTCGACACTTTACGATTCGAGGCGCCGGGAGCATGCAAACATAAAAATTCTCTATCGGGACTAATAGGAGCGAAACAAATAAAAGGATACGTAAATAGGAGCGTCGGATAAATTCCAGTGGGGCTGGAGAGCGTAAATCCGGCCGATTTGTATCTGTGACAGGGGAGCGCCCTCGCCACCCCCGCCCCGGCCGCCCGCTCATTCTGACAATTAATTTGACAGATAATATTTTTGCAACACACACTAAAGAGTCACCCCAGTGGTAATTTCATAAAAATCTCTTTCAATTACTTTTGTGGTAGTTAAGGACCAAAATGGTCGGCGTGGTTCAAATAAATGTTTGTTGTGCATCAAACAGTCTTGCTTTCATAACACGTTTCGCTTCCGGGAACAAGAAATCTCTTTTTTTTATTAGTATAGGTGAACTCTTGACTCCATATCAAACCAAGTGCGACTAAGACGGAGTCGAAGATGGATAGAAGAAGAAACCTGTTCACTCTAACTCTTTGAGTGATGAATTACATACTTTACGTTTTTAACTGTCACATGTGATCATGTTTTTAAATTATTGAATCTACTTGGGTAATACGGTTAATACGGCACAAATATTTCTTCATATCCCAATTTTCAAACCACCTCCATTGAATATCTCCAACCAACGAATCTTGCGATGCGATTTAAACGAATTCCGAACACATTTGGCGTATTCTAAAACCGCAAGGCCCTCGGGAGCCGCAGGTCACGTCTATGCAAATGAAGCTAAATTAGAAACGCTTAATAACAACTGTGCGCCGCCTCCCGTGTAAAGAGGTGCAATTACACCAATCAAATTGAAATTTTAGAGCACTAATTGCCAGCGACATGTTTTATGGCTCATCCCGCCGCTTGCGCCCCGCGTGACGTCACGCTGAATGCGAAGCGCGATCTGTGGTCTTTTGATTAAGATAATTATGTTTTCAAACCCCATGCTTCATTTTTAATACGTGTACTGATTGAAATAATTTAATAACGACACGGTATTGTGCAATTAATAACTGTCTAGATATTGGTTATTTGATAGATAAACTTCCAGTAGGTACTTACACCTACCCAATAAATAAATATTTACAATGTTTTTATAAGTTACGGTCGAAGCGGTCATTGTTAGTTTTCAATAATTTCGTTACCTACTTTAAAGCGTACGAAAATGACAGATTCTTAACCATCTTACCCATCATAACCATCTTACCATCTTATGTTAGGGCAACAAATGTCCGCATCTACCTACATTCACGCGACGCGTTCTAAGTCTGCTGCAAAATTTTACTCTCAACGTAGGTACAACTGCATCGGTATCGAATTGAATTTCAAAATTAGTGCACATTTGTTAAACGAGCACTCATTAGGGCCGCGGCGAGCGGCGGTGACAGGCCGTGAATCATGGCGCCGCATCAATAGTGCTAAGCTGGGCCACACCTGCGACCGCGTTTAATCATCAAACAGTGCACAGCGGAAAACAAAACACAGTTTATGACCTACGGTTGTAGTCTGAAGCAAAATTTTAGACAATTTAAATTTTCTGATTTTCTCTGCAGAGCTATACTATTAGAGGCTCTCCTGAACAACAATGCTTTATAGTGATATTCTTACGATTTAACCCCCGTCATTTTGTCTGATTCGGTTAAAACTAGGTTACCTTCCTATCTTTGCGCTTTGATAATAAATTCTTTATTTATACTGATTTCGTGGTAATTAATTACCATGTTACCGGCCACCAAGTTGCGCAGCACTACGCCGGCAAAATAATGTAATATTTATTTTAATACGTTTAATGCCTTAAAGACTTTAAAGTTAAGGTAAGGTCTTTAAAGGTATCTTTTGTATGAGCTTTTGTTGCCTGAAATAAATGATTAAAATAAAATAAAAATAATAAATAATTGCTCATAGATTTGAACATTTTGTCAGACAGACTTTTTCCCGGCCTAAAATAATAAAAGGACGCCAGCCAAATTGGACCCCAATATATAAATATACGATCGAAGCAGTGCATCAACCATATACCAGGACCATGTAACCAAATTGAAAGTACCAAAGAAGATCTTGATGAACTCCTACATGAAGGCAGACCGCCCACCTTATCAACGCTCAGTCCTATAACGATACCCGGCTTTACGAATATTCCTAGACCAGACTAGTTCCTAGACTAGTGCTTCGTATCGTATTGTAACTTTTTGTCAGTCAACCGCAACACAACACGGTGGGCGCCAATAAAGTCATTCAACTTATGTGTGTTATTTGTATGGCTACAGTTTTTTTTTCTTAGCACCCGTGGATTGCGATAGCTACCGACGTAGTAATAAAGGTAGAGAAACGGAAAATAACAGACAAATGTGATCTCTATTTACCGTAAATAGTTGGTGTCAGTAAGCTACACTATGGCACCGTGCTCTCACGTTTAAGGGCTTATATTTCCGACTGATAAAAACTACCTATTTAAAAATATTTTTTATTAAATAGGAGTTTTCGCTAAAAGTATTTTGTGCTTTATGGGGAGTAGCATTTTATCTGATATTTTTTACTTTTTGTATAAGAATCGTAAATCAGGTAACATAAGATACACCTACCTACCAAGTTTCTGCTGTGTAATGCAAACAGTTTCAGAATAAATTGGCTGTGACATACGGACAGAGAGACTAACGGAACATTGCGGGTTCAATTTTTTGTCATTCTGCTACGGAACCCTAAAAATCAGCCCTTCAAAGTGACGTTACTAAGGACGCGGCTACACACGTAAGCCGCGCTGACAGGCCGTGCATCACCGCACGCGTGAATAGTGCGCGCTGGGCCCGCCCGCGCACCTGTGACCGCAAGCCCGCCCGGTACTTAGCACCGCGCACACATACACACGTCGTATCTAGTGAAACAAAGAGATCAGTGATGGGCTTATGGCGCAGCTACAAGCACAAGCCGCAATGCCAGATCTATTTTTTAATCAATTTCCTTCAAAAATCAATTAAAAGTCACGCTAAATATAGACGTGAGTAGTAGATATTCAATTAAGTCATCTTTTTAATCACTGTCATGTGAATTTCTTCAACTGATTTTCATTCTATAATAGAACATTAATCAAAGAAAACCACACACCATATAGACACGAGTGATTAAAAATAAGGTCCCAGTCGTAAGCTAAAGGCGCAGCTCCACGCGGGCCGTGAATCACACACAGCTCACATCAATAGTACTGCGTGCTGAGCCCGCCCGCACACCTGTGACCGCGCTGCTAAGTAAGTACCGGCTTGCGGGCTACGAATCCCGGTACTTAGCACCGCGCGCACATGTACACATGTGTGACTGTACGGGCGGACTTCGAACACACTAGTCAAGATGGGTGACGGACGGCGCAATTTGTCATTGCACATTTACTTGTAATTGAACATTCCTGCGATTAAGAAGAACGTTAGAAAAAAGTCAAAATACTTCCTTTTCTTCTTAAAAAAATCGATAATCATACATGAATTTTCAATACACGAGAAGGTGGTAACTTGCGATGCAGCTAGCTATAAATATTATCAACTAGCTTTTGCCAGCGACTTCGTCCGCGTGGAATAGTGACTTTTTTCTCCCGTTTTTTACACATTTACCACCATATCTTTGCTCCTATTGGTCGTAGCGTGATGTTATTATAGCCTATAGCCTTCCTCGATAACTGGACTATCCAACACAAAAAGAATTATTCAAATCGAACCAGTAGTTTCGGAGATTAGCGCGTTCAAACAAACAAACAAATAAACAAACAAACAAACAAACTCTTCAGCTTTATAATATTAGTATAGATTCAGACTGAAACAATCCTGCTTGTGTATTTTACTACTAAAGGTAGGTATCATCATCCAAAATGCCAAGTGAGATTACTTAGTTATAGCTACAAGCCAAAAGATCTTAATTATAAAAGAAAATAAAAGCGCCTAAAATGCAATCTCTCCTGGAAAAACAATGGCATCTCTCGCAAACTTCTCGCGGTGGACTCGAAAGCTGGCAATTTAAAAGCCAAATAAGCGTCGTATCACCACATTTTTCTTAAAAGAGTAGCGGCTCAAACTACGTTAAAATGATTTAACTCCCCCTTGATAGCGTTACGCGCCCGGGCGCTATTATTGAGATCGCCGGCCGGGCCCGCCAGCCTAATAAATGCTTATCAACGCCCTCATTATCACACCCTTAACATCGCTTTAATGTCTTGCTCTTGAACAAAACATATTTAATCACATTTTTTCCCTTGGCGCAAAACTTTTTAAATTTCATAAATTTGTAGCGCCGGAAAATCTGGGATCTCAGCGCCGCAGTCGAGTGGAGGGATGAATGGATTTTAAGCACTTTACTTTTTTACTTTAGCGACGTTTCAAAGTTCTCTGGAATCCTTATTAATCGTTCGTTAGATTGAATTCATATAGGATAAGTAACTGAAATAGGAAATGACTTAATTTAAAACAAAACTATGAACTTACAAGCGTTTTAAATAGCCTGAATGTAAGCCAAGCAACTTAATAACTACTATAGCTGGTGTACCACTTTATCTTGGTTAAGAACGTGGAATCGATGACCGATGTCCTCGTAGCGAATTGCCAAAACAGAGCCGCACCCCGCCGCGCGAACGCTCCGCAGATGCAATCCCCGCTTATGATCTTTTAAGCCCGACTTTACGGCTGCTTCGCGACACTAAATTATAATATAACACATCGTAAATTTCTGAAACTATCCGCGGTGACGTGCCCGACTTAAGGACCGCTACGTCGAACGTTAATAATGCGAGAAAATTTTCGAGAGTGTAAACTTAGCCTAAATTGGGCTAAACACTTGATATTGTTCCACATTATGAAACACTCATAATTTATGGCATTATGTGCTAAATAATAGGTAACTTACTTTGTGATTGCTATTTCGTTATTGTATTAAAGTGATATGCTGATGAGTAGTAAAATATGACACGTACCTACTTACCAGGGTTAATATGCCGTTATGGTACCTGTACCTACTAACAAACCGTTCGGGTGTTGTATATAATTGTAACCAAAACCAAGATGACGGTTATAATATTGAGTTCCATTTAGTGTAAATCCTAGTTATGGACGTCGTAGTTAAATCTGTGAAAAAATATAGCTTCAGATATAAAACACCATAAAATGCTGTCCCAGGTGCAGTGCGCTTGTTTGGTCTAGGATTTGTCAAGCGATCTTTAGAGCGTGTCTCTCCCCCATATTTAAACTCGAAATGAAGAGCCAGCGAGCAAACAGTATCGTTGCCGGGGAAAAAAATAAAAGGGTGTCGACACCAAGTATGCTACTCGTTACCGTAATATGAAACGGCGAAAGAACCGAATTGAATATTAAATGAAATAATTTATGCCATATTTAACATTTTGCAAATGAACGGTCTCACCTTAATGAAAACGTTGAATCAATTTTTTGCTTCGCAAGTCTTCTAATCTTTATAACTTCGGAATTTTTAAGTTAGTTGTTTCACGACTCGTCCTCTCGTTCTAAAAATAACATAAAATTGTGAAGCAATGTACGAGTAAACCTGTCATTAATTCACTTACATAACGTATGTAGGTGCTTTTAATTTCGTACCTACTACTGTAAACTTGAAAAACTGATACATAAGTGATTGCTTATTCTGAATCGGCCGGCACGATAGACCACGTTCACACGGCGATGACGGCTAATGAACCAATGAATAATTGTATTATAATAAAAAATAAGATATTTTTAATGTTTGTCTGATTTCTGTTTGACATTGTTATAGATTTCGAAGCTTCATCTAAAAATTACATTTACATCACCTAATGCATTAGCTGAATAAATAAATAACAAAATTAGATATACTTTAAAAATATATTCTAGACATTTTGTGAAGGGTACTAACTAATTTTGAAAAGAGGCATTGACTGAGTTAAGCTGGATAGTGACTGAGTTGGAAGCGTAGCTTGTTCTCAGCACTATAGCCCACACTTGTCCCGAAGCTCGGGTAGGGTCTTTGTTGGGACGTGTATTTATAAATGCTCCTAGTGAGTCTATATACAGAAATAAATATTTCTAAATATCCTTCTACCTACTGACACTGCTCTATTCAATGAAATTATGGAAATATCACTTACTATTTACTATCATTACATAAGATCATGGCAAAGTCTATGTAAAAATATGCCATCTGAGCGGGAGCTTGGGATCTTGTTCTAACCATACACCATAGAAAATGAATAAGGACGTTGTCTAATGTTATTATTAAATTATAATCTGGATAATGTGAAGGTAGGTTTATTCCTTGTCTTCCAACAGCTTTACAGTCAGCCATCCCTGTAAAATACAAGAAGATATTTAAACATTACATTTTAATAGTATGATTTTTTATCTGTGTTGAACAAGAGATCACCAGCGCCATTAACCACTGATTTGATCATTTGTTAATGAAAAATAATCTTCACAATAATTCAGGTGAGCAATCAAGTCGCGTTTAAAAATAAAAACAAGCGCTTTGCCAAAGCACGTTGATTTACGTGGCAAAATAAAACAGGCAGGTAAAAGGTGGTGGGTGGGACAGGGGATCTTCGTTAAGGTTTAATTAAATCGTCCTCGGCGGCCTCTCGCGTTTTAATTCCACCGTTATTAACGCTGTTAAAAACTGAGTAGCGCGAACAGGGAGATCAGTGGAGACGCTAATCTCAGATATATGATACAGAACATTTGCAGAAACTTTAATCATATCTCAAAATCACCTCAAACACGGCAGTTTTATCCTTAGCCTTCCCTTAGACGAGATTAAAATTATTTTCTTTCAGGATGGCAGGCAGATGTGAGTTGTCGACGTGCTACAGCTACATATATACATTTTGCTTCCACCGTGAAAGAAAATCATTTTAAAACCTAGCCATATCATCATTGCACTGTGATTGAACGAACTGCTTAAATTAATTGAAGATATCACCATGAATTATTGCAATAAATAAATGATTGATTGATTGATTGATTGATTGAAGTTACGTGTTGGATACGACGTACTACCAACATAACTGAATGACAAACATTGAAGTTGAACAAATACCATTCACATTATAGGTCTTCGAACAGATGCTTGAGCTCTAGTTAGTTAAAGTAGATAAATGATGACATATGATGAACCTCATAGAAAAAAAATATAGGTACTTATCGTGTCGACTCCACGGCATCCTTGTTACCGGGCTGCGGGCAAGTGGCCGCAGCGTTTCCGCAGCGGAACACTTGCGATAAGACGAAGCCTTAGCCGCCCTCGTCGCCAACTGTTTGGATTTTAATATCACACTTAAGTGTTGTTCCGAAGACGTCGTCGGCTAAGTACTAATTTGTCCGAACTCAGACAATTGAGCCGTTTAAACTTTCATTAAACGGCTTCGTTTGTTAAAATGTTTCGCTAGAATGTAATTACGTTTCTTTCTAACAAACATGTTTGCATAAAGTACTTTTATAGAAAGATATTATAAAAACATGATAATAGATAATAGGTCACAATTATAATAAGTATGGCACAATCTTATATTGTGGTGTACTACTTCTCCAAGATTTTGAATTATAAGTATTGATAAAATTGAATCATTTAACTAAAATTATGTCAGAAAGGCTCTTTTTCCAACTTAACTGTATCACATTTTAAAGATTAATGTTAAGAATTAATTCACACAATGTTTAGTTCTCGCACATAGAGTAGGGTATCCGTATTAGTTACCGGCACAGCGTGACGGCACAAAGTGCAATGACGGCAGCGTCAGATGCACGGCACAGTGCGACGGCGAGCCCCGACCGCAGTCAAATTGCATACAAGTCCGACGCAATGCACACTGTCACTGCACCAATAACCATAACGAATTAGCGCTATAGCCACCTGCGACGAACACTGTTTTTGGCTAGTTTTATTATATACAGTGCGCTGTGCACTAGGGTTACGCTTTCTGAATAGTAATAAAAAACAATAAGTTTTTTTTTCCTTTAGGCACATACGGTACAAATATAATATATTATACTGTTTTAAACAAAATAAACGTTCGTGTGAAGTTTAAGGTAGATGGATTCAATGTGGACTTCTTTTTAGTAGGTCTAGGTTTGTCCTCACTCACAGACAATTAAGTTTGAGTTAACCCCTTGGAAAACAAAAGTTTTAATCCCTTGCATTTTTAAAGATTTTGTCACGCTACTACTAATTTCGTTACAAGTGCGTATAATATAAATGCGTATTTCCGTTTGTTCATAACGTGTTTTCATTCCTGCCTTCCAGTGCCTTCCCTGATAAATAAGCTGTTCCAATATTATTATTTTTTTATTTATTTATTTACAAACACTTAAAGTAAGTACCAACATATTTTTTAGTTTTTGATATAAAAACAAACAAACTCTGCAATTCTATACATATTTTAAATAAATACAAGTATTTTCATTTCTGTAGCCCGTTTTTTTTTCTTTGCGAGTTGAAAATTGTAAACAATATTTTTATAACTTTTAAAATTAAATCAGTCAATAAAAATTGTTAACATTAAGTACATATGAAGGTTGTGATTTTGTGTTTACATTATTAGTTTAAAATGTTTTATTTCATAAAAAAGGAATGTCAAGATTGTTTACAAACAATATTAGACACGCAACTAATCGGACTTTATGTGAATACGTAGTATGAGTGTAAAGGACTTTTGCAACAGAAACACCTGAACTTCATGCTGTACACCAACTGTACGTTCAGCATTATACGTTTTAATGTACTTGTTGTACGTTTTACTTGTTGCAATAAATGATTCTATCTATCTATCTATCTAATTGCCCACCTGCATCACGAAGACCACCTTTAGCCGCTCCACCAATGTTCCAGTCTTGCAACCTTCTGGTACCTACGGTTTAAATATAGATAAGCACTTGATATGGCTAGACCATAACACCGTTGTTTGTCTCATCAATATCCCATAAACCAGCTCAGCTATTTCCTCTCCATAGCCTCAGGCTTAGACTCTATCTTACTTATCTGCAATCTTTTGCAAAAATAATTAAGTATAATTATAATACTTACATTGCCGCGACCGCAACACAGTCTACTACACTTAATGGTTTAACTAATTAGTTTGCAGAGTGGTAAAAGAACATCACTAACACCTAACACCATACAATACGTACGCTTTACAACACAAAGTTACATTAAGGATAAAAAAAATATAAGAGTTACAAAAATAATAAGCCACATCACGGTGGCTCTACCATTCTACTACTTTTATCAATCCGTTCTACTAAAATGAAAATTATCGTGGAATTACCCTTGGTTTTAATATTTTACTTTAAAGATTTTAAAGAGCACGTTTCAAAAATGGCGCGCTAATTTTTTTTTTATAGTGGATGTAGGCAAAACCCCTGTACCATGCCATTCCCAGGCAGCCATTATACCAGCCATTTCTGAAAGCGACGCAAGTTTCCAACATTTAAAATTACGTTAACGTTAGTTAGTTGTTGTACAGTGAGCTTGTGTTGTGATGTGCTGCTCTTACTATGCTACGTTGCTACATACATACAATAGCCACATAAGTTATCATAAAAGGCCTTTTATGTATCGTATTGTCAATTTTTGTCACTGTTTGCCTGCACAGTCACTCTCACTCACCTCTCGGCAGAATATTTCTACAAACATTTATTTTTATGAATGTAAAAAAATGTGATTCGATTTTACCTGGTGGCTTAAGTTAAGTAAGGTAATATCATTTGTTTCATGACCACAATTTCGTATTAAAAAAATATTATTGACTATGGTTTAAGAAGTAAAAAGTCAAGAGATGGAATGTCAAATTGTGTCAAATTCAATTTGTCAAAATTGCGTGGTTAGGTTGATGTAATAAACGTAGTGATTACCTTGGAATGTAATACTTACACAGTGAATAAGCGGCTCATGCATGATGCAAAATATTCAAATACTCATAGTTACTTCTACTTCAGGACATGCAATCAACCATAACCGCAACACTGGTAACATTTCTTATAAAGTACATGGTAATGAATCTCTGCACTGACTTGAATGTTCGTGCAAATGTTTCGTGAAATTTTTAAGCGTAGTTTGTTGGACTATAAACAGTCTTTATAGCCTAGCAATGGCAGGATCAACTCTACCTGAAAGGGTGGCCCAAATCTACTACACATACGGTCTCTTCTGCTCCTCATATCCAGTAATAGCTATTGGTTTAGCTCTGTCGGTGATACTTCTGTGTTGGTAAGTTCTAGTGCTTTTGGATTTTACATATAGGTAGAGGAAAATGAATGGATCAGATTAGTTAATGATTTTGGTCTGCCCTCAGTTACCCGTTACTGAATGTTCCGCTGCCAGGAAACATCCCAACTGTTGTAAATTTGCCATGGCACATGGATGACATCCAACATGTACCTCAAGTAGACTGCTCTTCCCTGAAATGCTCACAAGGTCATTATCAATCACAATATCTTTACATGATAAATGTTTCTTTATTTTATTAACCTCTTTACCTTTACCGATATAAATATAGATCACTTGATGATATGCACTAACCTAAATATCATCAAGTGATTTATATCTTAGTTTAAGTTAATAATTTACTATATTGAAACAATATCATCAGTTTGATATCATTGCCTACAAGTTTTTACAAAATAACCTAAATCATTGTTTATCAGTACCATTATCACAAAGTTTACTTTGACTCATTCTAATTGGGAGTAAATTTTGATATGACTCACAATAGTACATTATGTATAATATTGATATTGTATTATTGCCTGATTACAGATATACCAATACAAATAGATGTCTTGCTCAATGAAACCCACAAGCTTCCATACATATGGGCTAAAGATCAGCCGTTATTGTATGTGCAGCAAATTATTATGAAAATAGGTAAGTAACTGTTCATACCTTTGGTCAACACCATACCACAGCATTCTGTATATTCTTCAATTGATTATTACCTTTTGGACTTATGCTTGCACAATAGGTAACAATGTAATCAAATTGCTGCAATCTTAAGTTTATTTTAAAAGCACAGCACAATTGGCGGGGTAAGCATAACAAGTAAAAGGAATAAGCTGACTATTTAGTTAAGTTTAAGTTGGGTAGTTTTGCTGGGCGTAGTTAAGCTGACTATATTAATTAACCTTCAGATTAGTTATGACTAAGCATAGTCAAAAACTTTCTATTTAGAGATTGCACGCATAGAGATATGCATCAATGCATATTATAATTCTAAATTTTAACCACTCCATTTCTTTTTTACAAATATTATCCGAGTGCCATAGACCTAGATATTTGGTGGTTGTAATAACTCTATGTTATGTCTAGTTAGTTAGTTTGGCTGGGGTGATTTCCGCACTTAGCCTCACGATAGGGCCATTATACCTATGTCCTTCCTTTTTTTATTCTCCCAGAAGGCTAGCAATCTGCCTAGATTGCTGAAGGCCTCTGGGAATGTAGCCGGGGTTTTTTAAAATATTTGTCTATTATTCCTATATGTTATGTCTAATTTCATGCAAAGTTTTAATTAATTTTAAATTAAAAAAATACAATCACAGGCTTTAAACAACACATTTTTGATACAATTTCAGGAGTTTCACCATGGAATATCAATCTTAAAATGTGGGATGCCTTTCGTACACCACTGCAGGAAGTTTTTCGGCTTTTAGAAACCATTCGAAACCATGAAGACCAAGAAACGTAAGTAAATATAAGTTCAAAATTTATCTAACAATCTGTAATATTATATATTGTTAAAATTAAGAATTCATTCTTGAAAAAATATCAATTGAGAGAAATAAATAAATGTGTGTTATGAAGAGGTAAGTAATTATAGATACATTCAAATAAATAAATTGTTAGTTACTGCACAAAGACTTTATTCCAAAGAGTCGTTTACTTAAACATATCCGGATGATTAAAATATTGGTTGAAGTCCAAGTTCCAAACAATAATGTCGATTGTGCTTGTGTCACTTGTATGCAACTAATAGCAAGATAAGAGATATTACGGACAAAAGTCACAGTTTACTTACGTATGTAAACATATCCATTGTATGTAAATACTTTGGAAGGAAATAATAAGTAATGAAAGCCTTGAAGATAATAATAAGTAAAGAAACTGGAAAGCAGTATAGTGTCTGTCACATACATACATATAAGGAACACCAATGTTGCACAGAAATCTTACGTGGAAACATCTCTTATAAACCCTATGTCTGTATTTTGGTGTATTGATGCGGTATGTCATGTAATTAGCACACTGCAAGATACATTATATGAGTCACTCTTATTTTAAACATATGCAAATAAATAATATCATTACTTACAAAACCGGCAAAGTGCGAGTCGGACTCGCAAACCGAAGGTTGCATGCTTCTATAGATTCTGAGTTTTGGGGAAGTCCCCGTAGATTTTGATTCCCTTGCAAGTGTCGCTTAGAAGTTTCAGCTTACAGCACTAAGGAATCCTTCTGTAACTAATATTGCATCATTTTGTCACCAGGAAAAGCACATTGCTCCAACACTGCTACCAGATCGAGGGTGTCAAGCGGATTAACGACAAGCCGGGCTCGGAGCAAGTGTTGCCGGAGTACAGCTGCCTACTGCTGTCCCCTGCTAACCTGTGGCAGCAGAGCTTACAGTCATTCTCCCTTGATGCGAACATAGTCAACACGGTCTACAAGCATCAGGTAATATAGCAGAGCCCTGAATTAACCAATAGGATTATTTGTGTTCATTACTGTAATTGATTGTGTTTACTGCCTCGTTGGTACTGTTAGTTCACTACCCAAGAGGTCCCGGGTGCGAACCCAAATCGGGCCGAAAATTGTTTCTGGGTTTTTCTGTCTTGAAAATACTTGGAAACAGCTCGAAGTCTGGTGGTAATGACACCCCCGTGCCTCGGAAAGCACGTTAACACGTTCCGGGACACTACTCCAGACACAATAGATGTTTTATTGTTTTCACGCCTGTAGGCGGGCACTGTCCCGGAACGTGTTAAGTTGGTCCTGCGCCTGATTTCGCATCGATCATGTCGGGTCTGCCGTCGCACCGAATTGATGAGAGTGAAGGTACAGAGAGTGCACTTGTGTATCACATTGTGTTTTGTCACCATTTGTTTTAATTTAGGGTTAATCTTTGCCTTTTAAGGGTCCAAAATCGTGCCAGCGTGTACCTACTATTACTTACAGTAAAATAATATCTGTGTTTTCGAATCTACGAGTAGCTGTCACTTCAACTTGATGTTCCGAGTGAAATAGATGTATGAGGGCTGTATGAGTATCATAAAATCTTAAAAGTGCCGTGATCCAATTACACGTATCTTCTATGAGGTTTTACAAAGGGGCTTTAGGCTGCGTTTCCACCAGAGATGTGCGATGGAAATGTGTCGTACGAGGATGTCTAGCTGTGCTGTGAAAATGTGTGGGTGTTTCCACCAAAGCTGTGCAATGAAAATGTGCCTACGAGGATGTGTAGCGGAGCTGTGAAAATGCGCAAACCTCGCAACACATCCTTCTCAACACACATCCCTCGCACACATCCCTCGTACACATCCTTCGCACACATCCCTCGTACACATTCCTCGCACACATTCCTCGCTTGTTTTGTATGCGCAAAAATCTAGCTCCGCTGAGCCGTTTCCACCAGAGCTGTGCTGACCGAGGCGATATAAATGAAGCGATTCTATTGGTTCTTTACAAACACATCCCTCGCTACGCATCCTCGCACATCTCTGGTGGAAACGCAGCCTTATAAGGCGGTGTCGTGAGTGATGAGCGTGATGCAAAAAGCGTGACGCGATTTAAACAATAGCGTCATTATGGGCTGATCACACGTAACGAGCTAGTAAATTGACACTTGTTTGAATCAGACAGTACAAACAGTTTCATCTTACTTGACTCGCTACGTCTCCATCAGCCTATTACAGTGTGACAAAGATCTTTTGGCCGATGGATGACATTGACAGGAGAGCGCTAGCATTCAATCAGGACAGCCAATGCAAAAAATCTACCTTGATTCAGAGATTTCAGGAAGCAGTTTAACTAATAATATTTTTACCCAACCATGGCAATTTCAAAGAAAATTATCACTTTAATTTCAGGACTAATAGCTTTATGGAAATTTAAAATAATCATTGTATTAAAAAAAAAAAGTAACGAAAATATAACATCAGGAGACATAAGGGAAAATATGGAAATCTCTTGTAAGATTTGGAGATTTGGCCACGCTGGATCTGACAACCGTATTTGCCGGATCAAAGATGGCGGCGCGATGGTTGCGCCTTAGTTCTGAATTTTGCCGTCGTCCAAAATATCTTTGTCGCACTGTACCTTGCGTTGCGGCCTTGGTGTCGCGTCGAGTCGTCCACCTGTTACAATGGGTAACAAAGATGTATTTACAGAAAGGCAAGCCGTTAGCGGAGATGGCGTTTGGGATGCAACTCCGCGACACCGGCGTCAAGCGGTACCCGCTGCGCGCACGCCCCCGTGTGCTGCAGTACGCCATCACCATATTCTACCAGAACCCTGAACAAAGGTAATACAGAACTAAATGTGTACTAGGAGACGAGCTTTAGAAACGTTTTTTCGATATCAATATAGCAAAATCAAAAACCACTAAAAAAATGCCATGGAAACCACAACAATTATATAAACAATTCATTTATCTAATTTTGCAACACTATAAAATGACATCAGGGTGTGTCGTACGTAACTCGTAAGTCGTCTGAGGATAATAACTTTTATGTTGTTTTATTTCAGATTTATAAATTCCCTTACTAAGAAGTTAAAAGAAATGTACCCACTATATCAAGAATCGTACTCGCGTATCGACGAAGCAACGATAATATACTATCCAGGCCAGTTCAACTATCGCGAGCTCGTTCCTCTGATGATAACATTCGTCGGAATATTTGCATACGTTTATTTCTCCGTGAGGAAAATTGAATTCATCAAGTCCAAACTAGGATTGGCCGCCAGTGCCGTCGTCACGATAGCCGGCAGCCTCTCGATGTCCATGGGCATCTGTTTTTACTTCGGGTTCACTTTGAGTCTCCAAGGCAAAGAAATCTTTCCATACCTTGTCATCATAATGGGCCTAGAGAATGTACTTGTGCTTACAAAAAGTGTCACGTCAACAGACTCTCGGCTCGATGTCAAAATCCGACTCGCTCAAGGGCTGAGTAAAGAAGGCTGGTCGATAACGAAAAATCTGC
Organism: Pyrausta aurata; assembly: GCA_963584085.1. NCBI lineage: Eukaryota > Metazoa > Arthropoda > Insecta > Lepidoptera > Crambidae > Pyrausta > Pyrausta aurata. The sequence continues at coordinate 4,532,451 of OY757251.1, forward strand.
TCACCGAAATCACAATATTCACAGTCAGCTTTTTCACTTTTGTACCTTTTATCCAAGAATTCGCCATATTCATGATAGTGAGTCTGATATCCGATTACTTCGTTCAAATGGTGTTCTTTGCCACCGTGCTCGGCATAGACGTGCGGCACATGGAATGCTTTCAGGATCGAAACAATAAACTGCAGTTGAAAGATTATTTCAACGCGAATAACGCACTGAACTGGAGGTTTAGTAAGAGTTACGGGGAGGAGAATAACGTATCACCGCTGAAAATGAAGAAGTCCAAATCTCATCCTCGTTTGAATGGATTGCCGCAGAATAGTCCGACGGATGTGGTAGCGAAGAGGAACTCTAGTCCGAGTCATCAAGACAATAGAGTGCCGAAGCGTATTCGGCTGGTGCATCTGTGGGCGCGGACGCGTTTCTTCCAGCGGGCGTTTATGTTTTGGATGTTGGTGTGGATATCGATGATAGTGTACAATTCTGGTGTGGTGGAGTACTTTATATCGGGGGGTGAGAAGGGGGAGGGAGTGGAGGCGGAGGCGCGGCGGCAGCGGCCGGCGGCGAGGCAGGCGGTGACGGTGGCGCTGCAGGGGGAGAGCAACCCGCTGGTGTTCGCGCCGCTGCCCAGCGCTGAGGGCGTCGACGCGAATGACACCATCATGCTCAAGCATTCGCCGCACTCCCGACCTTGGACTAGGTATAATAATAATAATAATTTATTTATTGAAAAGGACAACAGTTGATCCAAATAGGATTAGTAAAACGATGTATCTTACATACTATGTTATAATCTACCCACATTTTACTATCAAGTTATATAGGTGTTTGATATGTGTACGTTTGTAATTGATGGGCTCTAAAATCGCTAAATTGGTTTTGAAATTCTTTCACGTAAAATGTTACATTATTTATGAGGGACATAAGCTTTATTGCCTCCGTGCGAAGTTGAAGCACTTTTTAAGGAAACGCATGAAATCATAAAAATAAGTGTAAACATCCCACTGCTGGTTAAAAGCCTCACCTCCAGTATGAGGTGGTGTGTATGCGAGTATATATTAACGTTTGTCATCTCATTTGTTAGACAGTGTTCGAAAAAAAAACGTGTTTGTTCAAAACATATAATTTTTTGCTTCTTCCAGACTATCTCCATACCACTGGTCAGGCATCCTCTCGCAGTACAACGAGTCCATGAGCGGGCGGTACGCGGTGTTGCTGCCGCCGGTGTTGTTAAGCCATCGCGTGGGCCCCGAGCTGGCCGCGGGGTCGCGGGGGCCAGACGAGAGGGACCCCCCGCCGCTGAGGTGGCAGGCGCTCGCTGCGGCGCTGGACCCCATCGACATCATGCAAGGTAGTCGCCGATACATGTTTTCAAATAATTTCGATGACACTTTAATTGTGGTTACACTCCGGGCTACATAACAGCGGTCGCGGGTTCGAATCCCGTAAGGGGAAAGAAGAGTGTGTGAACGTGAGAGTGATGAACATTTGTACCTAAGTTATATAGTAATAAATAGTAGTAGTATTTATAGGAGATGACCCCGTTATAATCGTTGTCTGGAATTTTGTAACCCAAGAAAGATAATTTCTTACTTCGAAATCAAGTTAATTGGTGTTAGTTGTCCAGTGCATTTTCAATATTTTTATGAATGTTTTTTTTTTACTTTCACTCCTAGACTTCGAGCTGATCGACAGCAAGAGCCAGCAGCATTCGTGGGGCAAGGGCTCCGACCTGCCCATCTACCCCACCACGCCGATGGAGATCCTGCTGCTGGCCATACTGTGCACCATCAGCGTCGCGGTCATCGCCTACATGATGGTGGTGCTTTACAGGTAACTATATTGTGTACTGAATAAAAATGATATTTCCTTGACGGTCCAACGAATAAATGAATAACACATTTCGTATGAAGTATCTTTCGTCTAAAGACCGTTCACTTGTAGGATCATCATCAAATTTAAGAGCTAGACTTTTGACGGTGAAGTTTTTTCCAAAATTATGAATTAAGGAAGATAGTGTGGTGTTTACCATTTGTATTCCACACCGCAGTTTAAGACCAGGCTTTTCCCGCATCTTATGCACGAAGTAACAAAATGTTATTTTTTTATAAAAAAAAAACTAATTTTACTAATTTGTTTTTATAGTCTTTATTAAAAAAAAACAAATTTTACTCATTTATTTTAATTTTTATAGTCATTATTGAAGTTCTTTCTTTCGATTTGTAAAACTAAGTTTAGTGTTAAAAGATGAAATATGAAACCAAAAATTGCAAAACCAAAAAGAGCAGTTGGCCCGGACAGCCAGAAAGATGCTGGTTCGAATCCCGCCCGTGCGCAATTTTTGGTTTCATATTTCATCTTTTAAGAATAAAATATGATGACATTGTGAGTGTTAAAAATAATGTTAAACCATTAAGTTTAGTGTTCCATCTGTTTATCGAATTCGGTCACGTAAACAATTGTATGTTGGTAAACAACGACTTGGAGGATCAAAATAACCACGATGTCCAAATAAAAAAAGAAAACTAAATAAATATACTATGCAGGTGCGTGTGTTCGCGGCACTACGCGGAGTGGCGCGCGTCGTGGAACGAAGACGACGAGAACAGGAAGATCCTCGCCAAACAGCCAGCGGTTCAGGTATGGATTCGTGTAAAGCAATCGTATTCATTTGACAGTTCCAAACGTACGGGATGATCTGTCAAACGGCAAAGAACAAAAGGTTGCACAGATCATATCGTGCGTTTAAATGTCAAATGAATACGATTGCTTTACACAATTGCCCCTCTGGTGGGTTTAGTTTTGTTGTTGTTGTTGTTTCAGGAGTGATACTTAGCGCCAGTTACTACATAAAGTCATAGACTTACATGTATTCGCTGTTCAGAACACATATTGTGTCACATTTTCTAAAATGGCAAAGTATGCACAAACAGCAATCACCATGGCAACACTTTGAAAGATGCTCCATCTGGCCTGAATTTTTTGTACCACAAAGTTTGTTCCGCACAGCCTGTCTAGTGTAACATGGGGGTCGTTTCATAACGCCCGTTTTTCTTTGCTTGTCGAATATTGTTTTTAAAACTTTTCATAATTCACTTATTTTATAAACAAAAACTAGTTCTGGTATGATTCAAATATCGCGTTTCCAATATTTTACATGAAAAACGTATAAAGATATTAAAGAACTGAGGGGAAATAAAATTAAGACAGTAAACGATAGTAGTGACCCCTTCTTTAAGCAATTTCAATTTGGCACACTATTTACTAAACACCGATTTTTGGTAATTCCGTCGCGCTTTGCCAGATTTTCCCGGCATTCAGAGCAGGATACGAAAAAAGTGCAATTCGTATACGAAAAAAGTTCACCGATCGAATTTTCTTATTCAAAGGAAATATAGTTATTGCTTTATCGGGATCACGATTTCTATGCATTTTGATTTGTTTCGTGCGGTAGTTTTTTTTACGTGGATATAGGTATTGATTTTTTCGGTAAAACAGTGATACACGTAATCGAATTACAACACGAAATAAGTTCGATAATGCGAGACTCGGCCTCCTGGGGCCCTATTTTTGAATCATTCGCTTGGATATGGCCAGTGATTGTCGTTCGAAAACGAGTTTTTTTCTATAAGTTTTATTTCATCTTCGAACGAAAATCACTCGCCATCTTGAAGCGAGTGATTCAAAAATAGGGTTCCTGATCCAATAACGTGTTTGTTACTGATCAGCTGGTGATGGAAGCGGTGCCGATCGTGGTGGCCGGGCACGCGCAGGAGGTGGAGTGCCTCGTGACCGACGGCGAGAAGGTCGTGAGCTCGTGCCTGCAGGGCCACATCAAGGTGTGGGACTCGCAGAACGGCGAGATCGTCACCAACATCGACCGCGGCGCGTGAGTATCATATATTTGCTGGAGTTATTAAAAAAGACGCCTAACATTATTTGGGAAAGTCGAATTAGTGACGTGATCTTTCTTTTATTTTATTAGTCTCTTATTTTTAGAAGTTCCTAAGGCATTGTCTCTTTTATTTTTTTTAACAAAAACATTAAAATACAACTGATATGGCTAATACATTTAATCATTTATTAGTTGACAAACTCTTTGTAACATGTTATGTGTAACTGTTTGTTATTCCGTAGTAAATAAAAAAAATAGGTATCCTTTTTTAAAGTCGGTCAAAAAGATTTCTGGCAGGAATCATGCAAGGAACAAAAAAAATATATCCATGACTGTGAAACTTATTTAAAATTGCCGTTTTCAGATTTTTCAAATTACAAAATGAACTGTATGGAAAAATACAAGCTAGCAAAAAAACTAAGTATCCTGAAGCTATCGAAGGTAAGATTTTGTGCACTATTTATAAGAATAATTTATGTGTTTGCACTAGTAGTAAAAAAAAAATATCCTTGGACATTTCACACAGCGCCATCTGGTCCCAAACTAAGCAAAGCTTGTACTATGGTAACCAGACAACGGTTATAAACATACATAAATACTTTTTTTTTGTAAATACATACATATTATATATAGAAAACACCCAGACCACTACAAACAGACATGTTCATGCACACAAATGTTTGTAATGTGCGGGGATCGAACCCGCGACCTCTGACGCAGTAGCCAATTTCTTAACCACTGCGCCAAATTGGTCGTCAAAAGTAGTAGTAGTAGTACATAAACGTTTCTTTTATTTTCCAGTTATACAAAACCCGGACATCAATCGGGATCAAAATGAGGTAAGATCACTCATAGTTAGGTACATAAAGTTATTGTTATCACCTCGTGGATTTGGCTCACTAGTTAATTTCTGCGCTCTTCTCTTTGGTCCTTATTATTTGCCCTTTCCTGCTCTACCACTACGCATTTGGGCGAACATTAAATTGTGTAATCAGAAAGGTGCAGCGGAAATATCCCGAGCGACATGAGAATTGCGAGTGCGACACATAAGTTGCACGTTATCCTCACTATTCAGCAAGTATCTCTTGTATACTTAAAAAGTTATGTTGCAATTTTATTAAATAAAATAAATATAAATAAATATGCGCCAGACAACACACCAATGCAGGCTAACGCGTATGAATTCGCCGCTAGGGGCGCTTGTGTAGCGTGAAGACTCCGAAATCTCAAATGCCACTGTTTGTGGGTTAGATGTGCGAGTTTATTTCTATTCAGATTAATGTTTCGAATATTTTGCAATAATTTCCATTAATTATGGCAAATACTAGTTACGGATCATTGAATGAGGGTGTTTTAAAGGGGGGAAAATAAACGTAAAATTTTTAATAACTTGTGTACTTACTCCTCTTTTCCTAACAAAGCTGCACTTCGGCATGCCATCCATGACTTAGGTACAAATTGTTCATGCTCATCACTTAAACATTTGCCCCTTGCGGGATTCGAACTCGCGACCGCCGGCATAATAGCCAGCAGCGCTAACCACTACACCAAATAAACGCGTCGTATATTAGCGTGATATCTGTGATGAATCGTTCATCACAGCGTGATACTTACCACATTATTCATAAATACACTCTTATGTCACTTTCTGACAAATGATGACAGCGCCAAGAAAGAATGAGACAAAACAGTGTTATAGTTAAAGCAGGTTTATACTGTTTGCGTTATTATGAATAACAGGGTTACCCCCTTATTCATAATAACTTAATAAACCTATTTTAGCTTTTACACTGTTTTGTCTCATTCTTACTTGGTGCTGGCATCATTTGACAGAAAGTGACAAAACAGTGTAATAACTCAGATAGGTTTAAAAGACCGTTTGAGTTATTATGAATAAGGGGGTTAGTTAGGTCAGTTTAATATGTTTATGGCGTCGCAGGGCATGCCCCGTCTCCGCAAAGGGCTGAGCTCGCACCTCAGCGGGCTGCGGTTCCGGGCTACGGCGCGCGATTCGCCGCCACACCTCTCCGCGGCTGAGACCACCAAGTACGACTTCGCTAAAAATTACAGGTCTGATTTATTTTCCTTTACACACTAACTCCCTTATTTTAGCTATAACACTGTTTTGTCACCTTCTGACAAATGATGACAGCGCCAAGAAAGAATGAGACAAAACAGTGTAATAGCTAAAATAGGCTTAAAAGTCCGTTTGAGTTATTATGAATAAAGGGGTAGCTTGATAAAATCTGACAGCAAGGTTAGTCGCTTGCCTTGCAAGCACCTCACCGCAAATCCGCACTGAGCCCACGTGGTGGAGTATGGCTCATTCTACCTGATCTACCTCATACTTGAGGTAAGGCCTTTGCCCATCAGTGGGATGTTTACAGGCTACCTTTACTTACTTTTACTGAAAATATGTATTTAAAGTATTGTGTTTGAGTTTTAAATCATATTATTTAAATATATATATATTATCTCATAAAAGATAAAAAATATCTTTTCAGAAATTTTCAATAAATGTTACAACAATTAAAATGATATTTTATGGAGATTGTGCCGCGGAGACACGCCACATATCGGCCCTCCTTGTCTAACCAACAACTTAATACGTTCCGGGACAGTGAACGCCTATAGGCGTGAAAACAATAAAACATCTATTGTGTCTGGAATAGTGTCCCGGAACGTGTTAAAAACGTTATAACGTGGAATCTACACCCAATATCTTTTGTTTAATTCTTGCATATTGTTTATAGTGAAGTCACCTTGATATCAGAATTGAAATAAATAAAAAAACGTGCATATTTCCTATTAATTGTTCGTTTGTTTCAGAGACCTTTACTGCAGCGACCAACCCGACGACTTGTACAACCGGTACGAATCCAAAGAGAACTTCGACACAAGCAACATAAACGTTTCTAGTGACGCTAACGGTGCTAAAGACAATGATACGTGTGACGAGAATATATTCATGATGAACGCGAACAATAACGCGGTGCCTAGTTTACGCAATAGAAATAAAAGTAGGTTAGTGAGCAATAGTGGTGCTGAATGTGATAGGACAGAGCGTGATGACAACGAGACTGTGACGAACACTAGTTGGAAGGGCACGCCCATAACAGAATCTCCAGTGTGGTGTATGGACTTTTGCAACGATTTAATCATATTAGGATGCGCTGACGGCCGGATTGAGTTCTGGGAAGCGAGCTCCGGGAAGTTTATGGTAATTATATTTTATTAAACATCTCAGACACAAAGTTAAACATAAAGGGCACTTATTCAAAAGTTACGGCTCTAGATAGACTCAGACTTAAAGCGAAGTCACACGAGCGTTGACGCAAGGCCTCATCTCGGCTCACGGGCCAAAATATTGTATGAAAATCTATTACTATATGTCGGTAGTGTGGTCATTACGATAGATAATGTGGCACAATTCGCCTGCGCCTTCATCCAGCGACGAGGAGATAGTTCGCAAATCAAACGCCGCCACGCACCGGTATTCGAAAAAATATTGCGTAATTCTTTGTACAAAATATTTGAAATGACGTGTTAAAAGCAAGGATGGGCAACTGATTTCAGATGATGTGTATTTTTTTTTAAATGATTTGATACAGCGCAGCGTGACGCATCGCTGCATACATCTGACTTATTAGTTAACATCCTTTTATTTGCCTCACAAAAAACGTGAAAAGCAGATTATTCAAGTCGGGCATAAAGGTGTCTTTCTCTTGGGCGAACTTAAATCTATCGCTACACTCAGGATTAATGCGTTGTACGCCCCAGGTGAATAATCTACTATTAATTGATATATTAACAGTAGATTATTCACCTAAAATATTTTTAGGCGCTGGCGCACCTTGAATCACGAGCGAAGCGTGAGGTCTGTAGATTTGAGGCCCGAGCGAAGCTAGGGCATTAAATATGTATATGTATGTGGATGTATATGTATGTGGATGTATGTACCGCTGTGCCACGCTGCGCACATCATCATAAATGTACACATCAACTGAAATTAGTTGCCCATCCTTGCTTTTAACAAGTCGTGTGGACGCGTGGTGGCGTCGATGTTCGAACTATTTCTTCTTCGCTGGATGAAGGTGCAGGCGTATTGTGCCACATTACCGACTATCGCGTTATGGATTTTCATACAATATTACGGCCCGTGAGCCAAGATGAGGCACTTTACGTCAACATTACATGACATATTATTGAACTTTGCCGATCAGATAGCGTGAAAAGAATGATTGCCCTGAGTATAAACAAAGGCTATAGCAATGCTTTCTAATACATCTAGCATAATTTCTCTGAAGCCTGAGATATAAATTGTGTTTACGCAGGGCACAAACAATTATACGAAAACCCTTAAAATTCAACTACCTTTTGAAAACATCATATATTTATCCACCTGTACAGTTTATAATAATAATATGTACTATGTTTATAATACCTTATTATGTATTAATGTATGCGGTATTTATGTAATAAGTAGTATGTATGTTTATTGTGTTTTAAAAACCTTTTGTAATTTTATCGTCAAGCTTTTTCTTTTACCCCTCTATCACTGCCTTCGCGCCGCCTGTATTTTCTTTGTATAGACTAATGGTTGACTGGTAGAGAATGCTTTTAGCATTAAGTCCGCCATATGTACCTTTTGTTTGTGCATGAAGTGTTATAGTAAAAAAGAAATATGCTTATGCTTTCAGTGCGTATGGTGGTCGTGCGGTTCGGAGTCGTCACCCTCCGCGGCGGCGGGCATAACCCACGTGCGCGCGTTGTCCGGCGCGCGCCGCGTGTGCGCCGCGTCGCTGGGCGGGCGGCTGACGCTGCTGCGTCTCGACGCGTACAACGCTGCGTCCGGCGCGCACGTCGACTGGCGATTCAGCACCGCGCACCGACGCAGTGAGTGACCAAGTTTGTTCATCTTTGCTTGTCGAATGTTGTACACAATCTTGTCATTACGTTTTAACGAAATTAATCATTTTAAACTACAGTAAACACAAAATCATAATCTACATAGGTAATTCATCGTTTAACACTGAGATCCTGTTAATCAGAGGAATGAGTGAGAGAGTGAGAGTGACGCACACACACGCGCACACACACACATACACACACACACACACACTGATATAAATAATGTTGGTATCGTAAAAATTTAAATGTATAATTACTTTATTTAAAAAAACGGACTACTTTGAATATAAATAAATATCATTTGTTTTAAATCAAGACTTTTCAACCTATACCATCCCAGGGCTGGAAAGTCTATTAATTCCTATGTCACGTCCATTTCTCGTCTCTCGAATCTCTGCAACCAAATTACGTACCTTATCCAACTCCAAAGTGTAACTTTGACTAATATAAAAAAAACTTGCATAGCGCGAGTCGGACTCATGCACGAAGTGGTATCTACCATTATCTATAAAAATGGCAATAAAATCATGTCTGTTGTATGGAAGCCCTCTTTAATATTTAAGTTATTCTGTGTCTATATTTGTATGTATAGTATGTCTGTATTTATTGTTAAAGCGGCAACAAAATTACATAATAGTAGATTGTTATACAAGGGGAGAAAGCGACCCATTTCACTCGAGAAGTTTCTGGCGCTCGAACAAAGTGAGAGCGCCAATAATTCGAGAGTGCAATGGTGCTTTCACCCGAGTTAAACATACTATTTTTCATTTCGACTGTGAGGAAAAACATTAAATTTACAATAGTGGTTGTAGATGCCATGGTCAGGTATTATGTAGTACAGCGAGAAAGGAAAACCTAAGTTTTTGCACAAAAAGATAGTTAATTTACAGTTCTCCAAACATCTAACATGATTAGAAAGAATAACGACACGAATACATGAAAACAGTATGAAAAAGCAGACGATACGAAATAATTAAAAATTCTTGTAAAAAATATCGATCGAATTTTCCCCACAGATAACAATTGTCAAAATTTAAAAAAGTAGGCATAGAGTTTAATAAGAAAAAAATGACACTGACAATGTAAAATAAAAAAAAATGTGTCATCTTGGTATTATGGCGGGAAGCCGAATATTTTATAATCACAGATTAGTAATATGTATATTTTAATTATAGATTGAATCAATTGAATATTTTTTAGATCAACGATCATAATAAACATGTTTTTCAATGTTTAGCTAAGCAAAAATGTTTATTATTTTTATAATATGATGTGACTCAATTATCTTTGACCCAAGCTTTGACTACATGCCTTGACTCCATACCATGCCAATTAAAACTAAATTACTTTCCACCCTAGGGATGGATAAGCTATTTTCCACCCGGCTATCTACACAGGAAAGTGCTATTTTCCGAACAGGAGAGATAAAAAAATGTTTACTGTCTAACTATCACTGTTCATGAGATGACAGATGGACAGCCTTAGTAAGTGCTCCCTCGCCGGGAATATCCGCGTTTAACGTAACGTTACATACAGAGTCGAGCATTACATCAGTGATAGAGGAGAACATTATTGTTAATGTATAAACGAGAAGTAGTAACATTGAAAAATAATGTATAGACAAGGAAATCAATACCTGTTATAAAAAAGTAAAGTTAGCCTGTAAGCATCCCACTGCTGGGCAAAGGCCTTAACTTAAAATGTGAGGTAGTATGAGCCATACCACACGGGCTCAGCAGTGCGAATTGGCGGAGGGGTGTTTGCAAGGCAAGCGACCAACCTTGCTGTCAGGTTTTATCAAGCCGCCCATAGGGCCTCTGACTAGGCTTAACGACTAATACCATCGATATTAGTCGGGACCAACGGCTTATCGTGCCCTCCGAAGCACGGAGATGCTCGTGATAAACGCCACTTATATTGTCGGAATGGTCACCCATCCAAACACCTACCGCGCCGTAAGTTGCATAACTTCGGTATTACTACTATAGCGCAGCCACCACCGCGCTACGAGCACCACTACCTGTATCAACTAAGAAAGTAGTCTCACCCCCAGCGCACAAACGGACCGGGTCGGCGGGCTCGCTGCGCGCGGCGGGCGACGACAACACGCGCGCGCGCAAAAGCTTTGCGTACGGCGCCGACCTCGCCGATGCTGAGGGTAAGTCGCTTTTATTACTGTCCCTAGCACATCGACGCTTACTTATGCAAGTCACCATTTACTTAGTTCTCGATTGAATCTTCGTTCTGGTCAGTTGCTGAAATGTTTACAGAGACAGAACAAACTAACCGTCAGGTTTCGAAGTAAGGAATTTTCTTCTGTGTTACGAAGTACGAAACGACGATTATAACGGAAGCGTCTCATAGAAATACTTAAATACATACATATAACATCCATGTATTAGGTACAAATGTCCGTACTCATCACACAAACATTTTCCCCTTTCGGATTTGAACCCGCGACCGGTTTGGGTTCAATAATCAGAAGCGCTGACCACTGCACCAAACGAGTCGTCAAACAATGATTTAATATTGATAAATTTTACATTTTAGGGAGACTTACAGCTAGAACAGGATTAATTAAAAATTCTAAAAAAAGGAGGCTATTTCCATTACAATTCATGTCTCCACTGGTAGTTTGAAATTAAAGCGCTAACTAGTAAATTAATAAAGGTGAAACCCGTTTCTGGGCCTGACGGTTACAGGGATAAAACATATACCAAAATAATGAATATTTTGCTAGATCACCCTGTTTAAATGTTACCCAAAATAGCAGTGGCCAACGGCAAAAATATACCGATTTTATGTTGTATAATGATACAACATAAAATCGGTATATTTTTGTAGTAGGATACGTATCGCATTATTTATGGTCTGCCCTGTCACCTTTGGCTGCATGGATACGCCTAGAGGCCGTTAAACAGATATAAAAAATGATCTGTCAACTGTCAATGTCTACTTGCACTTTTTTTACTGAAATAGTCATAGGGTACCGTCACCGTCTGATATTTTGTAACAGACAAGGTGATTATTAACTTGACACAGTCAAAATGTCCATAAGCTGCATACATTACAAGTTACCAATAATATCTGAACATTATTTAATTAAAACGTAACATTAATTATTAAATAATGTTCGGATATTAATGGTAGCTTGTAGTGTATGATATTTATTGATATTTTAACTGTTCAAAAGTATTTGGTTACATGGTCTGCTACAAAATATCTGACGGTGACTTTACATAACCTTAAACATTTTCTGTTAATTATTTTACTGATTTAGCCATTGATAATTGTAGTAAAAATGGGCCTCGTGAGAAAACTATAGTTGACCTAAATATAGGCCAAGTTTCAGCTCTGTAACGCCAGGCCCAAGTTTCTATGGGAACCGGTTTTCTCCTTTACACTTTTAATAATAAAGCCTAGGCAAGTACAAAATAAATCGTAGCCATCATTATCATATGCGTTTGCAGAGGTGGTCTGCGTCCGTTTGGCGCAGTGTCGGCCGCACCAGCAGCCGATCACGGAGATGCACTCGGAGGGCGGCCGCGTGCTCACCGGGGCGCAGGACCACGTGCTCAAGGTACTTCACAACTAATATTTTTAATAGGACACTTTCTTCTCTCATCTGTGGCTCGGATTGGGTCGGCCCCACTATACCCAAATTCAAATTCAAAATCTTTATTTCAATTTAGGTCATGAAATGACACTTAACCCATTTGCAGTGGTAAGACATCTCGGATTCACTACAAATGTCGGCTGATACGTGTAAGCGAAGCGACATACAACCCGCATAGTATAAGCCGCGACATACACGAGCCTTTTTAAAATTATGAAGTAAATAAAAATTGAGTGATTTTTTTATGATTTTGGTCGTATATTTGAATTTGTACGTTTAGTAGGTACTGTTTTCGGGTTCACCAATAAGCAAAACTCACATAAATCTACATCTACACTATATAATATTATAAAGAGGAAAGATTTGTGCCTATTTTTGTATGTTTGTAATGATGAGGCTCAAAAAGTACTGGGCCGATTTAAAAAAATCTTTCACCAATAGAATGCTACGTTCTTCCAATTTGACATAGGCTACATTACTTACATTTTGAAAAAAATTAAGGATCCTTGGTAAAATTTGAACAATGTAACCGAAGGTGTAGAAAAATGAGTCTTAAAATGTCTTTCGTCGAATGTGCTGCCGAAACTATTAGCGATAGAACAAAATAATGTACAACAATATTGAAGAACATCATAATGTCAACAAAAAACTCCGCGGTAGCATATGTCCAACTATTGTAGTTATGTCACTACAACAACTTTTTTCATTTTAAACATTGATAAAAAAGCTAACCAAATTCAAACCATGCTATTTATGTGTTTATATTAATCCTTATCTAAATATTTTTTTTTATGGTCAAGACCATTTAAATATCTTTAAAATAATTTTTAAATTATTTAAATTAGATTTTCCATTCAAAAGATATTACGAATTAAAAAAGGTTTTCCTCCCTGACGCTATAACTCCAGAACGCAAAGACCGATTCCCACGGTTTTGCATTCGTTTGAAAGGTCTCGGGCTCCGTGAGGTTTATAGCAAAGAAAATTCCCGTAAAACGGGGCCGGGACGGGACGGGGCTGGGGGCGCTCGCTTCGCGGGGACCGCTAGTTAATGATAAAATTATTCATTGGAAAAGGAGACATGGGCTCGTACGAGTGCCCTTCATACTGCAACTGAAAGCACTGAAACACACTTTGTGATGAATCTATTTATATAATAATACCAAAAAAGCAACAAAATATTAGCGCGCGGTATATCCGCGGTGTCAGATTGACAGCTCGCGTAGGGAGGAGCAATCACTGGATTGTCTAGTGCTGTTCCATGTTTCTCGATGTTCTACTCGCTACCAATACACATGTTCGGTACCGTCGCGCTTAGTACCTACCGTATGACATTTGTCACCTGAGAATTCGAGCTTTGACTGGCCTATGTAATAAAAAACAAACTCCGTACTATGTATGTTTGTTTAAAAAAATATTTTTTTCCGGTCAAACAAACATTGCAAGATTATTAAAAGCTTGTAAAAACACACAATTTACGTTGCATTTACGTTTTGCAATAAAATCGTTTCATAGTTGGTATTTAACACTAACAGGCGTCTTTGTTGTGCATTGGCAGGTGTTCTCAAGTTCAGACCTCAGCGCTCTGTTCACGCTTCACGGCCATTGCGGACCAATCACGAGCTGCTTCATCGACCACGCCACGCCCACCATCGCGGGCAGCGGGTCGCAGGACGGGCTGCTGTGCGTGTGGGACCTGCATACCGGTACGTACCTAAAGTATAATCAATAATCCCGTAGAGAAGCAGACCCAGAAATTGATGGCTAATCTGGATCACTTCTGCGAAGACTGGCCAGCTCAGACCGGTAACCGCGACTACTGGAAAAGGGGGAGGCCTTTGCCCAGTTGTGTGATAGTAACAGCTTACTAAAAAAAACTATTTTTAAATTCATTGATTTTGAGATACACCGGAAATCTTATAATTAATCACTAAGTGGATACTCTTGTTTTGCCTGAACTAAACCTGTATCTCAGGCTAAAAAGAAAGTAAATAATAATAAATATAAAGTTGTGGCATACAAACTGTGGTGTCGCTAGTCGTTCTATTTTACTTTAACCCTGATTCTTGCCAGGCATGGCTAAACCCACAGTAACAAAGATAAATTACTGCATTTACATTTATTTTATTATCATTTTTATTTCTCATCATTAACCGGCCTAGATTTAAAATAAAACCCTAATTATTACACCTATCACTAGTAGTATACAGGGTGTAACAAAAGGCTTAACGAAGCCTTACACCTCGCATCAAACCAAATAGTATGTAACAAAAATAATCGTTGGGAAACGACTTTTATTTAAAGGCATAAAAATAAATCATTTATTTAATAGCCGCAATGAATACGCGCGCGGAGCGCTGAGGCGTAGCGACGCGCGCACACCCAATGGACGCGCTTAGTTGTGTGCGTGCGGGCGTTAGCTGTGTGCGTGCGTCCGTGCTACACCGCGCGATACATTGCGTAGTGCACGGTTTATGGTCTATTTACGAAAGGCTTCGACTTCGTTAAGCCTTTTGTTACAGCCTGTGTAGTAGGTGAATCGATTTTAAAGTTCGTGTGCAAAATAAAATAATATTGAGTATTTTTTTGATCAACGCAACAATTACGTATAATTATTTATTAAAAGAACTCAACTTCAACCTTATCAGCAAAACTACCACAGATTATGTCAAACGGGTGTAACGGGTAACGGACATGTACAAGTAAGTGGCCGGTCTTACCGAGTTTCAAGAAAAGTTGTTAATCTATAGTTTGTTTCCAGGTGCGTGTTTATACAGCATGCAGGCGCACGACGGTGCGGTGACGTCGCTCGCGTACACCGCTTCGTACGTGGTGTCAGCGGGCGCCGACGAGCGGCTCTGCGTATGGGACCGCTTCCAGGGACACATGCTCAACTCCATACACATTGTGAGTACACTAGGTACTTACTTAAGGCATTACCGTAGAAGCACATCCCTAATAAAGAAATGTCTAATATCAATGTGCTTACTTTTCGCATGGTAAACACCCGGATCTTCGGCAAGATAAATCGCGGCTAAGTTATCAGCATGCATATTTACCTTAGATAAATGATGTAGACCAAGCTCCTTCAGCAAACAATTTAAATGCTTCCTTAACAGATTCAGCTAAACTAACAAACTCAGCCTCACAGGTCGATGTTGCAACGATACGTTGCTTTTGTGATGCCCAGGAGATAATTGCTCCACTTAAAATGAAAACATAACCCGTGTAAGATTGTCTATCTATTACACAATTACCCCAATCGGCATCTGCATACCCTTGTATGCATTGACCTGTCGGTTTGTAACCCAAACCATGATTTAACGTACCTTTTAAGTACCGTAAGATTCGCTTTGCTGCTTTCCAGTGAACTTCTTGCGAACGTGCTGCTTCAATTTTCCATACAACGTTCATAATAACTAAACGTACGAAATCTGACGATTAACGAGTTATTGAACAGTTTTGAATGAATTGAAGTAATACTAATGTAATTCAGCTAAAACAGTTTTTTCATTAGATTTGTATTAGAAGAATATACGTTTATTTTTTCTATAAGAGCATTGTTAATTTGAAAAACTGCAACATTATTTGGTGCTTTTACTGTGAATTTCACTTTGGTCAGTGACTCATATTTTCCATTTTGAACACAAATTGTTTTTTTTAACACATCCTTAGTTTAGGACATGTTTAATTATTTACATTTAATTATTTGAATAACAAGCTAGTGGTTTTAATCATAAATAAGGCTTAAAAGAGTAAGAGAATTTTAAGAAAAAATAGTAAAACAGCTGTTTGTTTAGGTGTTTTATCTAACGAAAAATCAAATAATTTGTAAATAAATGTTACATCCTTACTTTAAAGATTGTCATGTTTTGGGCCTGAATCGCGTTAAAGCCTTTTAAAAATCATCAGCCACCACAATCAGCCGCAAGACGTCCACTGCTGAGCATAGTCCGTTCTTACATCGACCGATTACCTTCGTTCTTTATCCGATGTGATCTTGCGATCTTTACTAGGTCCTAACGTCTAGTCTGTTCATCTCCCTTATGGACGTTAACACTGCGCTCTTGATCGAAGGGTCTCTAATCTCCAGCGACCAATAAGACATGGATTCACTAGCTAGGCGATAAATGCACCACGGCAACATATCAAACGATGTCAAGTGCATCTGTCATGTTTAGGGATATCTCGCGACATAAGTACGAGCGGTGTTTTCAGACATGTCCAACGAATGTATAGCGACCCGTATCGCGCGACCAGTATCGTCTAGCAAAAGTTTTCAGTCTTTGCGTTATATGATTGATCCATGTCGATATTATCCTTGCGCTATGATCCATGACTACGGCTCGTCCGTTTCCAGGGCCTGAACTACATGAGCCGCATGCTTCCGCTGACGCACACGCTGCTGGTGATGGGCGACCGCAGCGGCCTCACCGCGTACGACCTCAGCAGCGGCGACGTCATCCGCCGCGTGCTGCTGGGTAAGTTGATGTTGCCATGACAACGCTACTCAACATATACCGATCCGACTTCGCAGCATATTTTTTATCAATCATTATTCGCCTAAGATACTCTATCTAAATATCTCAACAACTTGACTATGAATTACCTAAAAATGTGGAAACACAATAATACACACAATGTGTGAATGTGGACACTCGTTTGTAACGTTTTCTCGCATTGTTTACTGAACTGATTAAATTGTGTTAGTGTGTTAGGTAATAACTTCTTAATTGTGTTGTTACTCTTTCTACGCCTGCATTGATTCTGCCTCGCTCAATGGTTGACTGGTAGAGAATGCTTTGAGCATTAAATCTGTCATTTGTATTTTTGTACGTGCATTAGAATAAAATAATAATAATTAATAAGTAGTAATTGTACTAATTTATTTTACAGGCGAGAGCGATGGGTGCATTTTCGTCCGACAAATTCTGCCGCTCAAAGACGCTATAGTGTGCGACTACGCTAATCAACTACGAATAGTCAGGTTCCCTCTGGTCTCTGGGCTCGCCAGCACAAAAAGCGACTGAACTGAAACACAGTACCAAGCAACCAACACAGCTCATGCTTATTTACATCCACAAATTATTAACGATAGACTTTCACAGTGTCTTACTAATCTTCAGATGATAAATATTGTATGTACTGTAGTACACTTCTTTAACTTATAGCAAATACAGTATCGACTGTAAAAATACATCAATTAGTATATTTAATGATTTGACTATGAACTGAGCCTAATGATGGAATATACTAGCTTATATCGTAGGATTCGTAGGCCTTGACTACGTAAAGATACTAATATGTAATTTGCAATTTAATCAACGTGACTCTCTTTTATCATCATGTTTTATAGAATCATGAAATCACAATTTATGTACAGAATCAGTATGTAATTCTTTTTGAAATGAATGTTTGAATACTGTTTAGTTAAAACTAAATGTACCAATCAAATAAACCAGGAAGATGGCAAATGAAGCAATATTAGGTTACAAATGACCTGGCCAGTTGTATAAACCCATTCGTAAGTCTAATTTTTTAATCTGGATTCATCATAAAAATCAAACGCGTGATTTGCTAAGGCGAGAATATCCCACTTTAATGAAAAAGGCATACTTCAGTTTTAATACAGCCTAAAAGTCACAAGTGCCCACCAGCTCCGAATGATAACAGCTATTATATGAATATGGCACCAACTTTTTACGAACATTTCTTAGTCATACTCTTTAAGTTGAAAAATCAGCTTTATTTCAACCATTTCTGATAAAATAAATGCCTTTCATAAAACATTGGTGGTTGAACTACAAGTGATAATAAAAACTTATTTTGGCACCCATAATAATAATAATAATGGATCTATCCTGTACTTTTTTAACTAGGAAACTAGAACATTTAATGTACGTATTTAAAATTTAATTTATGCTATCGCCTTTTATTATTCCTAATTTGACATAAACATAAGGAGCAATTGTAAATGATGAGTTTTTTACCCAAATGCTAACACCGAAAGTTAATAACTTACTGAAACAGTAAAATAACAAACTTTGCTATAGGTAAACCGCTTCAATGAGTCCTTACCTGCGGGGAGGCGGGGCGTGGGGGGAAACGAGAGCACGGTGCGTGATGGGTGGTGTACGTTACTGGGGCGGCATGTCGACTCGGATCAAGATGAGAATAAATAGAAAATTTAGAGCCCTATATCCCATTAATGTGCCCCAAAAATCGTATCAGTGCCCATTAAGGTCTCCGAGTAGTTTGAGGAAATAAGATGCTGTGCTGGAGAAACGTCTGAAAACATAACTACAGCGGCATGCTTTTTACCTATTGGTCCTAGCCAAATTTGAAGTAGCCTAAAGTGAGGGGTGCCCTCACGCAAAGCCCCGCTGGCGAGGTCTACATTTCGCGGTCTACCTATACATGTCGTTATTATAGGGAAAAGACCACAAGATGTGTGCGCAACTGTTACACAGTGCCAAATCAGTTGGCTTTTTTCTGGATAAGTAGACGTTAAAATTCTGCTTTCCTTGTTGCGCGTTATCTATTTATTTCGTAGTTACTTAAGTTATTTTACTACAAACCAATTAAATTTGGTGTTGTGCTGTTGTTATTGTCTTATTTATTACTTACCTATTCATTCCTTTTGACCACTTACCTTGATCAATAATTTTGTAAATATGAGTATTTTTAATAATAAATGTTTTGTTCATATCAGCATTTTTCATTTTTAACAATCTCAACAAGTCGTTTTTACTTTAATTAGAATACACAGAAAAATATATACACAGAAGGGGATCTGCGTGGCGGGGCTCCCCCCGCATCGTCATGTCATATTTGGTGGCGGCAACAACTCTAACAAAGATAAAATCATGAAAAGCCGTCCACACATTCTCAAGTGTAATAATAATAATAATGTAAAAACAATAATCTAAATGTCATTGATATATATTTCATATTTATCTCAATGATAAATATAATGTAACACAAGACGTACTTATAAGAGAAGATAAGATGTAGGTCATAGACTTGATGTATTTTACCACTGAGTAAGTAATCACTACGTATTAGTTCGTTCTAAACAGCCTGTCTAGTGTAATCATAGAAAGTAGTATAGTATAGAATGACAAACGCGGATTTTCAGCGTAACCAAAAAGTTACTTTACATGTGTGCGTTCAATAGTGATGTGTATCTTATGGTGGTCCAAGTTTTATCGACGAGGTTACGATAAATCATGTAAATTGAAACAAAAATAATTAAATTAATGCACTTTTAATTACATAATACTTTCTATTTGATAAACAAGACAACCTCATTTTTGTTAAATTACATATTTATTTATTTATGTATGAAGACATTCTAGAAACACTTATACACGTTCCAACATAGACCTTACCACGGCACAGCTTCGGGCCAGTTGTGTGGGCCAGTGCTTAGAAGAAGCTGTGCAAGAATTACGGTTACCTAAAAAATCAGTCAAAAAATTTATCGATACTGATGACGTCATCATTTAGTCAAGCCCTAGTGTAAAGAAACGGTTTCTTATTTTACTGAAAATACCTGAATTAATCTATTGGAAACTTTGATATATGGCTGCAAATCACAAAGGAAGTCCTAAATTTACTGTACAATTTGGCATCGGAGTCGATTTCACTCACAAATTTTATAAAATTTGGATTTCAATTTTTTATCAATGATTCATATTTACTGGTGGAAAGTATGATTTTCGGGATTGTATCCTCGGCGCACTTCACAGTTGCTGAAAGCATAAGTCATTTCATCTGAAATTGTTATACAAACCTTAAATTATAATTATATTCATTCATAATTTTTCAAAAATTCCAACGACGGAAACTTGACGTATCCACTAAATCCATTATTTCTTAGAAAACGGTCTCGCTGTCATAAGGTGTTTCGCTGTCAAATCCTATAGAATTTCACTAAGTAGCACGCTCTTTTTAAAGCGAAGATTTTTTTCTTTCTCTATGAGTGTAATACAGAGGTCGTTCTTCTTCTTATCGTGTCGATGGTAAAGCGACTTAAATTTGTTGTGCCCAGTAATTGGCGACGCGGATTGCCTTGTCGTTTGCACAGAGGTCGTTGATGTAATAATAATAATGTACGGTACCTACCGGGAGAGGGCGACTCTAGTCACGCACATTGGGAGCGACCTATCCTTACCGACAGTCATCAAAGTCATTGTCGGTAATGAAGATTTATATGGGGGCAGTTCAGGACGTTCTGTGAAGTCGTCCTGCTCAAGAAGGAAGAGGCGGAACGGGAGAGAGAAAATGATCCTCTCGCGGAGCCCACTACCCCAGACGCCGGAAACGAGACGGACGGAGGCGACGAGTTTTTGCTCGCCAGCTCCAAACTAGTCAATACTAGTCATAGAGTAGGAATCTGATGCCAGCGAACGTGCTATTTACACCTGGAAACTGGCATCTTGTGTAAATACGTAGCTTTTTTATATTATTTATTTTGTTGACACTCCGAGAAGTTTTTTTTTTTATTTATACACATGGGTATTTTTTGGACGCAGGCATAGCATAGTTATAAAATAAAAGTGGAGAAAGGTCGCCAAGGTTTACCTGATAAAATGGTGTTGAATGGCCCGAGATGGGCTCGCCGTGGCGAGCAAATACTGTGTGCGGTGAACGTTTGGGGAAGGCCTGGCTACGCCAAGTTCACCACACACAGCGAGAAGGAACTGGTGCTTATTTTAGTGGGTGGGCCTCTCCCTTCTGGAGAGGGGAGCCCCACATAACCCTCCGTCCGAGCAAGCGGAGGGTATAGATAGTGCCATCCACGAAGGCGCGCGCCACATTTCGTCCTAATCGTTCATAGTACATTTGTACAAGCTTTTGCCAATATTTGATGATATAACATTAATTATAATGATTAAATGTATATTATTTCATATTTTAATATTTGCCACATACCCCGCACCCCGCGCTTGCCTCAATCAAAAATGAATGTCGCGCGCCTACGTGGATGGCACTATCTATATGCAAAAAATCTAGGTGCCTACCCATAAAATTAATATTTCTATCAAAAGAGAAGGAAAAGTAAAAGCTGTCAAACGCAACCGATTTTGGATGGCAGTACAGTAACTTTAGTAGTATAAATTTCACTTGTAAAAAGCAACTGTGACTGTGACAGACGAGGAATTGAACCCCATGTCTTTAATTACGCAATCCGGACGTATGCCTATACCACTCGGCCACCGTTACATTAACAAGTCTGTTGAATTTTGCAAGTGCTTTTTAACGCGTAGGCTGCGTGCCCTCATCACTGTTGCGAGATTGCCCTCGCCGAACTGTTTGTCAGCCGCCAAAAATGGTTCTGCTACATCGCATCTCGCATCTCTTGTTATCGCACAGCTTTCTCCTACTGACATCTCGCTCTTGTCCTTCTATTCCAAAAGGGATAATCATTTTATGGTACATACTTAGCTACCTAAATGGTTTCGCTATAGAATTTAACTCTATCCACTTGGGTGGATTCACAAGTTGTTCGCCTGATTGGCTGTCCCGAGGTCCCGGATAACAAAAGATAGAACGGGGCCTAAGCCAAGACTAAAATTACCCGACCGACCAAAAGTATATCAACATAACCAACATTATTGACTATCGGTTCCATCGAACATCGTTTACGCCTAATTCGGTGCGGCGACGAATCAAACGAAGTTAAGATTGGTCTACCCAATGTTGAGTTATATGTGGTGTTACAATACAAACGACTTAAGTACTCAGAAGAGAAGAGAAAGATACAAAATGTACCTATATATTTGATCTTACCATATTACATAATATGGTTTCGCTATAGCAAGAATCGACAAATAGAACTACTGGTCATTGTTTAAAAAAATGATTTTTTATTAGTATAGGATAATTTAAAATTACCTGTTATATACTAAAATATAGATAACCATACTTAACTATAAACTATTTACAAATGCTTAGACATAAAAAATTATAAATCTTACATAAATATGACTATGTTCAGCGTTTGTATTTGATGAGTCTCTTTCACAAGCACATGTGGTGTCTCTGTCTAGTTTTAGCACACTCGCACTTGTGTTTGTCCGTCAAAGCCCGACCGAGATGGCGCGGTATGCTGAAATAAATACAAGGAAGAAATTAATTTTATATCAGCTGCCCGTTTTGTTTAAACATCTTTGTTGGTTACCTTCGCTAATCGCGCTACAGCTCCGCCTGAACTCGCTAGTTTTCTGAGATAAACACAGTTCGCTTTGCACTGAAAACATAAAACTTAACCAAGATAGCACTATTATCCTTTTCTCTTCTCTCTACGAAATAGTTTTGAATCATTCAAATATTTCACAAGGTGTACGACCTGTTTCATAGCGTCGGAATAATCAGCGTAATCTGTCCTCTACTTTATAGAAAATGACGTTCTATACTTGAATTATTTGTTGGTTAGTGCTTATTTGTTGATGGTGAAACAGGGGATTATGACAAAAATACAAGATTATTAATAATAAAGAGTGCAAGCATTGGTTTAAGAAACATGAAAATAGCTTTTAAACAGTAATAAATAAGACAAACATTTATACAAGGCACTTTTTATTGATAAATTGTTTCAAATAGGCGGTTAAAGGAACATCATAATATTATTATATCATTTTGATGGCAATTTACACATAACAGTATAGTCATACGTTTGTAAATAAGGCGTAGATCAATAAAAAAATTGACATAGTATTCATATAAATTAAATATTAAATCTTAATTTAAATTCAGGTACCTAGGTAATAATATTTTCTATAGAATCAGTAACACAGGCACAAAGGACGGCAAATCTAAAATGGCGGCACTACAAAATGAGTACAATCACACGATTTTCTTCTAAAACTATTTTTTTTTGGGTCTATACCCAGAATTACAGAATGGAAGTAAAAAACAACAAAAACCTTGATAGTGCTAGAGGGATAATCTCGTGCAGTTCATATTTGAAAAGAGATTACCAATCGATATCGAATATTCTTTTACGAAGAGTAGATTTGTATGTATTTCAATTTCTTCCGGTAGTTTTTGGCAGTGGTTTTTGGTATTATATATTACTTGATTTATTAGGTAAAACGGTGAAACTCGTAATTGAATTACCACACCATAATCAGTCAGGTATCAAACGACTGCCGGGAGTCGCATAATAATGGAATTTCTTTTGTGTCTCGTTCACACATACTTGACGAGTTAAAAACTCGATTGACGCGAGAATCAATAATCGTGGGCATTTTTGTTTTTCTCTCGTCCATCCCATCATGTTGGTGCAGTTAGAAAGGTATTTAAAACTAATTGTGAGTTTGCTACTATCATTTTTAGGGTTCCGTAGCCGAATGGCAAAAAACGGAACCCTTATAGTTTTGTCAAGTCTGTCTGTCTGTCTGTCCGTCCGTATGTCACAGCCACTTTATTCTGAAACTATAAGCATCATATGCTGAAACTTAGTAGGTAGGTGTATTTTGTTCACCGCTTTCCGATTCAGATACAAAAAGTAAGAAAAAATAATGTCTAAGGGGGGGGGCCCATACATGAAACTAAAACCGAAAAAAATTTTTTTACTCAAACCTATGTCTATGGATAGGTCTTTTAAAATGATGTTGAGGTTTCTAAAACCATTTTTACTAAAAGTGTAAGGTTTGAGATATAGACGCTTCCAAAGTGGTAAAATAGGCGTCCCCCCCCATCTAACTTTTGAACTAAGAAAGTGAAAATTTTGAAAAAAATATATGATGTAGATCTCAACAAAAACTTGCAACGAAAATTGGTTTGAAGCAGATCGAACCAGTAGTTTTTGAGATATTGCACATTTTTATCAAGCGCAAATATAACTTTGTCTTTCATACAAACACTATGAAAAACAAAGTTATTTATGCTGTCGCAATATACCTCTATTGAGATGTTTTCGTTAAGTGAAAGTAAGTGGATCCTGAATTCAGTTAAGGGTGGCACGGAACCCTCAGTGCGCGGGTCCGACACGCACTTAACCGGTTTTTTCGATTTGGAGACCCATTTGAGAAATATTTAATTTTAAAGTGATATGTTTTAGAGTTCAGTGTCAGTTGTCAGTTGGCAGGCAGCGGGTGCGGCCGCTGCCTGCCAAACGATTGTTTGCATATATGTATGTAAAAAAAATAACAACAGTATCATGTAAACTCCATTCATATTTGCTAGTCAAATATTATTCTAAACAATCTTTTTGTGACTTTCATAATAATATCAGTAAAAAAATATATATTTAATCAGTCAGGTATCAAACGAATGCCGAGAGTCGCATAACAATGGAATTTTTATTGTGTCTCGTTTACACATACTTGACGAGTTAATTTAAAAAGATCGCAGTTTTGGACGATGATATAGCCTATGCATGTTGTAAGTTTAATGTTCATCTTATTTTAAAAATAATATTTTCGCTAAAAAGGAATGTCAAGATTGTTTATAATATTCGACTAGTGAAGAAAAACGAACTTTAATCAGTCAGGTATTAAACGACACCCGGGAGTCGCATAATTTACTCGGGAGATTAGTCAGTTTCACACAAACCAGCCTCATAATATGTAGAACCAACACAAGCACAGCGATAAACAAGACCATTATTGTAGCGGGAGTAGTCCTTTGAGTCAAATTGGATTCATACTGAATCGCAATAATAGACCTATACTGGTAAAGTCGGGTTACTTTGGCTACTTTTTTCATATTTTTTTACATCCCTTTGGCATAGAGACGCTAGGTGACTTTAAGTGTTATTATGATTTTATGCGGTTAATAAGAATAGTTGCTAATTATAAATAAATTATTTCATTAAAAAAGTAACTGGTATATGTTTTTTATATATTTTTTAATGAGCCAAAGTTGATCTATGGGGAAGTACAAAGTAACCCACTTTGACTCGCAGTTTGTTTTTGGTGCAAAACCTCCACTCACCAGTCCAAGCGCGCGAGACATTCTTCTCTCAACTGTCCACGCTCGGCCGGCACCGCGCGCGGCTAGAATTTTATTGACTGCGCCGTCAAAACACTTATCACAGAAAAACTACTTAAGCTGTATCAAAACTTTAAATACCTGCGGAATGCTAATAAAAAGCGCTACTCAAATAACTTTGCACCCGGTCGAGACTCGATAAAAAAATAAGCTGTCAATCATGTTGTGTGACGTCTTATGTCACGTGACATCACACGCATGCGTGGTGTCGGATTACACTTACGTAAACACACGTAACTTCTTGGAAGGACAACCGATTACAAATCTGTAAAGAGGGTATTGTGACTGAATGTTATGCCTATACTTGTGTCAAAACAAATTAAAATTTAATGCGGGTAGTTATTTTATAATGGGCCATAATAAAACAACTACCCGCCCATAACGACAACATTTGTTATTGTTGTCGTAAGTACTAAAAAAATGACGTAATATAAATAATCTTTCAACCAAAATCGTCTACGAACCGCAAACATTAAATCCACACACAAAAACACGCATATGTAGAATGTTTATTTTCAAGTATCACCACTTGAAATTTCGAGAGTCAAGTATCAAGCCCCTAACTGTCCATGGTCACTATTGTTGCCAAGTGCCATACTCCTTACAGTTGTTGTTTTCGGCTGTTTTTGGTGTCAATTGTATAGGATTCGGTCTCATCTATTCAAAAAAGTCAACATGGCTAAGATCTGATCAAAAATGCCGCCACAGTACGAGTTTGAAACACTCCATAGGCGAGACCGTACGCCGGCGTACGGTTGGGCCTATCGGGACAGAATCAGGCAAATTTGACAGCGTACGCCGGCGTACGCCACGGTCCCCAACCGGTTAATCACTTAAAGCGAGTTTAAGTTGTAAAAAAAGGTTAAACTTGGCGACTGGAATAAAAAATTACGTGTTTTTATTTCGAGTTGTACCGAATATATAAATAATATTTTCCAATGATTAATATGTAAAAAGAAATAAGACGATCTATTCTTTAAATTGATACCAAAACAAGTATGTATTTAGTGTTATTTCTATTAAAATAAATATAATAAATATAAAATATCGCGTATCTGCGCGCAAAATGGCGAACTGTCATTTTGTTTTTTCTTTTTACTAAAATTTTTGTTGCCATGGTATGGAAACGTAATGTTCTTAAAGATGGTTCATACATTCCTAGAGACATCTATATTCGACTGGTCGTACTAAAACACCGCTTGCTTTTATAAAATAGCATACAACGGGATGTTGTCGCAACTGTAGTCCCCATGGACAGTTGAGAGGTGTTTTTGTTTGGGGACTGTACTCCCCATGGACTGTTGAGTGGCACATAGCTAAAGTAAAACGTTAAAATGAAAGGTATAACAATAATTTTGAAATAATGTAACAAGTATCAATGTTTACTAAATAATATCTTAGTGCAAGTGGCTTCGTCAAAATTTCAGTTCACAAGAAAGTTTGCAGACGTAAATAAAACACGTCGTCACATGTCAAAACTCAGAAATAAAAATGGCCGTTTTACACATGCGTCCAACCGATTGAAAATGAGCGCCAGTAATAACGTCTAACGAATTTCGTTTGAAATAGCTCGAGTACTGCTTTCGCTGCAAAGTGGCAGAAAGTTTATTTATTTTTTGATTTAAGCCAAAGTTAACCTAAAGTTAAACTTTGGCTCAAATCAAAAAAATAAATAAACTTTCCGCCACTTATACCAGATACTTTTTTTATGAAATAATTTATTTATAATTAGCAACTATTCTTATTAACCGCATAAAATCATAATAACACTTAAAGTCACCTAGCGTCTCTACGCCAAAGGGATGTAAAAAAAATATGAAAAAAGTAGCCAAAGTAACCCGACTTTACCAGTATAGGTCTATGATAGGAACTAAGTAGTAACCCGACATAACGGTACTTATTTTCTTTGCATGGGTAAAAAAACTAGCAAAATAAACTGCTCCCTTCAGCCGTTTAGGAAACCTAAGTTAGGAAACTGGTTTCCTTTAAGTATTTTTTTATACTTATACGTAACTGGTTTCCTAAAAGGATTTTTTAATACTTTTAGGTAACTGGTTCCCTAGAAGGATATTTTAATACTTATACGTAACTGTATAACTAATCTCTAAACGCCATGTTTCACGGTGTGCCGGGATCGCACGATTTCCACGAAATTTCATAGAAAGTGGTATTCAGTACGTGATAAAAAAGTCTCCTTCCGGTGAAGATATAAAAAAAATCAATACCTATTTTAGAAAAGAGTGGTTAAACAAAAGTGTCATTGAGAAAACTTGTTTCTGAACAACTTGGAAGGCTAGCATAGCCGAATTAACAGATACATTGGCAAGAAAAATGTTACAGTAGCCAATTCAATTTACTAGAAATTTTGATTAAGGAGACTAAAGTTACTATTATTTTTAAAAATAACTGCAAAAAAGTAAAGGTTACCAAGAAATAGATAATAAAATTGACAACGCAATAAATGATCTGAACAATGGAGTAATAATAACTGCGGGGCACTGTATTGAAATTATTTCACGTTACGCATTTTTTTTAAATTTAACTAATGAAATTGTTTTTATTTCCTCTTAAGAGAAAATCTTTTTATGTTTTAGGGGTTTATTTATTTGATTAAATAGCCACATAAGTGATCCAATTACAGTTTTAATTAATTACAACAAAAGCCAAAATAATCAATGTCGGTAAACATTCCTACTTATACAGTGGTGGACAGCTAATTAAAGACACCTTGAAAATTGTATGTTCATCAAGTTTTGGGTTTCAATAATTTTGTATTATGAATACATAGAAACCAGTAACTGTTGTAAAATAATCGTATGGGTTTTACGTATAATTTGAAGTTACTATTTGCCATAACATTGATCTATTTTTCGTTATTTTTGACCTCAAATCTATTATGAGCAAAATAAGTGTACCAGTGATGTGGACAACTAATTAAAGACACCAAATGTAAGTTACTGAAAACCAAAAAAATACTGAAACTACAAAATAGTCAGTTAATGTGAAATTATAAATAGTCATTTTTCAATTGTTTTACAAAGTTTTTGATGTCTTGTCGTATGTCGTTTAGCTGCATTTCGACCTTTACCCAGTCCTGACACGGTCCTGGCATTAGTGCTATTAGTTCCTTGCAAGCATGTATTGAAATTTATTCGAATGCTTTCATAAACGCGTCATTAAGGTAGTTTTAGCGTTGGTTACTACCTACTGACTATTATTTATCTGATATTACAAAGTTTCAAATGCGATAGATGTAAGGACCTTAGAATAGACCCCACGGAAAGACCTAGAATGGGATTTCTAGATGAAAAATATTAAGGATCAAAGCATATTTTCATGACAGTAAAGCAGGAAGATCGTTAAATAATAATAATATAATAAATATAATATACATAAGGCCTAGATTATGCGAGGAAAACTTGCACTGAAGAAAATTGTATAAGTTACCAAATTTATAATATGCCAAATATTTCACGGATGCGGTTTGCCTAAATACATTCTCAACGTGGACCGAATCAAAGTGGATAATTGAGATGTTTTCGAATTAAATAAAATAATGGATGTAATTACGAGGAAAACAGTCTATGAGACGACAATTTAACAAGACTATGTATCATATAACTGTAAGATATAAAGTGAGGAAACATCAAAGTGCGCCGTTGATTTTCTAGACGTATTGCTGGACCTATAAAAAAATACTTGTACATGGATGAAATACCTAAACAATAATATTCAACAACAGCCTATCTTACCCTTAGCTTACTAAGCATCTTGTCTAGATAATCTTGTAGTTTAGACATACTAACGACTTACTAAACCGACTGCAACGGCCGTCTCAGTTTTTCTAAGGCACACTGCCTGTCTTTTAGATATGCTACCATAATAGTCCTAACATCATCCCAATTGAACAAAATTAGATTCTTGTATTAGGTAATACACTAGCGAGACATGTTGCTAATGTTTATTAACTATACGACGCTTTTATGATATCATTAGAACAAATTCTAATACATGATAACAAGAAACGCATATCCCCAATGCCAGGACTAAGTTAAGGTCAAAATACAGCTAAACGACATACGACAAAACATCAAAAACTTTGTAAAACAATTGAAAAATGACTATTTATAATTTCACATTAACTGACTATTTTGTAGTTTCAGTATTTTTTTGGTTTTCAGTAACTTACATTTGGTGTCTTTAATTAGTTGTCCACATCACTGGTACACTTATTTTGCTCATAATAGATTTGAGGTCAAAAATAACGAAAAATAGATCAATGTTATGGCAAATAGTAACTTCAAATTATACGTAAAACCCATACGATTATTTTACAATAGTTACTGGTTTCTATGTATTCATAATACAAAATTATTTAAAACCAAAACTTGATGAACATACAATTTTCAAAGTGTCTTTAATTAGCTGTCCACCACTGTATGTGGTTAGTAGTTTCGTAGGTGGCTGTCAACATGTGCATAGTACTTCTAGGGAACCAGTTACCTAAAAGTATTTAAAATCCTTTTATGAAACCAGTTACGTATAAGTATAAAAAAATACTTATAGGAAACCAGTTTCCAAACTTAGGTTTCTTAAACGGCTGAAGGGAAACTGCTTAATGTAATTAATGGATGGCCTCCTACAAAGTAAGTCATATTATTCCTACAGACTAAGAATACTTTTTTTTGTAGTCAATACTATCAAGATTGTTGGTGGCGCTTTAATATTTCTGCTCAAATCGTGGTAAAGATATTATATTACTTTAATAGTTTTTGGATCTTAGCAAAATATTGTCAAATACTCTAAACTATAATATAATATAGAAGTATGTTCATCTCGATATCTCAACGTTATGTTTAAATTATTGGTCTATGGAAGTTATTTGCTATAATTTAGGAAGCAATGAATGTATAGCGAAATACTATACCAAGAAAATTCAGTAGGTAGGGATTTCGCCAAAAATATATAGGATGTTGTAGCACAACATGCAACAAAAATCATTTTTAAACGACATTACAGTCACGGTATGATTGTAGAAGGCACGCGATCATGCCCGGAGGTAACCATGGTTTAAGGCACGCGGTTAGGCCCACTACTGATATATAAATATGTTCATCATAGTAAGCTCAACGAGTTATATGTCCCTTATTATTTGTCTTAGTATTTTAACTGCTATCCTATGATGGTTCTGTTGTAGTCACTCAATATGCAAGTTATTTACCCGTTTCAACAAACTCTGCAGCGTATTTTTTAGTAGTCCAAAGCCGTAACTGGTTAAAGACAAAATTACAAAAAACAAACAGTTACAAATCAACATATCGTCAAACATGTTATAGTATACAATTAAAATTAACTAGAGATATTTATAAATTAGGTAACTTGACTTTTGCTTACACGCATAGTAATAGTATCTTTAGCGCAGGTGATTATTATTTATAACATTCGCGGAAAAGAATTTAATATCTGGAATGAAATAGTTTTTAATCTTGTGCTGTGCTAACGCTTTACGTACTCGCCGGAGATACGCAGAATTATGCTATTGTTACACCGGTGGATTTTAAAAGTAAAACAGAGCGTATAGACTTTCGGCGTGACCTAAAGGTATGACTGGGAAAGAATGCTCTTAGTATTAAGCCCGCCTTTTTACACTGTTATTTGTGCAATATTTTTTTAAATAAATAAAATACTTTCGCAATAGCTTTCTTTACGTTACAATATCGTTGAGAGTTGATAAACGAAACATGTACTTATGTGCTTTCGTATAAGGTCTAAAAATGTTGTCAAGGGTGAAGTCACTTTTTTTATAGTTGTTCCGCTGTTAAGGATCACTAATTTAAATAACTTAGGGCCCATTGGTTAATCTTCAGAACTATCCAGTGACTAATTTATCTCTGTTTATTTAACGTATGATTCGTTTCCTTTTCGAATGTTTTTATTCCTGTATAAGATACTGCCATCCAGTTAGTAGAGTTTTTAGACTGTTAAATCATATCTAACCATTGAAAAATTCTTAATCTTGATATCTATCGAATAATAGCTATCTATCTGTTTATTTGGAGATTGAACAATCAGCCCTTACATTCTAATTTTACACATTTTTTGATTACAATTACAAATACAAAATTTCGCAAAGCAATTTAATTTAAATTATGTATGATTAAACATTAGTTACATGAGATTTTAAACTTTCGCGTTGCATTACAATGAGAATTAGACAGGACGCACGACTTTGGGCCGCCCGCGCAGGCGATGCCGCGATCCACCAGTTTGCTCATGACCACGGCTGTTGCAACGCAGCCGAAACGTCGAGGAGTGAGTAGCATTTACTCATATTTATATTTCGTGTTTAGACCCGTCATGTCTAATTCTCATTAAACATTAGTTAATCAGTAACATGAGGTAATGAATGAATACAAAATGTTGATACACACTTTCTAATTATGTTCCAAAATCTATGATGGTTGGATAAAACGTATTAAAAGCTTTTATATTTTTTATATCAACATTTTGACGTCTAAATTACAAATAATGATATAACGGCACAATAAGATTTTGATTGACAAACATATATTTTATGTTGCACAAATCAATAATTGTAATATATGGGAATCAAAATATTATTTTTCTTTTAACAAACATAGGCAATACATGTCAGTATGCCGTTAAGCATGGTATCTTGATTAAAATATGAATCAACTACATAGACAATAATAATTAAAATACGCTTAAAACTAATAGGAACCCGTAATCAGTCTTACAGTATGTGTCACGCAATACAGTCTTACAGTATGTGTCACGTAAAACAAACAAGATATACTAATACTAATCAGTAAAGTCCCATTTTTCTATGCTAGTCCAATATTGTTAACAATCTTTTTACTATAACTAAAACTTTTAAAATAATATCAGTGAATAAAAACTATTATTTGGTTTAAAAAATCTCAGTGTTCAATGATGAATTACCTATGTAGGTTATCTTATTTTTAAATAAATCATTTCGTTAAAAAGGAATGTCAAGATTGTTTACAATATTAGACAAAATAAAACGGACGTTAGAAGATTGTATGCAATAGTACTTCTCATTCACTCTTTGATTGCATTGGTGGTAACTTGATTGTATTATAATATAAAAGACTAGTCAAATATTACTAATATAATGTTCTATAATCCTATTATAATCCTATTTTGTACTTTAGAAATTGAGATCATAGTTTTCATAGATGACATTGCTTCATCAGGGACATGGCAATAAACCGCAAAATTTAACGCTTAAAGGATTAAAGATTTTAACTAACGATTACAGTTACTGACGTAGATAAATATTTTCATAAATATGATTTGCATATCTGTAAGTGTAGATCCGGGCCGCTGAGCCAGACGCCTAGATAGATCTCGCATATCTAGGCTGATAACGAATCGTAGGTGACGCGCAATAGTTTTCTTGTAAAATCCAAAAAACTAGGCTCAGACAGAATTTCACATTTTCTGACACTCTGGATCTCAGCTCTCAGGGTTAATATTTGAGGCCACAGTAGTCTTCAAATCAATACAAGGTGTAAATTTTAATATTTATTTAATAAGTCCATAACTCGAAAAGTACATAAGTTAGAATTTTATTTTTATTTTTCTAGTGACTGTCATGGCCTAGTCTATCACCCGGTTTTGGCTTGATCTTGACTTTCTGGACACCCCGTTTAGTAGAAAATGTAAGCAAAAAACCCCATTTCAAGACAGATGCATTCTCCTGCGTTTTAAATATGTAATTATGTAGTTAATAACTTCGCCGATGAAGTAAAATAAGGTAATTAATAAGGTAAATATATGTACCTACTCACTCTTTATTTGAAAATAACCGCTAGTTTCTGTTAGGTACTATTAGTGTATTTCGGTAAGGTACTTAATGCTGACTCATTCCTCATCTCGTCCCATGTGATTACGGCCCACTTGGGACAAAATGCAAAAAATCTAAATTAATACTAACTTCATTTTGCAAGTCCTCTCCTTTTTTTTGGGTGGAAAATATAGTTTATCAACTCGCCCCACCATGCCTACAACTTATATAGGTCGAAATGCTGAAATCAAAGATATATTTTAATTCCGCAATAAAATTCGTCCTCCCTCAGTGAATCTTTAAACTTTGTCAACGTTTGAAATAAGGCATTTTTAGGGCCAATTTAGGGCAAATTTCGCCCAATGGCGAAAAACGTAACCCTTATAGTTTCGTCAAGTCTGTCTGTCCGTCCGTATATCACAGCCACTTTATTCTAAAAGTATTAGCATCACACAGCTGAAACTTGGTAGGTAGGGGTCTCTTATTTACCGCTTTCCGATTCAGATACGAAAAAGTAAAAAAAAGACATTTAAGGGGGGGGGGGAGGGGGGGCTACTATACATGAAACTAAAACCTACTACTACCTACTTTACTCAAACCTATGCGTGTGGGGTGTCAATGGATAGGTCTTTTAAAATGACATTGAGGTTTCTAAAAGTCTAACGTTTTTATTCTCAAACGTAAAGTTTGAGATATAGACGCTTTCAAAGTGGTAAAATGGGCGTCCCCCCCATCTAACTTTTGGACTAAGGAAGTGAAAAATTTGAAAAAATATATATGATGTAGGTCTTGACAAAAAACTTTCAACGAAAATTGGTCTGAAACAAGTAGTTTTTGAGATATTGAACATTTTCATCAATCGCAAATATAACTTTGTCTATCATACAAACACTACGAAAAACAAGTTGTCAAAAAATATTGTGATATTTTCGTTAGTTGGATGGAAGTAGGTGGACCTCGAATCCAGTTTAGGGTGGCGCGGGTCCGACTTGCACTTAACCGGTTTTTTAAGAATTTCTAGTATAAAGAAGATGTACCAAAACAGGCTCATAATATTTTGTACACCATTTTGAAAATTAGGAATATTTTATCAAGTTGAGAAAATATATTAAATTTAGTTTAAAACACTTTTGAATCACTCTGACAAAAAGTTGACTATTAATACAGGGTATAACAATAGGCTTAACGAAGCGGAAAACCACGTATTCCCTCAATCCATACGATCATTTTTCTCTAAGAAACCATACCTGGGAAATGACGCGTTACTGAGATATTGACCGTAAATGTGAATATTTATTTTCTGAATTTTTTTATTAAAAATCTTCTATCAGTTCTAACAAGTGTTTTCTCTAAGAAACAAGTTCAAAATTTTCATAACTTTTTTCTGAAACAGACCATAAGCCGTGCACTACGCAATGTATTGCGCGGTGTGGCGCGAACGCACGCACACAACTAGCGCCCGCACGCACTAAACTAAGCATGTCCATTGTGTGTTAGTACCTTACCGAAATACTCTAATACTGTAGTACCTAACAGAAAGTAGCGGTTATTATCAAATAAAGAGTAGGTACATCATACCGTAGACCATAAATAATTACCATTTTTTTTCCTTCATCGGCGAAGTTATTAACTACCCTACATATTTAAAACGCAGGAGAAAGCATCTGTCTTGAAATGAGGGCTTTTGCTTACATTTTCTACTATATTGTATTTTCATTCCCATAAAAAGTGCGAAGTGTGGTCACTCAAATGTATCAATATATGGAAAACAATTGAATTGCTTAAAACTTTTCATTGCTGGCATATAGAGCTGTCACTGACGATTATACTTACTTAGAGTCCGCGTCACATCAGATTAGATGAGTTGTCAGCTTAGTAGAACACCTGGAAGTGGTAGAACTGGGTGGCTCTACAGCCAGCATCCGGCTGTCTGAGCCAGCAGCTTTTTAAACGCGTGCGTCACGAAGGTTCAAATTTGGTCGAGAGCTGTCACTAACGACGTCACATCAGTAAATCGTTAAAACATTTGTCCGAAAAATAGTATTTCGTCAAATATAGAGAAAAACAAGTTGGCTCAGACGACCGGATGTCCGGCTGTCTGAGCCACACGGTTATCATGATTTCTCAAAAAGTATTGGATTAAAATGGATGAAACTACTTCGGATGGCCGTCACCTACGCGCCACATCACATATTATAAGAAACAGCGCCCTGAAACCCTCTGAGAGCTGAGATCCAGAGTATCAGAAAATGTGAAATTCTGGCTATCTGAGCCTAGTATTATTTTATTTTACAAGAAAACTATTTCTTCACCTACGATGAAACCTGGATATACCAGCGTCACTTACGATTCGTTATCAGCCTAGATATGCGAGATCTCCCTTGGCGTCTGGCTCAGCGGCCCGGATCTACACTATTTGTAAAGACTTTAAAAATATTGGTGCACATATTTACTCTGCATCAGTTACAGTTACTATCGAGGTCACCGTCGTCAGAACACTTTAAAGCCAAAATCGCTTGCACCACGCGTCAGTGGTTGTGGTTAGACTGCAGGGACCTCGACCGCACGTGCTTATGCTTAGTTTCTATATCACAGCACA